>CM053028.1:285937982-285990532 GCA_028564925.1 Lithobates sylvaticus | reverse complement strand
AAATAGGATAAGCAGTCTGTTTATGTAATAAGCAAATGTGGCTGTTTTTTGTCCATATAAAATGATAAAGTATACACAGAACATGAGTTTTAAAAAAAAAATTTGTGCAGTGATAGGATTTTTTTTACATCAAGTTGATTAATTTTACATTTGTATTTAAAACATTTAGAAACAACGTAATTTACCTTGAAGGGTAAAGGGTCTTGGTATTGAAAAGAAACTGTAAGCTATGAGTAAATTATTATTAGTTAACATACTCTGTTATAATAAAACCTTAATGCACCAAACAGGGAAATAGAGATATATATGCCCATTAGTATTTGCATTACAGTCCTGCAAGCAAGCACAAATTAGGTGTCTAATAGCCAATAATAATAATAAATAGCATGTGAAACATAGGTCTTCATATAGTGGTTTGACAAGGTTTTGATGTTAATTTGTTATGGCAAAACCCCCCCACTAAAATATTGATGGTAAAACTGCAATAAGATCCATGCACCTGCAACAGTATTACAAAATCCTGGACCCCCACCAATTTGTCTAGAGACTAGTCCAGCCCATTGAAGAGGAAAAGCAGCAAGCACCATGTTCATATCTTGTTTAAGGTGAAGATTCCCAGCTGTATCTAAAGAGACAGCTTACATTTTTTTTAAATGAACTTCTTTATACCCCGGAGAGAAAATACATCTTACACTCACCCTTTTATTGATTAAATGCCTTGACAGATAGATTCCATCTAGTAAAACTGCTAACACCCTAAATGGCCCAACGGATTGAGAAAAAAATTCTATTTCCTCGTTGCAGGCAGGCTGCTGTTTCTACTGTGACTCAACAAATATATGGCATCTGTGCAAAGGATATTGGGTTAGCTTGGCAAACAATCTTTGATTTACTGTCAACTTTTTGCAGTTACATTTTTAGCAAGCTCTTCAATGGCTTTTTCACAATAATAAACCAATATCGGGAGACAGCGGTTTGCTGCAGAATAAAAGCTCATGTAAGCCTTTTTTTTTAATGCCAGTTGTTTTTTTTGTTTTTTTTTGCAGAACTACCTGTAGCTTAAGGCAATATACTTTAATAGCCACAGAGCAGAATTTACTGGAAAATATAGGAAATGAGCATGTGTTACAGTATATTTGAGGTAATATATTTTGTTTTTAAAAGCAACTAAATAATTACCACACTATGTTTTAAAATGCAGTATATAAAAGAAATTAAGAATATGCAAACAATGAATATGATTACTTGCACAAGGTAGTTGTTTGTCATTTTAGCGTTTCCATTTTTTATCATAAGGTGTAATATTGCTTGTAACCTGCAGGTGCCGCTATTTATACTAGAGACATGGATGTTTATGCTATATCCATGAAATAAACATGTTGTTGAATCTAAATCTCAAACTTGTTTTTGCAGTTAATTGCCATATTCTTAAAGCTTTTAAACTGTACATGCTGTCAGTTATATGTCTCCTAAGGCACGTTTGCTGTACTGTCCTGGTGAGTGTTAACAAAGATAAAAAAGACTATAGCCATTCACTTCTCCCCTTTGACCTATGCCTCCTGAATCTGTAAGACTGAATAATAGGCAGCACAGGGGGAAACAGCAAATTTTTGCCATTCCTGCAGAGTACCTCCTCTGATGAGCCGTTAATCCATCTATCAGCAGGAACACTGCTACCAAGCCCTTTATACCAGTACTTCTTAATTCCATTCCTTAACTGTATCCAGCAGGTGATGCACTCAGAAATTCCTTTGTATTATACAAATAGTTTACAACGTAATATATGGACGAGTAACTATCTCAACTCTTTCCATTTAGGGAAATTTTTTAAACTCAACTAAGTAGAATTATTTGACCACTGTTTTAGTCCAAGCTATCATGTTCTCAGACCATTACATCAATACATTTAAAGTGTAACAATAGCCAAAAAATGTCCATGTTTACTATAGAGTAGAAAAGGGTTAAACCCCGGCCAGGTTACACTTTTGCAATCTGTGTACCATTGGGGAAATTTTTCTTCACTTCCTGTCCCATGTACACAAAAAAAGTTAAGGAAAATCCCCAACAGTAAGGGCAATTGCCTTCTTAGACAATTGGCCCCCTAGAACACATGTCCCCCATTGGAAGATTTTCTCTTAACTTGTTACATAGTTACATAGTCAGTCTGGTTGAAAAAAGACACAAGTCCATCTACTTCATCCAATAAAAAGGGGGAAAAAAATAAAATGTACAATCATATGTACACAATTCCATACCCACAGTTGATCCAGAGGAAACACCAGAAAAACATGATACAATTTGGTCCAGCAAAAATCTTTCCTGATCCCCCAAGAGGCAATAGGATGCTTCCAGGATCAACTTTACCTATAAATGTTAGTAGTTGTTCTGGGGACAACGTTAACATATCGGATCCCCCTCACTTTTTTCCTGGTTACAATGGTCACCAGTACAAATAAAAGGGGTGAATCACCCCAATGGGGTTATTGTCAGCAATAAAAACCCAACAGAGGGCCTGATCTATACCACTCTGTCCAACAATTAAAGATGCATACTGGTACTAAATCACTTGCTCACGAACTCCTGTGGGGTAGCTGCTGAAAGCTCAGTCTTTACTCAAGTAGGCACACCCCCAGAACCACATCTCCTAAGAGCCCTTTCCCTACACAAAATCAAGGCAGCAACATTGTTTTGTTGGGAAACCAATCGCTGTATACCTGTAGAATGGGACAGAGATGGGTCCTGGACTGACAGAGGTCTGTAGTCCAATAGGCAGGGCTGACAGTTTTGCGCAGGATTTTAGTGCAGAAAAGGCTCAAACAAGACATGAGGAGCTCACTGAATTTTAGGAGGATCAGGTATTTTTCTTAACTTGCAGCCTATTTGTGGAAATGGAAATCTGGGAAATTTGCATGTATTGCAGAGATGTACAGATTTATTTTTTTATTTTGCTTTGGCGTACACTGTAAGCAAGCAGCACTTAAATATATTACCTAAAAATCAAGCCTGACTTACAAAGCATGTTGTCCACATTGTCCCATTTTTAGTGATAAATACAGTATAGTATGCTGTATGAATAGTAGACAGAGGGAGAACACTGTAATCTTTCAAACACATATATGTAAAATATTTTAGAAGACCTGAGGATTCTTACAGAAAAATGGTTTTGCTGATATTTAAAAGTGAACGTTTAAATAGAGAGATGTGTGTTTATATACCCGTTGGTGTTACCGGTTTGAACTTTCTCTGTCAGTGTGTATGAACATACATTTCATGACAGCAGATACAAGCACTGTAGCAGCAGGAGATGAGGCACATATGACAACAATAACAGCTGTGTGGGTAGGTTTATTTCTAATGGATCATGCTGTACTTGGTGAAGAAGCAAATTACAATGTAAAAACAAGAATCGTGAGGTCTACAGCTCAGAAAAAGGTATTTGTTATTCAAATAGATTGTTTTATCCCTCTCTCCTAACTCTGCCTTTTTAAGTAGTTACTCCATCTAATGAGTAGGAATCAGACTACTAGGTAGTACCTGCACATAGAAAAAAGTAGGTTTGACTAGTTAAAATAAGGGATAATTAATTTGATAAGGAGTATAGTTTTCTAGGAGACTCGCTTCAACAGATAATGCTCCAATCCAAATCTAAAGATTTTATCATGCAGACAATTTGTGTAATAACAACATCTCTGAATGTACAAGGCTTACCAAATCCTCTTCGATACAAGATAAATCCTCCAGGCTTTATCATCCCTAGCAGCTGCACAGACCAGGGAGTGCAGTCCGTACTGGGTACCACCACTTAGAACAGGGGTCGTCAACCCTCGAGCCGCGGCCCACTACTGGGCCGTAGCGTCTTTGCAGCCGGGCCACAGCGGGCTGTAAGACACCGGTGGATCAGAGAGGAAAGGGGACGGGCGAATAAGAGAAGTGGGCTGGCGAGCGGAGATTACATCTCTCTCCGCCCGCCTAGCATCACCGCTCTTCCGCCCTCACAGCATACAGAATGTCAGAGGTGCGTTGGGGAGCAGAGAGATGACATCATCTCTCACAGCTCGCCCCACAACTCTGCTCTCCTCACTCAAGAAAGACCACTGAACCAGTGTCACCAATGCAGTGACAATCCCCATCTGGTGGCACTGGCAGGTGATGTGGCATTCCTCATCTGGTGGCAGGCAAGCGTGGCAAGTGGCATTTCTCATCTGGTGGCAGGCAGCGTGGCAAGTGACATTCCTCATCTGGTCGCAGGCGACGTGGAAAGTGACACACTCAGGGCTCCCACTGATTCTGCATTATGGTGAGTTGAACTATGTCATCTATATTACAATGTAATATAAGAAATAATGCGCTTCAATCATTCTGACACCATACCAACCATGGTGCCGTGATGACTGAAGTACCAACAGCAGAGCACCAGCTATTGCCCCGATAAATTGCCCATGAAATTTACTTACCCCCCCGCATGTGCGTACACCCCCTTGGCGCAAATTTCTTCCACCCAGCCGGTCCCCGGTGCCAAAAAGGTTGGGGACCACTGACTTAGAAGGTGCCACTGGGGCAGCCACTAGACACTTTCACTGCCAGGCCTGGATGGATTGGCAATACAGGCTGAACATTGACAGCTTATAAAATTGGTCACTCTGATTGTCAGTGGCTTGCTCTAGTCTATACAGACAGTGCTAGGTGAAGGCATATCCAACTCAAGCGTTCCAGTACCAAAATCACAAAGACCAGGAAGCCAGGTGGAAGTGGCATGGGACCTGTGCAGTGCCATCCAGGTAAGGGCACACACTGACAAAAATAAAGGGGGGCACACACTGACCACGATAAAAGGTGCACATGTTGACCACCATGAAGGGGGCACACACTGACCACAATAAAGGGGGCACACATTGACCACCATAAATGAACACACATTAATCATCATGTAGAGGGCAGACCATGACTATCATAAAGGGGCACATACTGGCTGCCATAAAGGGGGCAAACTGACCACCATGAACAGGGTAAACTGACAACTATATAGTGGAAGCACACAGACCACCATAATAAAGGGTATGCACTGACCACAATATGCAAAGTCTTGACTACTACATTCTAGAAAGCCCTGACTACTGCACTATATATTGCTAGTGTTTAGTCCTGTTTGTTGTTTTTTTTTTCTCCGACTATAACACAGCTAATATATCCATGTTTTGATGCCACTATTAAACCCATGTGTTTTATTATACTTGATATGCTGATATTGTCTACATGTCTTGCTGCAGTGTACTAAGTCTAGTTTTTTTGCCCATTTATAAAAAAAAAAATGTAATTGCATGATTATTACTTAGCATAAGGGTATGTAAGTGCGGGGTCTTCGGTATTGATCTGCCCCAGGTATCAAGTAGCCTAAGTACGCCACTGCCATAGACACAAGCAGTATTAAACCGATACAACCAGAAACTCTTCAGCAAAAACCCAAACTGTATTGCACCGACACCATTGTAAACACATGCACAGAGACACAATCCGTACCACACTGACACAACCAGAAACATGTCCACAGAGACATTATCAGTACACATGGTTTAAAAGCCATATTCTTCAGTACAGGCAGCACAGTGGGTGGATAGATGGGCCCTTCGGACACAGTGTGGTTGATTTATTAAAGGAAAATAGACTGTACCCTTTGCAAGTTTTATTTTCCTTGCATGTGATTGAGTACTCTTTGCAAAGTAAAGCTTCAACTCATTTATTAAGCTCTAGAGCAGATGCCCTTGCAGAGTGCAACTGCGCTTGCAAAGTGCACGGTCTACTTGCCTTCAGTAAATCAACCCCACTGTGTCTCAATGCCTGGCACTACTTCCTGCCAGGGAAGCATATCCAGCCCCACACCCCAGTGACATTGCTTGCACTGATGTAAAAGCATGTGACTTGACAGGTCTAGATTGCCCATCAATTGATAACTAACATTTCTGTGATGCATTGATAAAAATGAAAACTAACAACTCATTTATGGCTATAGTCCAAGACCTCTGCTTTTTATAGTCCTTTGCCTTTAAAGAATATCAATGGGAGTTATTTACTGAAGACAAATCCACTTTGCACTACAAGTGCACTTGAAAGTGCAGTCGCTGTAGATCTGAGGGGAAGATCTGAAATGAGGGGAAGCTCTGCTGATTTTATCATCCAATCATGTGGAAGCAAAAATTTAGTTTTTTTTATTTTCCTTGAATGTCCCCCTCAGATCTACAGTGACTGCACTTCTAAGTGCACTTTCAGTGCAAAGTGGATTTGCCATTAGTAAATAACCCCCATTGTGTTTTCGCTTTGCACTCCACAAGTAAGTTTTTATATACATTTGTTTGTGAATGAGCCCCTTTACTCCTTATTGTATATATTTCTGTTAAACAAAGAATCTACAATGTAGGACTTACTGCCTTTTTCACTAAAGCAGTGCAAAAAGCAAACTCATTATTTCTAACTCATGGGTGTTGATTTGCTAGAGACAAATAGGCTATTCACTTGCAAGGGAATTTGCACTTTGCAAGTGAATTTTCCCCCAGAGCTTAGCGATTAGGGTGAAGCTCCGCTGACTTCCATTATCCAATCATGTGCAAGCAAACATGTGTTTTTTTTTTTGCCTTGCACTGTAGATCTGAGGGTAACATGCAAGGAAAATAAAAACAGCATTTAACTTGCACATGATTGGATGATAAAATCAGCAGAGCTTCCCCTCATTTCAGATCTTCCCTTCAGATCTACAGCAATTGTTTTTTTTTTTTTTTCTTGCATGTCCCCTTCACATCTACAGCGACTGCACTTTGAAGTGCACTTGCAGTGCACTTGTAGTGCAAAGTGGATTTGCCTTTAGTAAATAACCCCCACAGTCTTCTCTTTTAGAGCCCTTTCACACTGTGCCACCTAGGGCATCAGTAGTAAAGCAGCAATGATTTTAGCACCACTTTACCATCGTTTTAGCGGCGCTATTCGGCAGCAGCAGCGTTTTGCCGGAGGTATTGCAGCGCTGCCCCATTGATTTCAATGGGGAGGAGCGGTGAGTTCACCGCTCCAAAGAAGCTGCTCGCAGGATTTTCCTGACGCCCTGCCAGGGCACCGCTCCTGTGGAAAAGCCCTCGCCCTTTCACACTGGAGTGAATGGAGCAGCTGTTTTAGGGCGGTTTGCAGGCGCTATTTTTAATGCTATAGCGCCTGCAAAATGCCCCCAGTGTGGAAGGGGTCTTAAGCTTGTCTGAGAGTTCAGAAAAAGGGGGCAGAGAGCTGAAATTACACTCTGCATAGCTCAGTGAGGGGAGCTCTGACCGCTGATTGGAGGGAAGGGACACAGCCCTTTCGCACAGCACACAGTCACAATTTTTTTCTTGGTGTCGGGAAAAATTGTCAGAAGTGATAACAGAGGAATGAAGCAGCAGACAGAAACTACACTTAATGCTTTTAATTGAGACAATTATACACTATAGACGGATATGCTTTGTTCATATTTCATGTCTGAGGTTTACAACCACTTTAGGTAAGTCAACCCCCATGGCCTTCTCATTTTTTACATCATCATTGCTGTGTACACTGTGTTACTGATAAGGTCCATTAGTGTTTAGGTTACAACTGTTACCTTTAGTTGAGTCTCTCATATACAGTTATTTACTGCTAGTATTTAAATCACTCCCTGGTATACAATTTGGCATCCGTGGCTAGAATGGTTTCAAAACAACAAAAACCAATAGAAAAGTTAGATTAATATAAATCTACATATAGGAAAGGAGGCTTTTTCTTATTTGCTTATTTTCCTCTATGGTTTGTGTATTTATGACATTCTATAACAAAAGGGTGACCTGGTCGTCCCAGGCATTGGGCGCAGTGTGTTCCTATTACTGCGCTCGAGGCCTGGGGCTGAACCGGACAAGGACACTCCTGAGAGTCAATCTGCACTTAAATGCAGTAAGAATGTATAGATGTATAACTTTATGGACATACCTGTATCTTATTTTACAGTTAAAAACCTATTAGAAGTGCGCTCTGAAACCGCTCTAAGTAAAGGTTCACACATACCCAAGGTATTATTACTTTTCAAGCTTGGCATTTGCTTCATATTTCATATATTTATTTTATTTTGTAACCTTGTAACTTGTTTGTTATCCTTCTCTTATGTTAAATTAACCCCCCTGGCGGTAATCCCGAGTCTGGCTCGGGGTGGGAACTTCAGTACCAAAAGCGGTAACCCAGAGCCAGACTCGGGCTTGCATTGCAGGATACAGGGGGAACTTATGCGGCGTACACACGGTCGGAATTTCCGATGGAAACAGTCCAATGGGAGCCTTTCAACTGATTTTCAGACCGTGTGTATGCCCATCAGTCTTTTTCTGTCGGAATTTCCGACGGACTTTGGATTGAGAACCTGTTCTCAATTTTTCCGACGGAAAACCTTTCTATCGGATTTTCCGATCGTGTGTATGCAATTCCGACACGTAAAATTCCGACGCATGCTCGGAAACAATTCGACGCATGCTCGGAAGCATTAAACTTCCCTTCTATAGTGCTGTCGAACGTGTTTTATGCCGCTGTGTTACAGCCCGTCGGAATTTGGTGTGATCGTGTGTAGGCAAGACAGTTTGAGCGAAATTCCGTCAGTATTCCGACGGGAAAACCATCAGAGCTTTTTCCGACGAGAGTTCCGACCGCGTGTACGCGGCATTACCTTGTCCCCTGGATCCTGCAATGTCTCCCCGTTGTGTGAGTGAGCCGTCTGCTCGCTCGATTCACACAGTGCCCGAGTGCCGCTGATCTCCGTTCCCTGCGACGTTAAGACGCACGGGAGCGGAGATCGGCGCCAAATTCAAAAAAGTTAAAAAACACAATACACATACAGTACTGTAATCTTACAGATTAAAGTACTGTATAAAAAAAATACACATCCCCTTTGTCCCTAGTGGTCTGTCCAGTGCCCTGCATGTCATTTTATATAATAAATTGATTTTTTTCTGCCTGGAAACTGGAGATTGTCCATAGTAACCAAAAAATGTCCCTTTATGTCAAAAGTGGTTTTAGACCAGCTAGAAAACAGTGATAATAAATTAGAATCACAATTCATCATCAAACACTAAATTTAATGACAGCGACTATTCTGCAACTGAGCAAATTTTAGTGTTTTTGATTTGATTACATTATTGAATCAATTTTATATATATTTTTATTTTATTATAATTTATGATTTTGTGTTTCAAACTTCATCATACCTGGGATGTCTACTAGACTCTGGTTTGGACAGATTTAAGTGAGTTATTCATAAGAATTGCATGCCTACAATATAAAAACGCCAAATTTCCATGCAAAATAATTGTACCGCTTTCTGCACAAAATTCCAGACATAATCATACCGCCAGGGAGGTTAAAAAAAAAAAAAACTTTCTTTCTCAATAAAAAATATTGAAAGTAAATCACTCCCTGGTTTCCTTCATTTACATTCAATACACTGTATGATACATTGCATTTGATCATTTTCCTTATCTGGTATCAGTAATTTTAGCAATACACATTTTCAGAGAGAGACTATCAGTCATGTTTTTTTTGAAAAAACAGGTTTAGTAAAAATAAAATACAGATGCAAGTAAATTCAGCAGACTGCATACTCCAGTGCAGTCAAATCACCATTTAGCAAGCAGGGCTTTTTTATACCAGAATGAACAAAGACACAATAAAGCACTCCACTGAGGGAGAGACAACTAGTACACAGTGATAGAGAAAATTCCATTGACTTGCTGGAAAATGAAGAGCAGCAGAGGCTCAGCAATGGATGGATGCTCAGGATTGAGAAGTTGGAACTTAATA
Organism: Lithobates sylvaticus; assembly: GCA_028564925.1. Taxonomy (NCBI): domain Eukaryota; kingdom Metazoa; phylum Chordata; class Amphibia; order Anura; family Ranidae; genus Lithobates; species Lithobates sylvaticus. The sequence continues at coordinate 285,980,707 of CM053028.1, read as the reverse complement.
GATAGTAGAAAGATTCCAGTCAAGCATGCCATCTAATTGCTGTGCGCAGCCAAACAGGGAAGAGGTTTAAAGGAAAAAAAAAAAAAAAGGTTTTATAGCATGTTCTCTTGAAAGCATGTTCTATGCAAGAAAATTGTGGTGGAGGAGTCAGCATGGAGAGCAAAGGATTTCCCCCTTTCCACTACACTAATATATTCAGTCTAAAGCCAAGCTCACCTAATTCTACCACAGGGGATTTTGAAGCATAAACAATCACCAGTCTTACTGCTAGCCGAGGTCTTTTTTTACTGAAAGATTTTTTTTTTTTTTTCCATTTCATATGCAATTTTATTATCTACGAAGATGGAGCAAACATTCTTCACTGCCACAAGGCATCTCACTCTGCATTAAACAAATAAAAGGAAACGTTTTCTTGGCATCCAAGGGCAACAGATATCACTAAACTTATTGCGGAAATAATTGAGGTAGAATTGAGCTTTACTATAGCAAATAACAAGTAAACATATTTCAAAAACAACTTTGTAGTTATTGATGTCACTAACATTGAAGAAACATGATTAGCGTTGGAATGGTTTGGGAGAAGTTTCTAGTCCTCCCTGGTTTATGCTTACATTTAGCCGAATGAGCTGACAATTTGAAAAATGGAAGCCATGAATTACATTGTGATTAATATTCACATAAGTCTAGGCACTCCGTCTTCACTATTTCCTTTTAGATGGTCACCGAACCAATCAACAGAAGTCATTAAAGAACATTGGAGGATCAAGAAATAACAAGAAACAAACCCAATGCAGTTAAAGTGGTATTAAAGAGATTGTAAAGGTAAATAAAAAAAATAAAAATAAAAAAATAACAAACATATCATGCTTACCTCCACTGTGCAGCTCGTTTTGCACAGAGTGGCCCCGAACCTGCTCTTCTGGGGTCCCCTGGCGGCTCTCGCGGCTTCTCCCCACATCTAATAGCCCCCTTGGAGAAGCGCTTCCCGAGGGGGTTACCTTGCGGGCGCGCTTCCGAGTCCAGCATTCGGTGTCCATAGAGGTTGAATGCAGGACTCGGCCATGCCCCCCCGTCGCTCGCATCATTGGATTTGATTGACAGCAGTGGCCAATGGCTGCACTGCTATCAATCTATCCAATCAAGAGCCGAGAACCCCGGGCAGAGAGACTGCGCATCCCCGTCGGGCCAAGTTCGAGGGTTCAGGTAAGCAAAGGGGGTGGGGGGCTGGGGGCCGGTCACTGACAGGTGTTTTTTCACCTTTCATTCATAGGATGCATGAAGGTAAAAAAAACACACAAAGGTTTACAACCCCTTTAAACCCAAAACTAAAAAAGTTATATATACTCGCAGGCCACTTTATTAGGTACACCTGTTCAATTGCTTGGTAACACAAATTTCTAATCAGACAATCATATGGCAGCAGCTCAATGCATTTAGGCACCTAGACATGATAAAGACAATTTGCTGAAGTTTAAACCAAGCATCAGAATGGGGAAGAAAGGAGATTTAAGTGACTTTGAACGTGGCATGGTTGTTAGTGCCAGATGGGCTGGTCTGAGTATTTCAATAACTGCTGATCTACTGGGATTTTCATGCACAACCATCTCTAGGGTTTACAGAGAATGGTAAGAAAAGGGAAATGGTGTGGCCTTTGTTCAGGACATCAGAGTGGCCCGGGGGGGGGGAAGTGGCACTCTGCCCCCCCCCCCCCAAGCTGACCACATTTCCAAACTGGCATTCAGGGAGAATTTTGCTTAGGATGGTGGCAGGGCAATGTAGTCTCGGGGTTGATCAGCGGCAGGGTTGACTTGTCGGGCAAATGGCTGGTGTTAGCCTTTAAATCACCCAGACACCATGCTTGATATGGTGTCAGGATGATCAAATGACATTTCTATTATTACATTGTAATATATAATGAAATAGTTCAACTCACCATAATGCAGAATCAGTGGGAGCCCTAAGATTGTCACCTGCCACCAGATGCAGCGTGTCACTTGCCACCATCGCCTGCCACCTGATGCAGCATGACACTTGTCACCGTCGCCTGCTGCTAGATGCAACATGTCACTTGTCACCCGTGGCCTGCCACCAGATGCAGCCTGTCACTTGCCACCCATAGCCTGCCACTAGATGCAGCGTGTCACTTGCCACCGTCGCCTGCCACTAGATGCAGTGTGTCACTTGCCACCCATAGCCTGCCCAAGATGCAGCATGTCACTTGCCACTGTCGCCTGCCACTAGATGTAGCATGACACTTGCCACCGTCGCCTGCCGCTAGATGCAACGTGTCACTTGCCACCCATGGCCTGCCACCAGATGCAGCGTGTCACTTGCCACCCATAGCCTGCCACTAGATGCAGCGTGTCACTTGCCACCATCGCCTGCCACTAGATGCAGTGTGTCACTTGCCACCCATAGCCTGCCCAAGATGCAGCGTGTCACTTGCCACTGTCGCCTGCCACTAGATGTAGCATGTCACTTGCCACCCATAGCCTGCCACCAGATGCAGCATGTCACTTGCCACCTTCACTTGCCACCAGATGCAACATGTCATTTGCAACCCTCACCTGCTGCCAGATGCCACTTGCCACCTATATCCTGACTCTCTCTCCCTCCCCTTCAGCTGGGCATGCTGGGGGCTAAAGGCTTCCCTCTTAGTATTGCTGGGGCTTGCCAGTCCTCGGGACTACATATCCCATGATCCTCTTTGTGCTGCTTTTTTTTCTGCCCAGTAGGAAGGAGATGGCGCCGCTCCCCACTCCTGAGTACAGCAGGATGTGGAAGAGAGGGAGGGGGAAAGAAGAGCACGCAGATGCTCTCTCCACACAGAGACACAGCCACTCCCCCAGCTGCTGACTGAAGGAAGGATAGAGAATGGATAGAAAAACAGAGAGCCCTCTCCTTACAGTGGTGACTCGAGGGGGGGCAGCACAGTTTCTCCTCCGCTCGCCGCTGCTTTAATTCGCCGGCCGGCAGAGCACGTGGGACAGGGATCCGCGGCACCTGAGCTTCGGCGCCCCCATCTTCCTTAGCTCCTGGTGCCTTGGCACAGGGCACCCAGTGCACCCACCCAGGATTCGCCCTGCTTACCTTAGTGGATGCAGCATCAGTGTGATGCTGCATCTGTCCCGCCTCTTCACTGAGAAACAGAGCCACCGAACACTGCCGATGGCTCGGTTCTCTCACCTCTCCGAGTGGAGAGCTGCTGCCTGTCAATCAGCAGCTATCCTGCTCTGCTCCTCTGCTCTCATTGGAGCACTGAGCTGTGGAGGGGCGGGGAGTGGCCATCTAAGCGGCTCACTGAGAGGCTGAGACGGCTATCAGTCCAGGCAGCTGGTGGATCCAGACTTCCAGAGTCGGGAGGACGCGGCGCCTGGACTGATCTTGGTGACGTCAGCAGAGAATGGACTTCAGACTGCTCTCTGCTGAAAACGGGTCACAAGAGTGCAAAACTGGTTGCACTCCTGTGACCCATAGGAGAAGCCCAGCTGAATGAGCTCAGGCTGTATTTCTCCTTTAAGGCAGTTCTAAGGCAAAAGGGGGTCCAACCCGGTACTAGCAAGATGTAATAAAGTGGCCGGTGAGTGTATATTGCAGCTTTTCTATTTATTGCCCTTGGTGATCTGGCTAATAACACACCTCCTATATTAGAGGGCCCCCACTCCTTTGGACAACAGCATTGTCAGTCTGGGGAGGAGGAGTTGTCAGTCTGGGGGGGAGGGGGGTGTTAGATGGGTACTACCAAATTGAACACAAACATAAGCTACTACTTTATAAGTAGTTACAGCAACAGTTGTGTTCCTTTTTTTGGATAAAGGATTTACATAAATAAATAAAAGCTGTTCATTGTAAGCACCCCTGTAATGAGTAAATATTTTTTTTCAACCTTCTAACTTCTACATCTGCAAGAAAGCTTGTTCTTTTGAAAAACAGACTCACTACCTAGATCACCAGGTGAAAATAAGCAAAAGAAAGCTAAAAAAAAAAAAGAAAACAAATGCAACCACTAAATCTTTGAATTGATAGGTTGCAATATAATAAATGTTTGCTTTGGGTTTAATACTGCCTAAATGCTTCAGTCTAGAACAAAGCTTAAAGTGCATCTAAAGCTAATTTTGTTGATTTGATTTGAATAGAACAGGGAAGGGTTAGAATTTTTTGAGATTCTTTTGCTGTCTTTTTTCACGCTGGGGCAGTTCACCATCTTAATTTGCCATAAGAACTGAAAGTGGGGAAAAATATGAAATTGTGATTTGTAACTGGGTTGAAAATAGAGGGAAAATCTTTCAAAGGGGACACATGTTGCAGTGACAATAGTCGTAGAGAGGATTTCCTCCTGTTGTACCTCTAAAGAGCAATTTAAAGCAGAACTAAACCCTCCTATCCTTTACAGCCAATAAAGCTGCCAGACAGAAAAAAAAAGTTTTTACCATTTCCTAAATAAATATTCATTAGATACTTAGATATTCTGTATGTTGCCAGTGAAATAAAATAGTAAAACATTAATACAGAAATAAACCAGGACAACCTAAGATAGTAGCTATACAGAAGGTATTTTAACCCCTTTCGCTGCCAGAACTGTTTTTGTATTTTTTTTTTTTTTTTACACACATGCTTAAAAAATCATTTTAGGCCTGAAGATTTCCAAAACAGGCAAAATATTATTATATATATTCTCTGAAAGCAGACATCCGAGAAAATAAAATAGTGGTATTTTTTTTTTTTTTTCATGTCACATGACCACAAATACACTAAAGTAAATCTTAGGGCAAACAAATGCAAGAAAAGGCCCAATTTGTCGGTAAAGTATAAAAGATAAGGTTGCACCAAGTAAATAGATACCCAACATGTCAAATCTTAAATATACGTGCACCTGTGAAATGGCAACAAACTTCAGTACCCTATAGTTTCCATAGGTGATACTTTAAAAGCTCCCTATAGAACATCAGTTTAGTGTTACAGAGGAAGTCTGGTTCTAGAAATCTTGATATTGCATGTGTCCGCTCTGCTCTCTCCCCTCCACCCAGTGGCACCCTCTATGTTGGTCCCGGGTCCGCAGATAGATGGAGAGAGGGGCACCGTTACTGTGGGTGGGTGGAAGCAATTGGGTGGCAGCACAGCTGCCCAAATGCTTTCATCTGACAAGCAGCAGTCTGCTTGTCAATGTACACAAAATTCTGGCGGCTGTAGCCACTGGGAATGTATGTAAACATACCCCCCCCCCCCCCCGCGCGCGCTGTCAGGTCCTGCCAGTAAAGGGTTCCATTTATAACAGTTTATTACAGTTAGTTACCACTATGTATCTGCTCATTTGAATTCCGAAAGCCTATTGGTTAAGCAAGCATTCTGTACATTGAAGGCATTGTAGGAGCAAAAATCCTTTTAGGTAAATGCAAGGTGTCCCAAAAAAGCTTATCTGTGCTGGTATACAAAAAACTTAAAGTTACACGAAACTAATTTTAAATGATTCTAAAATAGCAAGTGTACCCTGTTTTTTTTGTTTTTGTTTTTTAGGCTTCTTTCATGTCCTGTGCACTCTCCCTATCCTTGGCTCTATGTGTACTACAGTTCCCATAAAGCCGAATGTGTCTGCATGTAGATGTGTAATCCATCTCCGGGGTTATCCAGATGTGTAGATGTGTAATCCATCTCCGGGGTGAGCAGGAAAGGGTGGCTATGTTCACATACACAAGGGGAGCATACACAAGGGCTGCATGGAGAACGAGCATAGTCTCTGTAGAGCAGGAAGCAGCAAACAAAAAGCTTGCATCTGAGAGAGCATTAATTTTATTATAAAAAAAATGAGTAAGCTGGTTGGTGCCTACCTTTTTTTTCAGTGATACCTCTCTTGCATGCAGTGCTTGAAATAAATGCAAAGGTTAGATAAGAACAAGTGCCCAACTATAATCAAAAGGTAAGTTACAGAGTTGGTCCGATGTATGATTTTAAACTTTAGTGTCAATGAAAAATTAAGTTAAGAGGCCATATTCTTTACCTAGTGGCTCCAATTACAAAAGTAAGGATATAATAATTTCCGCATAAATTGAAAATGCATATTTACACAATACTTCAAGTTTCCCTCCATAAACATATGTCTTTTGCTGTTCTTCATTGCAGGGCTTAACAACGCTTGTGATGTTTGGCTTCATTGCCTCCAGCATTTATATGGGCGATGTAATTATATTTGTGTATACATGCCTGCCATTAAATTAAAGTAATGTTAAACCCTCCATATTTTAAGTACATGAGTGGTTTGTGGGAATGATAGGCTTCACATGTAGAATAGTATACTCTTTATCAATAGACCGTAATTCTGCAAAACTTACTCATAAGACCATGCCTACTTTTCTGTCAAAAGTGGCTGATATAATCAATTCAAAACCTCCTGTTTACAGATCTACAGATCCAGAGTGCTTGGAACTGTTTCTGTTCCACCTGAAAACTTTATATCAGGAAATTTCAACCACACTCAATGGAAGGGTATACAACACCTGGCCAATTGCTTCTGGAATCAGTGGAAGCAGTAATATCTTACCCTTCTACAAGGACACAGAATATGACAATGTCTGAACCCAAATTTGTATGTTGGAGGCCTCTTCCTGCTGAAAGACCAATACTCGGAGAGAATTAACTGGCCCAAGGGACTCAACAATAAGTGCATTTCTAGAGACTATGGCAAAGCACATGAGGTAGATGTGAAGGTTGCAATACAAGTTACTGTAAAGACTTTCATCAGAATAACTTGTATTGCTTTTGCCCTTTGCAGACTGAACTGCTTTTTCTTTAGTTGAACAAGACATTTTATTGAAACCCCCAGAGAAGAATTTACCAATAACATTCAGCTGACCCTATGAGTTGAACTATATACCACTCCCTTGGCTTAAATGGTGTCCTAAACTCATTGTGTGTTGCATTACATACCTATTTTCTTATTTTGTCTTTCAGATTTTAAATCCATTCAGAGTAAACTGCACTGTTGTTTATCTGCTTCACATAACATACATTATGTTATCAATTATATACTAATAATCGACAATACTAGATGGGAAGTGATCTGCCTTAAGTTGAATGGACAATGTAATTGCATTTCTGTATACAGGTGCTCTTCACTTAATGACCAGGTTCCATTCCAACGACCAGGTCGTTAAACGAATTGGTCGTTAAATGAGGAGCCACAAGTAATCAATATTTTAAACATTCTTAACTACTGTACTATACTGTATTGTGAAAAAAAAGGTCTAAACACAAAACTCCAGCTCAATAAGGTTGTTTTAATCTGCATAAGTACAGAATACAAATGAAAATTCTGTAACGTACAATACAATGATCTACAGCACGTCGTTCGGGTGGGGAGAGCTGGTCGTAAGTCAGAGCGGTCGTTAAACAGGTAAGTCATTAAACGAGCAGTATCTGTACTTCCTATGCCTTTGTTAGGCATCACCTTGTGGTCACTGTTTTACCTGCATTTAAATGTTCTATGTTTTCTACCCTTTGTATGATGCCTCCTTATTGTGAGTTTCTGCTATTTTTCCTGCAAGATACGCATTGAGGTTAATGTTTTTTGACCACTACCACATCATATTGTTTGCCTAAACCTTCTATATATATATAAAGATATTTGTGGATGCAAAGTATTTGGTGAGTTTAGATGAAGACTGTCTGCAGTGATTGCCTCTGCTGCATTCAGGACATCCGTAGAGGTCTAAAGCAAAAGATGATTCACGATTACAATAAATTAAATCAGATTACGGCTCTTTCTCACAACATAAAACTATAGACTATTTAATAAAGCAAATTAACAAGAGGATGGATAAATTGCTATGGTACACTTGCTTTGAGGGCTGCTTTTGTGCTCTCTGTTTATTTTAACTAGAGACAAAACATAGCTGATATCTATTTGGACCCTGCAGCATATACTCCTTAGCAAACTATATTTGTCACTAAAGTCACTATGCTGTAGCCTGTGCACACCTATAAAAATACTTTGCATAGTTAATATTGATACCGCAAGGATGTAATTTGGTGGTCCATACACAATTAATGCAGCCAAGCTATAGTAAATCAGGTCTTGTGCACCAGTGGACCTAAAAACATGCACTTTTTATGTACTAGATTTCATACCTCAACATTTGTTAATAGAGACACAGAGTAAATGCAGTCAATGAGTGAATGAAAGCAGCTGTAGGGAAAGAATAGGGAAAGCCAACAAAATGCCAAAAAAATGCATAAGAAAAGGTTAGAATCAGTTAGGAAACTTTTGATTTTATTGGTAGTTCTTTGGGCAATCAACCCCTTTGCTTCCTTTTTTTGTTCACAGCACACAGCTGCATTGTTTGAAAGCAAAATAAAACCAGAAGCAAGAACAGCTTTCTGTAAAAAAAACTTACATTATTTCACTCAAATTCACTACAACCCCCCTATCCCCATATAATACTAAAAGTTGGGCATACACTGGTTAGGCCTATTATTCCGGATTACCATTTTCCAGTTTTACACTGCTGTATCCTCTGAAGTGTCTTATTAAAACTATTAGTAAAACCCATGCCTATGTTCTTTGTCTCTATTAAATATGGGCACAACCTTGCTTTCTAATTAAATTGTCCTGTTGCTAGTAATTTTTACATTGTTGTGTCATCTATGGTCTCTTACATCTTATAGTAAAACATAAGCCTGTACCCTTCACTTGTCCCTAGTACATTTAGTTTAATTCTCCCTAAAAATGTCCTGCTACTGTCCAATTTTACACTGTTGTATCCTTTGCAGTCTCGTAATCCTCAATGAGAGTTTAATAGAAAGTAGCTAATGGAAGAACATTTTTGCATCAGCAAGAACAGGGGCAGAGTCAGCAAACTAATGGCCAATATCCAGGGCTGCTGTTATAAATCACAGGGCCCCTTACAGCCTACCTGACAGTAAATCCCCGAAAATATCAAAACAATATTACAAAAAAAGAAAATTATTAGCAGACACAAACATAACATAACTTACAAACTACCTGCTAAATGTAAAAGATACAACTGCATTGAGTTACTAAATAAAGTCCTATGTGTAAATGAGGTCTTGGGGCTCAATCACATGGGTGATGTGGCCTGTACAGTGTGATTCAGTGTTTTATTTTTTTTAATGCGGCTGGAGCTGTGTGCAGGTAGCCTGTGTTACGCTATGGGGACACAGCAGCTGTACAAACACAGCCACAGGTCCTAATTTGACAGGCATGTGAATGCAGGTGTATGGTCGAAAATAGATAGTGTGCATTTGGGGGCCACTCCACCCGTGGCTGTGTTCAGGCATAGTACAGGAGATGATCAGAGACTGCAGGCATACCACAGGAGATGGTCAGAGACTGCAGATATACTACAAGAGATGGTCAGAGACTGCAGACATACTACAAGAGATGGTCAGAGACTGTGGACATGGTACAGGAGATATGAATAGATGTGACCTGATGCAACCTAACACTAACTCATTATGGCAGTGGCAAGCCTCTATCCCTAATATAAACAGCAGAAAAAACAAAGAAATGGGACTTTGAGTGAGGCAGGTCACTGAATGGATACCTTATTCAATTAATTTATAAAATTATTTATTAATAATAACAAGTCACGTTATAGAGAATGTCAACCAGTAAATATAGGACACAATATACTATGATACACTTGTAAGAATAATAATTATTATACAGAATAAGGTAAAACATAATCAGCATTACAGTTACATAAAAACACTCATCCATTCATAAAAATTCAATGAATATAATCGATTGCTCATGGTGAGCCAAACTTGTCTAGACATCAGTTCGATGTAACTCGATGTAACTCGACGCACGTTTCATGGCTCATACTAATCATCAGGAGTAAAATGCTCTGAAATTAAATCAATATTATCTATAAATAGAGGATATCCTTTAAATGGGGAATAATCTCTCAAAATAAAGGTGTGTAACTTACAATACGGCCCAAAGTTGGCACCCAACCTTGAATCCAAGGGAAAACAGGGGACAAGGATGATCATCTCCCCGGGGGTGAGGTGGGGAGTCCCATCCAAACCAGAGACAGCAAACAGGTGAAGACCAGACGACCATTTCACGACCATGTGAATCTAGTGTATGTTAAACAGTCCACACTGCTCTGCAAGTTTATAAAAATAAAACCATGTGAAATGAAACTATTAATTAATGAGATAAGCCTATACCTGTGAGTGAGTGAAGTAATGAATAATGGTGATTACTATAATGGTATGAGGTGTATTAGCTGGGGGGAGGTGGGGGGTGATGGGGTGCCTTCTGACCCCGGGGCTGCAATGCATAGCAGTCTCTCCCCTTCCCCCACTATTCCCTTATACAGGTTGGGGGGCGGGGTTTTGCCTCCTATGCATCAACATCATGATTGAATGCCCTGCTCAGTGCATTAATTTGCCTGAGCATTGAGCAGATTCCCTCTTTCCATCTAATTGGAGCTCATGATGTTGGTGGGGACCCACCCCTTTTCCGGGGATATTAGCTGCTCAGGCTGGCCGGCTGACCATTTCACCTGGACCATTTACACAAGTAGGATTTCAGGCATGCTTAGGGTCACAGAACCACACATAAGGTAGTTAAGGTTTACTCATATTCACCACAAAATCTCCTTGGGTTTATTTTTTAGTTTTACTTTATACAGCCGACCATTATTTGGCGGTTCTATATTTTGGTTATATTTTTGGTTGGTATATGTACACACACTTTCTTGGGCTGTAGTTTTCAGCTAATATACCTCATACCATTATAGTAATCACCATTATTCATTACTTTACTCACTCACTGGTATAGGCTTATCTCATTAATTAATAGTCTCATGTCACATGGTTTTATTTTTATACTCTTGCAGAGCAGTGTGGACTGTTTAACATACACTAGATTCACATGGTTGTGACATGGTCGTCTGGTCTTCACCTGTTTGCTGTCTCTGGTTTGGATGGGACTGCCCACCTCAGCCCCGCGGGAGATGATCATCCTTGTCCCCTGTTTTCCCTTGGTTTCAAGGTTGGGTGCCACCTTTGGGCCGTATTGTAAGTTACACACCTTCATTTTGAGAGATTGCTCCGCATTTAAAGGATATCCTCTATTTATAGATAATATTGATTTATTTCAGAGCATTTTACTCCTGAAGATTGACATGAGCCATTAAACGTGCGTCAAGTTACATCGAGATACATCGAACTGATGTCTAGACAAGTTTGGCTCACCATGAGCAATCAATTATATTCATTGAATTTTTATGAATGGATGAGTGTTAACTGTAACTGTAATGCTGATTATGTTTTACCTTATTCTGTATAATAATTATATATTCTTACAAGTGTATCATAGTATATTGTGTCCTATATTTACTGATTGACATTCTCTATAACGTGACTTGTTATTATTAATAAATAATTTAATAAATTCATTGAATAAGGTATCCATTCAGTGACCTGCCTCACTCAAAGTCCCATTTCTTTCTTTTTCCTGCTGTGGTACAGGAGATGGTCAGAGACTGCAGTTACGATACAGGAGATGGTCAGAGAGTGCAGGCATACTACAGGAGATGGTCAGAGAGTGCAGACATACTACAGGAGATTGCCAGAGACTGCAAACATACTACAGGAGCTGGTCAGAGACTGCAGACATACTACATGAGATGGAAAGAGACTGCAGACATGATACGGGAGATGATCAGAGACTGCATACATGATACAGGAGATGGTCAGAGACTGCAGACATAGTACAGGGGATGGTCAGAGACTGCAGACATGATACAGGAGATGGTCAGAGACTGCAGACATGATACAGGAGCTAGTCAGAGACTGCAAACATGATACAGGAGATGGTCAGAGAATGCAGACATGATACAGGAGATGGTCAGAGACTGCAGACATGATACAGGAGATGGTCAGAGACTACAGACATGATATAGGAGATGGTCAGAGACTGCAGACATAATACAAGCAGTCCTAGCAGTGATCAGTGTGGAAAACATTGATCACTGCACTATGTGTAAACAGGGGTTTACAAGGTATAACAAAAAAACTTTACTACCAGTCAGTTGCTCAAGCACAGGAGGACAATAAATGGTTAATAGGTCAGTGAAGCCCATAGCCGGACCAGCCTAATTGTTCCAAAGATAACATAAGGAGTCTGTCACAATAGCTCTAAAGAAAAAGTTTATTACTAAGAACATGACACATACTCATATCTAATGCCGGCTGCAGAGTCTTCCAGAAGTTTAATCATCATCATTATCAGTGTGCTCACCATAAAAACAAAGATAACAAGTGTGAGAAGAGCGAGGGGAAGTCATCCCTCGATCAGTGTGTTCAGTGCATAATCTGATCACAGGATGGGAGAACACACTGATGATGTGACATGTAACGATCAGCTGTTTCTATAGCTCTAGTTATGTAGAGTCCAGTGTGGGCACTGAGTGATCTGTTTGACGTTAATGTGATCATACCTTCTTCATACCCGGGTATGTTGGATCCTCTCCATCCAGCCCTGCTTTAGCCACTAGCATCTTCTGATCCAATGTGGTGGGCTGGGTGAGGGGAGGGTTACAGAAGAAAGCTGACTGGCTAAAGAGGTGGTGGGAGGCAGAGCAATTTATCAGCAGCCACTCCCTGAGCAGTGCTATTGGTTTATTACACTGGTGTGTGCCTCTCCCGCCACCATCTGTAAGCCAGTGGGAGGGAGAGGGGGAGTGCACAGCACTGCTCTACAATTGCTATCACCCGCCCGCTGCACCCCCTTACTGTCCGGCCCCCTGCTGTGTCCACGGACCCCCTACAGGAGGACCGGTGCCCCCCCTATCAGCGGCCCTGCCAATATCTATCTGCCAAAGCTGACCTATTACTACTTGATAAAAAAGAATGCGTCACTGCTAAAACTACCTGAAAAAAAACCTTGACTAAGATTGGAGTGCTGCTACTCCATGTAAGCCACTAGAAATACTATGCTCTTCCGGCAGGGACAGCACCCCTTGCCACCCCCCCCCCCCCCCGCTCCCCGCTGGGAGAACACAATGGTTCTGCAGGAGGGATTTCCCCATCAACACTGGTTGTGTTGATGTGAGAATCAAGCAATTTTCGTTTGCATGAAACAAAATTGCTTTATCTATGGCCTATCTTAGTCTGTCCTACATTAGACCGTCTGGTTTGCATTTAATTTTTTTCACAGATTTGATTACAAAACAAACGTTTGTCAGTGTTTTTAAAGTTGTTCAGCTTCCTCTCAGGTTTGCCAGATGTCAGTAAATTTACTAACAGTTGGTAAAAATTTGTGATTTTTTTACAACTGTCAGTATATATCAGGGGCTGATAATTTGTCATGCTGTTATGGCCCATACACACGATCCGAATATCGTACGAAAACTGTCATCCGAGGAAGAATTGTATGATTTTCGGATTGGGTATACACTACTTTCGACAGCCGATCACGACCGTTCATCCGATATTATTCGATCGGCCAATTTTTCCTTGTACGATTCCAGATCGTATGATTTTCGTTTAGTCAGTATAGTTGTCATCCGAAAATACAATACAAATACATTACAACACATGATATCAGTTCCGATTTTTTTTTCTGTCGTACGAGAATTTTCGGGACTTTATTTACCTATTCAATTTCTACTTGCGACTATTGAGCGAAAAAGGTTGTATGATCTGTCGTACGATATTCGGATCGTGTGTACGGGCCATAAGTCAGGCAAAATTACTTGTTATGGGTATTGTCAGTGTTTACATATTGTGTTTATACTGTTTAAATATCGATTGTGTTAGTTTTCAATAGGAGTTCTGTTATTTTTCAGGTTGTCAGTAAATAATGTGCTCTGCCAGTAAAGTTTTCATGTTTTGTGAGTAAAAAATGCTGTAGGTGGTTGGCAACCCTGCTTCCTCTGCACTGGTGTTAAATATAAACAATTGATAGATAGATAGATAGATAGATAGATAGATAGATAGATAGATAGATAGATAGATAGATAGATAGATAGATAGATAGATAGATATTGCCTTTACATGCAAATTAACTTAGTCCGTAGGGTTCAATATTGAGTTGGCCCCTACGGACCATAACGATTAGGTCCATAAAGACATGGATGACTGAGTGTGGAGTAGAGGAACTTGACTGGCCTGCACAGAGTCCAGACCCCAACCCGATAGAACACATTTGGGATGAATTAGAGTGGAGACTGTGAGCCAGGCCTTCTCGTCAACATCAGTGCCTGACCTCACAAAAGCGATTCTGGAAAAATGGTCCAACATTCCCATAGACACCCTCCTAAACCTTGTGGACAGCATTCCCAGAAGAGTTGAAGCAGTTATAGCTGCAAAGGGTGGGCCAACTCAATAATGAACCCTACGGACTAAGACTGGGATGCCAATGCTTTTGGTAATATAGTGTAGGTAGATAGATAGATAGATAGATAGATAGATAGATAGATAGATAGATAGATAGATAGATAGATATTATAGAATTTCTTTTCCACCTTTTTCTCCTCTCCTCTCAGATATGCATTGTTTAATATGAGTTAAATCCTTAGCACTTCTTTTTCAGACTATTGTGTAAATCTTTCTATTTTATTTATACAAAGCTGTGCAGCGGCATAAATTGACAAGGGGTATAGCAGAATCCGCCTTCTATCGAGGGACAGTACGCGTATTTCTTTCTGTGTGTTTGAGATTCCCGATAGACGGTGTGTTTCTGACTGTTCAGAACATCAGTACGAAGTTGCACACAAGGGATCTAAAGCTGATGACTCCCAAGAGATAATAAAAAATAACAAGAAAATACACTTGAGTTTTTTTTTTTTTCTTATTTATTTTCTTGCTAGTGTTAGGTCTACAGTTTATCAAGAGACGGTAATTGATCGGTATTCTGTATCTATTTGAAAAACACTGCTGTGTATGAAAAACAAAAGCTATAAGAGGAAAAGGGGATGTTACATGCAAAGTAACTCAGAAAATGTGGAAAATTTAGATAGGGCTGCATAATATAACTGTGTAGTACCTCAGGCATATTATTTCATACTATCAGAATTTTTCAACCGAGAACTCAGGATTTTGGTCAGTCACATGTAGTGAAGGAACGGAGCTGCCATTTTTATTTTTATTTTATTTTTTTATGTACACTTATATTAAAAAAAAAAAAATTAGCATTGGAAATGACTCAGGGAAGACTCAGCTTACCTGCTCCAAGGGTTTGATTCTGATTTGACATTCATGTCTTGCTACCTGACTACCTAAATCCCTGTAGCCACCTTAATGATGGCTGGATATTTGCACATATTTTATTTGCCATATATTTGTCTGTACATCTGTCTGATCTATGGATAATCATGCAATATATGACTCCAGACAGATGTGAATCATGAATTCTATGATTATCTGTACATTGGACAAATCTGAATTTGTGTGTTAACCACTTGACCTCCTTCATGATCAGGCCATTTTTTGCGATACGTCCCTGCGTTAGTTTAACTGACAATTGCGCGTGTCAAGCAGTGCCGTACCCAAATAACATTTTATATCATTTTTTTCCCACAAATAGAGCTTTCTTTTGGTGGTATTTGATCACCACTGCATTTTTTTTTTGCGCTATAAAAAAAAAAAAAAAAACTATTTTGAAATAAAAACAATATTTTTTTTTTCTGCTCTAAAACATATCCAATAAAAAAATGTCTTCATACATTTAGGCCAATCTGTATTCTGCTACATGTTTTTGATAAAAAAAATCCCAATAAGCGTACATTCATTGTGTGTAGTGGAGAAACAGCGCTGTCTAATAATTGTGTACTAATTATAAAAAAATAAATATTACAGTAGTGATAAACTGATAGTGAAGAAAAAACAATTCTCTGCTGCAACTTAATGTGAGATACACACAATACAATGCAAAATGAAAAAATAGCTGCGCTGAAAATTAATATACGTGATACATTCATTGGTTTACGCAAACGTTATAGCATCTACAAACTATGCAATATATTTATGGGATTTTTATATTTTATATACTAGCAGCGATCAGTGACTTATAGTGGGACTGCAATATTGTGGTGGACAATTGGACACTGACATTTTTGACACTTTGCAGGAACCAGTGACACTGATACAGGGATCAGTGCTAAAAATATGCACTGTCACTGTACTAATGACACTGGCTGGTAAGGGGTTAAAAATCTAGGGCGATTAAAAGGTTAACTGTGTGCTTAGCCAATGTTTTTGTGTACTGTGTTAGGTGTTTTCACTAATACCCCTTT
Source organism: Lithobates sylvaticus (assembly GCA_028564925.1). Classification (NCBI taxonomy): domain Eukaryota; kingdom Metazoa; phylum Chordata; class Amphibia; order Anura; family Ranidae; genus Lithobates; species Lithobates sylvaticus. The sequence continues at coordinate 285,964,439 of CM053028.1, read as the reverse complement.
CACACTGTGCCACCACCGGCGTCAGCGGTAAAGCGGCGCTATTTTTAGCACCACTTTACCGTGATTTTAGCGGCACTATTCGGCTGCTAGCGGGTGGTTTTAATCCCCTGCTAGCAGCTGAAAAGGGGTTAAATCTGCCCTCAAAACGCAGCCGGTATCACAGCGCCGCTCCATTGATTTCAATGGGGAGCAGCGGTGCATGAGCGATGAGTTTACCACCTCCTACCTGCTTTGCAGGAACACAAAATCCATTCCTTCCCCCCTGTCAGAACTGAAATCTGCCTTGTTTACATAGGTGTGTGCAGCCTATTGCATTAGGGTGTGCACCCCAAAGCTCAAACACACATGCCTTTCTCTGCAGCCTCAGCTGCATTTGACAGTAAATGAATGGGAAGTGCTATGTCCTGAGCAGCTTCCTGTTCACTTACAAATTGAAGCATAGTAAACACAATTAACTATGGTTCAGTTATGAATGAACACAGTGAGCAAGTGTGTTCACTGTGTTCATTTAGAAAAGGAAGGTGCTGGAAAATAACATATTGACTAGCCTCTTGCACCACATTCCATCCTAAAACATCCCCCACAGCAGCACCTGGGGGGAGAGGAGAGGAGGGAATCCAGCAGCACTGCAGGTGGTGTGGAGGCCCAACACGGGCCGAAGCCCTGGCTGTAGGGGGAATCGGGACCACATGTAGCAATTAGGGTGTGCCCAGACCCTGTGCACACCTATGCTTGTTTACATAGGCAGATCTCAGTTATGCCTGCATTATTGACGATCATCAGGTGTCAGCGGACATCCAGTGCCTGGCACCCACAGATCGGCTTTTGCTATGAATTCTGCTGTGAATTCCCCCTGCAGGCAAAAGAGCAGAATCACATGATTCTGCACAGAAGAGCCACCCTTGCAGCTTCACTGCTGGTTTCCCTTACAGGCAAAGCGGTGGAGGCACTCGAGAGCCAATAGAAACATCGACTGGGGTACTGACATCGCTGATTTCCAGGACAGCTAGGTGTTCTAATATTAAAAGTCAGCAGCTGCAGTATGTGTAGCTGCTGACTTTTAGTTTTATGCTGGGGGGGCGGAACATTGCTTTAACTTAACCTAAAAAGCAAAGAAGTTTCGGGACTTTAACCACTAGCCGACCAGCCGCCACAGTTATACTACGGCAAGTTGGCACGACTGCGCAAATCGCCATAGCTATAGGTCAGCTCTTTTAGATGCAATAGACGGGCGCGATGCCAGCCGGGCACCCGCGGTCGCTCCTGACAGAACGAGAATTGTTCTCCCCTGACAGAACAAATTCCGGTTCTGTCAGGGGAGTAGAGACAGATCGTGTGTTCTTACTAAGTTGGAACAATGATATGTCTCCTCCCTTAGTCAGTCCCACCCCCCACAGTTAGAAACACACCTAGGGAACACAGTTAACCCCTTGATCGCCTCCTAGTGTTAACCCCTTCCCTGCCAGTGAAATTTATACAGTAATCAGTGGCTATTCTTAGCTCTGATCGCTGTATAAATGTCAATGGTCCCAAAAAAGTGTCAAAAGTGTCCGATCTCTCTGCAACAATGTCGCAGTCCCAATAAAAATCGCAGATTGCCGCCATTACTGGTAAAAAATATATATATATATAATAAAAATTACAAATCTATCCCCTACTTTGTAGATGCTATAAATTTTGCGCAAACCAATCAATATACGCTTATTGCAATTTTTTTACCAAAAATTGTCGAAGAATATATCGGCCTAAACTGATGAAGAAATTTGTTTTTTTACATTTTTTGGGGATATTTATTATAGCAAAAAGTACAAAATATTGTTTTTCTTTTCAAAATTGACGCTCATTTTTTGTTTATAGCGCAAAAGATAAAAATCGCAGCAGTGATCAAATACCACCAGAAGACAATCTTGTTTGGGTACAACATCGCACGACAGCACAATTGTCAGTTAAAGCGGCGCAGTGCCATATCACAAAAAGTGGCCTGGTCAGGAAGGGGGCAAATCCTTTCCAGGGCTGAAGTGGTTAAATGAGGTGCATAATAACATGGACCTTCATCCCTAAATCAGAAATAATAAAGGGGTTTTTGGGACTTTGATTGAGGCACAAGCCACGTGGTAGGAGAAATTGAAAAATTGTTTAATTGACATATAAACAAAGCATACCTCATAAACATGTGATACGTGGTTGAACATGAGTATTTTTCTATATACAAGGCGATGGCATATAAAAAAGAGGAATTCATATATAAACATGCATGCATTTGGAATCGCATAGTATCCCATGGAAGTAACTAGTATAAAAAGCCAAATGCTTATTGAGTAATAGATACAAATGGGTTATAGGATACAAATGAATCACAGTTGAGGTCAAGCTATGTGTTGTGAACATGATGACATTAATAGGCTCGACGCGTTTCGTGGCCAGTTGCCACTCTTCAGGAGAAAACGCATAGCATATATATAAATTGTTCTAAATAAGCAGTGTTGCAAGTCAGGGTCCGAGAGACAAGTCTATCCCGGGAGCTGAGGGAATGAAGGAAGAAGCGAGTGCATTGACACACCCCAGGAGCACCCTCCAAACGTAATAGCCAAGGGTGAGAAAATTTGGTAGAGTAAATGATATTGGACCAATATGTGTGAATAGTACCAGTATATACATCCAGTATTCATGAACTATAAACCAACACCCATTATTGCCTGAAAAAGTGAAAAGCGTAGTAGATACAAAGTGAAGGGAATCATATATCACATAAAGAGCAGTGTCTTGTGCCTCACTGAAAGTCCCAAAAAAAACTTTCTTATTTTTAACTTAACCTAAACTTAAAAAATAAAAAGGTGTCTGACTCACTAAACAATAAAGTACGTGTGTTCCAAGGTAGATGGCATATCAAAAACAATATTCTGTCATTGGAAAAATGCATTTTGCATCTTGTACATCAGCTAGTGCTTGGTAGACACATGTGCAGTTTAATTACCCTATGCATATGGTTCACTGAGGCTTTTTTTTTTCTTTTTTTTACAAAGGTTTAACTGTGTGCACTTGATAGTATTCTAACAGCAATTAGGTAGACATAAAAGCATTAGAAAAATTTACATTTTTTATATTAGGCACACCACAGCTTAGTTGGCATCAGTTCAGGCACCGAAACATACAATGCATAGCAAATCAAACTAATCAGTAAATTCTACAAATACAAGGTGTAGCTTGTGCACAGATTTGCATGCACTGTGAACACATAGCAAATACATGACATAGTAAATATACAGTTTGCTTGTTCATGAACAAAAGTAGAAGTTGCTGTAAGATGACCCCTGACTAAATAGGTGTAGACCGGAGGGTATTGCATGACACTACAAAATGCTGTGCTAGGCCTTTTGTTCAGGGTGGCAGTTGCTCTGTGAAAGTCACTTGACTCTTGATCCAGCAAAAGAGCCCAAGACCATTTACTCCTCATCTTCCTCCAGGTTTGACAGCTGGTAGCACACACTAAGTACCGATCCATTCGCCTACTCAATTTCTTAAAAAAACATAAGTGATAAAAAAAAAGATTTCTAATTTTGATTCATTGGCCCATAAAGCCTGCTTTTAGTCTTCAGTAGTCAACTGGGGATAGATCTGGACCAGACAAGCCTATTTTTCCTATCTTTGCCATTTTAGCCATGGCTTTCTTGCAGCTTTAAAGTATTCTCTTCACGGTTAAAAGTTAGCATGTGATCTGATTTTACTGAGGCTTTGGGGTTGATTTAATAGGAGAAAATAGGATGTTCATTTTGCAGAGGTTGTCCCAGAGCTTAGTGAATGTTGTGAAGTTTCATTTTTACAAGGAATACACAATCATATGCAAGGACATTTTAAAAAAAAACAGCATTTTTGCTTGCACCTGATTCAATGATTGATGTCATCAGAGCTTTATTTCATTTACTAAGCTCTGGGCAAATTCCCTTGCATAGTGCAACTTTCTTAGCAAACCGAACAGGCTATTTGCCTTTAGTAATGCAACCCTATTTGGTCTGCCAGACCTGTTCCTGTGTACCTTTTTATGGTATGGAAAACTGTGCTTACTGACACTTTGGTTTTCTTTGCAAGGAAGAAAAGACTTACAATTTTAGGAGTTTTAACTCAATGTTATTTTACAGATCTTGTTAGCTACTTTTTTTTGTGTGGCAGTTTATTGCCTACCTTTGTATATTTCCATGTTATTCACTGAGCTAGGCTGCTTATACTTTCATCAATATTTTAAACAAAGTTTGTGTTTTAAAACTTTTGAATAGGAGAACAGTAGAAATCCACTAATTGAAAAATGTATACATTTTTTTTCTTACAGGGTGCAGCAAAATCACAGGAAACCATCATGAAGTTTAACCTTAGAAAACCAGGCACAGATTTTGAAAGATAAAATTAAAGAATGAAAATGTGTTATCTGTTGACACTAGGAAAGTACTTGGCGAGTATTTGGAAATTCCAACACTAAAGACCAAGCAGAAAGGCTCATTAGTCAATTCAGGAAAAAAATTAATAAAATTCAGGGGAAGGGTCAACACAATACAAAAAAAAGTTATATTTTTGGGTCCTTCAACTGAATATTAGGTGTTACAAGTTCTAACATTGTCAAACAAGCATGAAAAGTTTTAGGCAACATTTCTGCAGACTGTGGTTTGTTTATGCTAATCCCTTACTTTATCTTTTTTCTTTTTTAATAAAAGTTAAGTTCACTTTTTATATATATATATATATATATATATATATATATATATATATATATATATATTTTTTTATAAAGTACAACTTGCCTATTGTTCCAATATATTAATAAAGTACCTACCTTGCAGAAATAAAAAATCGTTCCCTATGTTGTAGGACAGGCATCAGCTCAGCCTCCTTCTTGACTTTCTGGTATCCATCCTGCAGGACTTCAAACCCACTGGTAGAGTGAGGAAGTTCTCTGCGTCCTCAGTACTTGTGTTCAAACACACATCCCCTCCCGCTGACTGCTCTCCTGCTTCAGAAAACCCACCCACATCTCCAGATGATATCTCCTGCCCACCTCTACAGTATCCCCCCAGTGCTTCATTGGTGATGAATTTTACTCTATGCTCCCGACTGCATGAAAACAAGGCTACCACTATCAGTGTGTATAGAATCCCAGTAATGCTGAAGGATATTTGGCTCTCCCACTGCTCCATAACATGGCTCTATCATGATGCCTTTCAGGCAGTGTCTGTTCCCATCCACCACTCGAGCGAGGAGTAGAGGAAATTCAGCCAGAGCTGTCAAGTTGTGCTAACCCCGATCTCTGCTGTATGCCATTTGTTCCATTTCTGTTGCCTTGTGGTCCTGTTCTCCTTAGTGTACAGTCCTCTTTCCCTCTGGGTGCACAGTGGAACTCATGGCTTTGGCTTGAGTAGAACTCAATTGTCAGCAATGAAAATTTACTTCTTAGTGATATTGACAAGAATGCAAATCTCATGATGTCTCTAAAAGCTCCCCACGTGTTATGTTCTGAATGTACAACCATTAGATCTACCAACAACTATGTAATGCAATGTCCTGCCTGGTTGGATACAAATTGATTGGTGAGATTATTGGGTCTTCATATTACATCGTTTTAGGAAATTGAAACTTGATTGTACAGAGACTATAACATGTATAGTAAGCCTAGTGCGGCGTACACACGCTCGGACAATCCCGCCGGAACTAGTCCAGCAGACAAACCGCGGGACTTTCCAGCGGAGTTCCGCCGGACTTTCCAACCGTGTGGACTTGCCCACACATGCCCGGACTTTTCCATCCAGGAAAGAAGAAGACGACGACGATGCAGAAGGCGCAGAAGGCGGCGACAGCGGCAAGAAGAACCGAAGAGCTGGACAAGACCCCCGAAGGCGGAACGAGACCCCCAGACGATGACGGCGGCAACGAAGAAGAAAGCCGGGCTCCTCCGCTCATGAAAGTGCAAGGTAAAAGATCAGAAAATAGCAGAGGAGTCCGGCGAGAAGACCCCCCAAGACGAAAGAAGACCCCGGAGCTGTGCAATAAAATATTTTTTTAAAAAATTGTGTGTTTTTTTTTTTACACTTTTTTTTTTCCTTAGGTGAATGGGTAGGGGTACATCGTACCCCATACTCATTCACATAGGGTGGGGGGCCGGTATCTGGGTGGCCAGGGTTGTCGGGAAGAGGCCCTTGTCCTCATCAACATGGGGACAAGGTGCTTTGGGGTGGGGGGCCGCAGGGCCCCCCTTTCCTTAGGGCACCGCTCATGTTGAGGGCACGCGGCCTGGTACGGCTCAGGAGGGGGGGGGGGCGCTCGCTCGTCCCAACCCCCTTTCCTGACCTGGCGGGCTGCGTGCTCGGATAAGGGTCTGAGATGGATTTGGGGGGAACCCCCACGCCATTTTTTCGGCGTAGGGATTCCCCTTTAAATCCATACCAGGTGACGGGGCTAGCACTGCGGCATTCACTGCCTTCACTAGTCCCGTCTACCTGGAGTCACGTTCTAAATGAACTGACTTTCCTCCGTGTGCGAGGCAAGTCCGTTCATTTTAAAAGTCTCGCGGACTAGCACACAGACCGCGGGATTTTGTCTGCCTGACTGCCGAGTCCGAACTAAGTCTGAACTTTTGGGAGGAAAAAGTCCGCCGCCGCCCACACACGGGCGGAATGTCTGGCGGACATTCCCATGGGAAAGTCCGCTCATGTGTACGTGGCCTAAGGCCATCCAGTAAAATAGGGGAGTTGACCTACACTAGGGGCAACTACACATGTTCTTTTCTAAAATGTATACTTACATTAGGAAGTAGAACAGTGGGCCAACATAAAAAAGAGGCAGTAGAGAAATGAGGGTGTGTGGTCCAGAGAGGTAAAACACACCCTATTATATGATGCAGTAGGGCAGTGCATGATGGGATGTGACAATTCCTGGATGGTCACATGATGTTACAGAAAATAATGGACCAAGAAGCATCTTTTGAAATGTTGAGAGGTGCAGATTAAAGGCTGCCATGGACTTGGTAAATGTGAGATGAGCACAGTGGAGTGGCTTGGGCAGAATGGACATTAGAAAATGCTTCTATTTATTATGAAAAGTGAAAGTCTGACTGAAAAGGTGAATTTAGCCTTTAAATCCCAAATCATGTACAGATTTCATCAGGTCAAAAAAATTATTCTCATTGCCTCAATTTTGAAAACTTCAGTTCTCATCACTAATGAAATATAGTTTGAGTTTTAAAGTCTTTGCAGCTTTGTACTCTACTGAATGTGGCACTGGTAACACAAACCAGCTTGTCCTATGCAAGTTAAAGGATACAGTGCAATGCCTGTGGTAGTTTTCCCCAATTAAAAATGTGGCCTGAGGTTGAGAGATTTTTTAGTTTGTTACTAGGTTGTTTTCAGCAAATAAAAAAAAACATAAGTTGCGCTTGTAGTATGAACAAATAAAAAAATACATTAGAAAAAGTAATCAAAAAAACATATGTATAAGTGACAAATGAAAAAGAAAAGTGAATTCAGTTCATACACAGGATCAAACAGAGCGCTGATGGAATCTAAGCATTGAGTCCATACACAGATCAAACAGACAAAAAACTGGATGGGAGGAGAAAAGCAAAATGTCCAAAATCACAGCCCCGCCCCTTGTCCACCTTCACAAGATGGGAAAGAGGGAAAAAAGGGTGAAGAGGAAATCCCCGGTAGGAGGTAAGTTCCAAATAGTAGGCCAATGTCCTTACCAGAGACGGTGGACCCCCTAAAGAGCAAGGTCTTAATCACAAGCAGATACAGCCCTATGAAGGACAGTTCGATTTCCTATAACTCTGTCGCCTCAAACCTCCGTGATGTTCCAAGACAGACAGGACCTGGATTCCGTTCTAAAAGTATCACTCCTTAGTCGAAAAGACTATAGTAAGAGTTGCACCTCCAGCTTTTTTAATGCCCTCCAGTACTGTCTTGGGCTTGAAAAGGACTATGTAATATGCAGATCCCATCAGACCCAGCCCCATGGCTATCTTCGTTGTCAGCAATGCCTTTTCGCCGCAATTATTGTATTGTATTCAGCAAATGCATTCTTATCCTCTTATCCTACATATTCCATATTAAAAAGCTGCAGCAGTTTTCCCTAATTGTGCATACAGACTAAATTTAGGAGTATTTGCAGTTTGTTACCCTTCATCAGACAAGAAAACCTCTTCTGTTTCATTTATCATTTGTCGGGGTCAAAGGCTCCCTGATTTGCCTTGGTAGTCTACATTCACTGCCATACTTTGCTGTTACAGGATGTCAAGTATAAAGGGTTGAATTCAATTGCATGCAAACAGAGTAATTTGTGAATGAGAAGGTCTTTCTGCCTTTGCTAAGAAAATGTAGCTTTTTTTAATAAAATACCTAAGCACAGATTAACTTTAATAACAGTAGCCACCGCCATCTAAGGGTGAGTTTAGTAGTCTGTAGATGCATCTTGTTTTGGTTTTTAAGAAACCAGTAGAACTCCAGTAGAACCTAATGGCATCCTTTCCTGACACTTTTATTTTTATTATAAGGCAAGAAATGTTTTAGCATCTACCTGTATCTGCTGTTTTTTTTCTGGAGAATGTGAAATTATTATTTTTTTCAGCAAAACTGTAATTTTTGTTTAATACATTTGCAGGTGAAGAATTGTGGTTATTTTTGTAAACAAAAAATATTTAAATTGCAGTGAATGAATGTGTATTATACTTTGAGTAACTATATTCTGCTTAACAGAACCAAATAATCAGCAAATAATCTCTTACAACTGCACGTTATAAACCCTTATAATGTGAAAAGCAGCTGAGATTAAAAAAAAAGGATAATAATATTTCAACATAGACAACTAGCGCTAAAACACTAATATGCGCTACAAATAATATATACTGTTGCAAAGTCCATGATCTTTCTGTATAACTGTGTTTTATTCACCCTTACAAAAATGTTGCAAATAGATCCACCATTATTAGCCAGGTAAATTATCCACAGTGTTGTATATGTTCTGAAAACCACATGACGTGTACTCCAACTGTATTATCCACCACCACCTTCAGAAAGGCTCACTCAACAGTTGGGATGGACCTCAAATCATAATGGGCAGATGTGTATTTTTACCATTATCTACAGATCTCTTATAGCAAAAAAATAAATAAAAATATATGGATAGTAATAGCCAATAAATTAATAAATTATTTATTTTCTACCACTTCAACTCCATCTCCATACATTCTCTCAATGTGGGAAGAATATACACATAAGATACAGCCCAAAAGTATAAATCCGCTTTAACCTCCCTGGCGGTATGATTCTCGCGAGATTTCGGAAGATGCCCGCACTGGCTCCTGGGATCAATGACACCAGATCCCAGGAGACAGTGCGGCGTGACGACGATCGACGCAAGACCCCGCCCGCCGCCGCAGAGGGAGAAGACCGGAAGTCTTCAATTACAAGGTAAGTAAAAAAAAAAAAAAAAAAAACATTTCATTTAGTACTCTTTGCCTGATTTGGAAGGCAAAGAGATTTACTAAATGAAATGAGTGTAGAACCACTTTAAACCTGACCAAACAAGACTCTAGTAGACATCCCAGATGTGATAAAGTTTAAAACACAAAATCCTGATTTAAAATTTTTAAATAATATAATTTTATTCAATAATATAATACAAACTAAAGAAATTTGTCAGACAAAGAAAATTTAATAAACATCCTGAGTGTGATACATTTTAAAACAGGGTACAGCACACAGTCCGACGTCACAATCCGGACAATAGAACCGGATTTCTTTTCTGATTTTTTTTCCCTTGTCATCTCTGTTGGAACAGCAAACCACGCACATCCTGGTAGGTGCTGCCTTTTTTGCGGTTGGTGGTATATAGTCCATAAAGTGACGACCTGTTAGGCGTTCTGGGTTGGCAACACCAACAGCACGTCGTCCAGCTCTGTTCGCATCTACTGATGGCATCTGGTGTTTGAGGAAAATTTGCTCAGCCACCTTCCAGATAAAATCCGAATGAACAAGAGGCCTGTCACTCCCTGCTCGGTACAAGATGTAGGCGTTCCAAAGGCATTGTTCCAGAAGATGCCTGAAAATCTTTTTGTAGTATTTTTTCTGCTGTTTCCGCATAGTCGGATAAAAGGTCATTGCCTGATCAGCTCGGTCGACACCTCCCATGGTGCAATTATAGTCGATCACGACTTGTGGCTTCAGCACATCTTTCCCACCTTTTGTGTGGACCGTGGCAGTGGAGGTACTGTGCACAGTGCTCATGAGACACACGCCCTTCTTGTCTCGCCAACGTATTGCCATCATCTTACCCTTCTGCCAGGCAACACTTTCACCGGTTTTTAGTTTTTTTTTGGCAAACCTAGATGGCATGTCACGTCGGTTAGGCCTAACCATACCATAAGCATCAGTTTTGTTTTGGATCAAAACCTCAAACAGCTCCGGCGACGTATAGAAATTGTCCATGGTGACACAATATCCCTGGTTCAGTAATGGCTCCAGTAGTGTTAGGACAGATGATGTGGCCATCCCATAGCCGCTGTACCTTGGGTTGAATTTCGTGCCTTTACCGGTGTAAATGACCGAGTTCCATATGTACCCAGTGGATGACTCGCAGAGCATGTATGTTTTGATGCCAAACCTCGCTCTTTTGGATGCAATATACTGGATTCAGCTTAGGCGTCCCTTATAGGCCATCAAACTCTCATCCACGCTGACGTCCCTTTCTGGCACGTAGGCCCGCTGGAAATTGTTCCCAATAATTTGGCATACCTCACAGATTTTTTTTAGCTTGGGCGCAGGATGCGTAGCCTCATCAAACTCTTCATTGTTAGTGAAGTGAAAATATTTCATGATGAGGGAAAAATGGTATTCCGACATCACAGTACCAAAAAACGGAGTGGCCAGTAACTTGTTGGTGGTCCAGTACCATTTCTGGCGTGGTTTCCCCACCACCCCCTGAAGAATAATGAGTCAGAGAAACAGACAGATGTCCTCTTTAGTCACCGGTTCCCACCTTCTGCTTCGGGAAAACCTGGCATGCAGCGTAGCGGATGTCTGCTCTTGGTAGCGATTTGTCTCTGTCACAATTTTTTGAATTGCCTCCTCTGTGAGAAATAATTCCAGGTATGCCAGAGGGTTGCCATGCTCAACTTTGACCTTCATCCCAGGTGATCCAGTGAAGGGAAATCTTGGGGGCGCTACCTGGTCCGTATCGCACTCAATAGGGCACCAAGTGCGCACATCGCTGATGTCAGGTGCAGGATCATCACCGCTGTCACCGCTGTCACTTGTCAGATCCGTGTCAGACGCCAAAATTTCCCCACGACTCGCTATCGCTCAGTTCTGGGAGCAACTCCGTGTCACTGCTGCTGTCGCTGTCATTCAACTGCTCCAAAGGCGATTTTGTAGCGAGATGGCCCTTTTTGGATTCCATCTTTTCAAAATTTTATTGGAGGCAAGGGGCACTGGGGCAAGGGGCACTGTATCAGTAAGATCTGAGATGATACAGTGTAATCCTCTCAGATTACACTGTATCACCTCTATTTATATGTGTGTGTTGTGTTGAACTTGTGAACTTTTGAATCTCCCGCCCAGTTCCGCTCCCGTGCGCCGCTGCTGATCGCAGGGAACGGAACTAGGAAGTGAACTAGGAAGTGAGATGCCGTGATCGCGCTGGCGATCACAGCCGAGGACAGTGGAGAGCATCGCTGGAACCCAGAAGAAGGTAAGGGCTCCGCTGTATGCTCTGCACTGCTACCCCGAGCGGATTACCGCCAAGGAGGTTAATAAAAAAAAATTTAAAAAAAGATATTATATATATACAGGCATACCCCACTTTTAAGTACACAATGGGGTTTATTTCACTAAAGCTGGAAAGTGCAAAATCAGGCTCACTTCTACATATAAACCAATGAGCTTCCAGGTTTTATTACCAAAGCTTAATTGAACAAGCTGGGGTTAGAAGCTCATTGGGTTCTATGCAGAAGTGAGCCTGATTTTGCACTTTCCAACTTTAGTAAATAAACCCCATTGTGTACTTAAAAGTGGGGTATGCCTGTATATATATATATATATATATATATATATATATATATATATATATATATATATATATATATATATATATATAAATATATATATATATACTGTATAAATATATAATTGTTGTTACATTACATAAGTGCACTGAACCCTATAATAAACTGCATGCAATTTTGAAAAGACCGTCATAGGGTCCTAGACTCCTAGCACACACAAAAGCTCCGCCGACCTTTAGCTCTATTAGCAGTAAATCCTGGGTTCATCTATACACTCAGGGCAAGTACCATGGACCAGTGCAATGACTTCAGCAACGTGAACCAAATTGGATAAGTAATTCACAAATGATATGGTTTTATTATCTATAACTCCAAAATGTAAATTCCAACAGAAGACAAAAATTTTTTTTACACAATTTACAGTATATGCAGTACATCTCTGCAATAAACCATATATGCATATTTCCCCCCTTGAAAGTGTTACTAAACCCAGGACCCTGCATTCATTATATCCGTTACTCCACAGTACAAAGAACATGGATATACAATTATTTTAGTAAATATAAACTACTAAATACCTTATCTCATCAGCAGTATATGGCAGTCTTGTGACTTAACCCCCCTAGCGGTAATCCCGAGTCTGGCTCGGGGTGGGAACTTCAGTACCAAAAGCAGTAACCCCGAGCCAGACTCGGGCTGCATTGCAGGATACAGGGGGAAGTTACTTACCTTGTCCCCTGGATCCTGCGATGTCTCCCTGCTGTGTGAGCGAGCCGTCTGCTCGCTCGATTCACACAGTGCCGAGTGCCACTGATCTCCGTTCCCTGCAAAGTTACGACGCACGGGAGTGGAGATCGGCGCCAAATTCAAAAAAGTTTAAAAACACAATACACATACAGTACTGTAATCTTACAGATTACAGTACTGTATAAAAAAAAAAATACACATCCCCTTTGTCCCTAGTGGTCTGCCCAGTGCCCTGCATGTCATTTTATATAATAAATAGATTTTTTTCTGCCTGGAAACTGGAGATTGTCCATAGCAACCAAACAGTGTCCCTTTATGTCAAAAGTGGTTTTAGACCAGCTAGAAAACACCGATAATAAATTAGAATCACAATTCATCATCAAACACTAAATTTAATGACAGCGACTATTCTGCAACTGAGCAAATTTTTGTGTTTTTGATTTGATTACATTATTGAATAATTTTTATATATATTTTTTATTTTATTATAATTTATGATTTTGTGTTTCAAACTTTATCATACCCGGGATGTCTACTAGACTCTGGTTTGGACAGATTTAAGTGAGTTATTCATAAGAATTGCATGCCTACAACATATAAAAACGCCAAATTTCCATGCAAAATAATTGTACCGCTTTCAGCACAAAATTCCAGACATAATCATACCGCCAGGGAGGTTAAATCAGTGTCTGATTAAAGCTTGTAGAAGGTGTTTTCATTCTCCTCTGACTGTCCTATGAGGCTGCAGGACCCCTGACCCTCTGACTGGACAGTACTGATTGGCCTTGTGCTGATCACATGCAACCTCCCAAGAAAAAAAAAACTCAAGCAATACGCACCAAACTGAGCATGTGCAGCGTGACTCCAAAGGCTCTGTACTATCAGGAGATAGATTGGGGACAGTGGAAGAAGGGGAGGATCAGAGAAGATAGGATCCAACAGTCTTTTTACAGAAATTGCAGGATTAACCCCTTAGGTTTCACAGTGAGTATAACAAGCATGCTTTACTGCATATACAAACAGATTTTACGGTTGTGGATTTAGTAACACTTTAAATACTCAAATACAGATAAATACCTGTTGACCTTCCAGAAATATATTCACTTTCTAATTTCCTATTGTGGGCTGAGAACACGCATAATGTTTGTAGACTGAGTGGCGCCAGCCCTGTCCAGCTTTCTTTTGCTAAATTACTCAATCACTGAGAGAATTATCCTCAAAGCTTAGTAAATGTGGTGAAGCTCTGCTGACACCCATCATCCAATCATGTGTGAACAAATTTTGTAAAATCTTTCCTTGCACATGATTGGGTTTTCTTTGCAAAGTGAAATTGTAGCACATTCACTAAGCTCTAAGAAAAATTCTCTTCAACTGTGCAACTTCTCTTGCAAAGTGAACAGCCTATTTACCCAGGAAAGGAACACAGGACACAGAACAGCTTTGCATTTCTAACAAGGTCAACAGATTTTTCTACTTTTAAAAAATAGCTTTCAGTGGTATATTTAACAGACCAAAAAGGTAGCAAATAAGAGTAACCTGTTGCCCTCCAAAGTTTAAAACATTTTGATAGTAAAGGGCAGTGGCAGCCCATCCATCAGTGGAGCCTGGGCGCCGCCCCCTCTCTCCACTCCACCCCCCTATATGCAATGGATAGATTTATGCATAGCATGAATCTATCCATGGCCCTTCAGCCACCCCCTATTCATGCGTCGGCCCCTTTCAGGGCACCAGGTGCATGAATTACAGTGGCAGGGTTTTTTCTAAGCACCTGATTAGAGCCAGAGGCTCTAATAGGCTTCAGAATCAGGTGGGCTCGGGTCACAGAGGATGCGCTCTGATCCCACCCAGGTGTGTTACAACAGCAAATTAATATTTGCTGTTGAAACACTGATCCTCAATCCAGCCAATCGGAAGCAGGTGTGAGACCTGTTTTCCAATGGACTGAAAAGAGACGACTCCCGATTGGCCGCCGTGATGGAAGAGAGAGGAAATAGAAGCCGCCGCTGCCGTGATGACCCGGAGAACAGGAGGCCGCAGGAGAAAAGAAGGAGAACGGGAGGCCGCCGAGTAGTAGAAGCCGCCGCCATGCATGGGAAGCCGCCGTCGAGCAGGGGAAGCTGCCACAGATGGGGTTAGTGCTACCAACCAAACCGAGGGGGGTGGCATACTGTTAGCCGCCCCCCCCCCCCAAAAAAATTCCACCAGCCACCAGTGGTAAAGGGCCAGTTAAAATATTGAATGAGTTATCCCTCTTAGCCTATAAAAGCATACAAAAGATCATTCATGCCTATTGATGAATGTTAAAAGATTCATGAAGACGCAGCATTGAATGAAGTTTACATTTCCAACAGAACAAAATAACCAGTTCTAGAATTTCCACAGTATATAAACATCCTGAAGAATGTTACTTTAGTCCCAGAGACGCTTATATCACTTGATTTATTTTTTCTCTTGAAATTAACATATAACTGTTGGAAGGCTTATTCTCTCATAAATATTTTATGTCACAAATTGTTATTTCATAACCACCTCAGACAGTTCCCTTTTCTGCTTCCCTCAGCAGACACCCATTGAAACTCACATATTTCATCAACCTGAAACTAGTGTTATCTTAAGGAGTGATAACTTGTAAGCTCATTTTTATGTATTGACTTTTAAATTGATTTTTATCATAACGACTCCTAAAATAACACAGTGTCAGTGTCATAACAGCATCAGTAGTGGTAAAAGATCACTACCTACAGAACAAGCTCAATAAAGTGTGCAATCACCTTTGCAAGCTTAGCCTTTAGAGATATTGTATATTTTTATGGTAAGGCACAGTATCAGAAAGATAACGACCAAGCAAGAGAAACATAGCTTTGTGAACTGATCCTCTTCTGAAACCAATAACCCCCTGCACAACCTGCTGCCTGCAGCCCCTGCAATATGGAGACCCAAGGTTTTTCAAAGTTATATGGCAAAAAACACTTCTTATCTAACCTATTCTTTTTTTTCCAGAACCAAAATTGACTGCTCTCAAAAAGAACACCTTAGTAACAAACTTCAAAACACCTAGAAGAAAAAATGCAGGCACTTCTTTCTTTATTCCTATTGGCATAAAATCCAGATAAACACCTTTTTGGTTTTATTTAAACCACCAAAAAAATACATATGTGCTCTTTAAAAAAAAAAAAAAAACACTAGGTTATTTAATCGGTTAAAATTTTGTAATAGCAATAAAAACTGACTGCAATTTATTTTAGTCTGCACTGACCTCTTCTGGAAAAAGATCAGAAATATTTTAACAATATACTGAAACAAGAACAATACAAGGTTCATTTAATAAGTCAAACGGCATTGTAAACTTCATACTACCATATAGTGAATAATTGCTACACATCTTCCATTGTTCTAACTGCTCTTCCATTATATTTGTTTCAATGAAAAAATAAATATATACTTTCAAAGCTATGCTAGTGTGTCAGATATGTGTAATTGGCTGGGCGATGTATTGTATGTAACAGTACTTAGTTATATCATTTTAAGTAAAATTATGATGTGCTCATAATCTGTAAATGAATACACTTTAATAACATAACTTCCCAATATATAAAAAAAAATTTGCTCTGTGACTAAATGTTACAAATGTATAATGCATACAGTGTTTTCATTTATCATGGTGGCAAATACACTTCTTGCAGTTAGACCATTTATATATAAATTGATCTTCAATTAGATTCCTTTTAAAGTGATGTTTGGAAGAAAAAAAAACTGATTTAAATGAAAGACAATTATCTTCAAATTCAACATAAGAAGAATTTAGTACATGAATAATAAACTAATATAAACTATATACAGTATTTAGTCCATATAAACAGAGGTCACTACTTTAATCCCCAATATATCAGCCGGGTGACTCCAAACACTACCAAGTGCCAGTTTTCAGAGAACACGTCCAGCCGATTCAAGCAATCTGTAAAAAAGAAACATGGAAGAG
This sequence comes from Lithobates sylvaticus, assembly GCA_028564925.1. NCBI lineage: Eukaryota > Metazoa > Chordata > Amphibia > Anura > Ranidae > Lithobates > Lithobates sylvaticus. The sequence continues at coordinate 285,947,676 of CM053028.1, read as the reverse complement.
TGCATACATACAATAAGTGGGGACTGCAAAAAATATAATTTATACAAAGCCTTAGTGGGCTGTGCATGGAATGGTATTGTACTGTACACATGCATATGTTGGGTGCAGGCCTTCAAGCGCTTGCATACATATATATTCCATACCCATACATATGCTGCCATGACATTTAACTTGATACATGTGCTTTTTATTGCTTAGATATCTGATTATATTTTTTGTAAGTATAGTTAATTTTTAGAGTAAAGAGTTGTTGTGTGCTTTCCCTAGTGTGTATCTTATAGGAAAAGAGGGTACAAAAGCTACATAATGTGAATGTTCAATGAACATGATAAACTAAGGTGTGAGATGTAGCCATTCTCCCAAGAAGCAGATGTAGAATGTAGCCGTTAAACCAGTTGGTGTAGTATGGAATGTATGCATAAGTCCATAAAGTTGGGTTAGCCCCAGATAGGCAGAGTAGGGTGGGCTCTTGACTTCAGGTTTAAAAGGTAATAGGTTTAAACTGTTGATCTTAGATCCAGAGGTCATATTCAGAAGTAAATAGGCTGAACCTGTGTTATTTTTTCTTCAATAAACTCCTTTTATGTTACAGATATCATGCAGCAATTTTTAAAGTTCTGAGAGGTCTTTTTTAAATTTGTACCAACCTAAATAGCACAGTTTTACTGGAAAATGTCTACAGTATTATCCCCCAGCAAAGTGGAACAACTCCCCATTCCAGGAACAAAGCTGTAGATGAAGAAACTAGAATAAATAGAAATTTCTCATTTGAATGGCGGATGGCCCAGGAGTAGGCATTAGGTGAACCTTCTCCATGTACTGGAAGAGTATAACTGAGCATAGACACATAGAAAGGATCCATAGGTTTTCCCTCATAGAGGAGATGCAGTTACAGGAGTGGCTCAGTCCCAGAGAAAGATCAAAGCAATAACCAGAACACATGAAAGTGCTAATTATGAGAGATGGTATACTGTACTTCAGAATAATGATCTCTCCACGATTAAGTCAATTGTATGACGAAACATGTCGGATTTTGGCTACTAGGCGAATGAGAGAGTTACACACAGGACGCTGAACATCTTACATCGATCCTTGTAAAGCGGCGGTACAGTAAAGGAGCGGAGAGAGACCATCCATCATTCCCGCATATCCTGGGTCCGCCGTGACCACCTATGCTTCAGCATTAGCTATTCAAGAGTGCTGTGACTTTTTATATTTGCCGTGTTTATTCATCTTTTGATGTGAGTGTAATGTGAGAGGTTTTTTATATGTGATTAACAGTGATGTAAGTAACTGAGTTAAAATAAACTGAGTTACCTAACTCAGTTACTTTAGAGGGTAACGAGTAATCTAACTGATTACTTTTCCCCTCATGGTAACTCAGTTCCCATTACTTTGGCTTAGTTACCCCAATTACATCTACCGCCACTAGATGGCTGTAGTGTAATTCCGGTGTCCTGCCGAAAAAGTTCCCCCGCCGGATAAGGACCCCCTGTACTGCGCAGGCACAGGGCTTGCGCAGTACGAAGGACTACGGAGCTTCCGAAAATTGCCGAACCTAAACAGCTCTGAGTGAACTCTACACCGCGCAGGTGCAGTTAACATGTAATTGTACGAGGCGATGCCGCACGCTCCTGATGCTCGTGCTACTCTGCAAGGGGCGTCTATCGTGTAAGTAAGGGGCGGGTCTAGTATTACTGTAACCAAGGGGCGCATTTATTATTATTGTTATATATTGAGCTCTGCCCATTAATTTAACATTCGCCCTCTTCTGTAGCCATCCGCCCCTTACACGATATAATAATAATAGACCCGCCACTTGCTTACACGCTATAACAAATCTGCCCCTTGGTTAGAGTAATAATAGAGCAGCCCCTTAGTTACACGATATATAACAATAATAATAAATGCGCCCCTTGGTTACAGTAATACTAGACCCGCCCCTTAGTTACACGTATAGAATATTTAAAAAAAAAAGTCAGTTACTTTGCTGCGTAACTAATTACTTTTCCAATGTAGTAACTGAGTTACTAACGCAATTACTTTTTGGGAGAAGTAATTTGTAACTTAACTAATTACTTTTTTAAAGTAAGATGACCAACACTGGTGATTAAAAAGTTTTATACTGTATCACGCTATGGAAGCAAATCTTTTCTTTGTTGCATGAGAGCATCTATAAGAACAGCCGTGACACCAGCCCTTTATTCTGAATTGGAAATTTGGATATCCCATTTAAAACCTGCAAAGGGGAAAAACGTGCCAGCCAAACACGAAAGTGTGAGGCATATACAGCTGGTGAGTGTAATCACATAAGGGGAGAGGAGTCCCAGCTAGAGTGGTGTGGTGGAGGAGTGTAGATGTAATCTGCTTTTTAATCAAGAGACACTGCATACTAGCCCATTATGCTTTTAATTTGCAGGGGCCACTTTAACAAGTTTGCAGTGACAGTACCAACCAGGGACCAGAAGGCCAAGGCCTCCACTCAGTTGGTGTGGAAGCACTTCTACTTTTCTTATGGCTGTCTGCAGAAGATACATTCAGACCAAAAGCCTAGTTTTAAAAGAGTTTTTCCAAGTATGGTCCCATAAACTAGACATTAATAAATTACACCCACAAGCCAAGGGCACATTAGGGAGATTCAATTGCACCATGATATGACTCCTGAGATGCTCATGAGAAATTAAGGAATTATCACTACTTGGCCAAGGCAGTCTGCAATTACAACCATAAAATGTATTTCATGACAGGCCAATCGATCTACTGTGTTATATTTGGCCATACTTTGTGGGGCCCACAGACTTTTGGACCACTATCCCCACAGACAAACTAGAGCACTTTCTGACTTTCTGGATTTGGGAATATAGGCAACACCTGTCTGAAGTTCGTTAAAGACCAGCCATAGGTGGAGCAAAGAATATCAGAGGCACCAGACCTTTAACCTGATCTTTAACCTTGGGTCAGAGTGTTAGTCTGAAGTAAAGACACACCAGCAAGGAAAATTGCAAACACCATGGGAAAAAGTCCTTGGATTGTCCTACAACAGTTTATTCTAGATGTGCAAATCTATGATATCCAGAGAGAAGGAACTCAATAAAAACTGAGACGCCTACACTGTAGGGTCCTCAAACCCACTGAGAACCATGAAGAGACCTATTTTTTTTATTCTTTTCTCCATAAGTGTGTCCGACAACAGGGGTTCAATGATGGCTGCCTCCTCATTTTCCACTAGAGCCCTAGGAAAAGCACTGGGCCCTGACAAAATTCACACACCCAAATCAAATCCATGCTCCTACTGTGAAGCTCTCTGAATCCCTATTCACTGGCATGCCAGAAGACTGATACGTGGCATCTCTTCTCGAAGAAAATGGAGCCAATTCCTGAGGCACTTCTAAAGACCTACATTTTGGAGACCCCCAGGATGACTTTGTATGCTCTGCAAACTTGCCAGAGACAGCAAGTTCAAGTGATGTGGAGTGTAGTTAAGTGCCCATTGACTCAACATGCTCAAATGCAGCACTAGCTCTTTTAACTCCTTTTCCTCCCCAATCCCTTGGGTTCCCACAATCCTCTAAGTTCCCATAAGCCCCTGAGCTTCTAGACACACCCAGGGAATATGTTTACCTGTCTTTCTCCTGCTACAGAAAGACCACACTTGATGAGGCAGAGGGTACTAGACATGAGTGTACAGTGAATAGTGTTTGTCATTCTGAGCTTGTTGGCATTGTTAATCCTACCCTCTTTCTATTAGTGTTACATGTGTCAATTTTTAATTAAAAGTGTCAATTGGCAGTGCTTAAAGTCAGACTATGGGCAAAACTTTCATTTTCATTTTGGATAGAGCAATGGAGGGTTACAACCCCTGTCAGATTTTTCTTCACCATCTGTGTCCCATTGGGGAGATTTCCCTTCACTTCCTGTCCCATAGCTAAACAGGAAGTGAGAGAAAATCCCTGCAAATTAAAGGAATTTCTTGGGGACCCGCAGGTCACCAGAACTAGTGTCACCATTGGAAGATTTCACCTCTATTACTTTTCTGGGAATAACCAAATATTTGGGAAATTATCTTTTACTTTTAATGATATTGGTAAACAGGACAAATAGAGAGTGTGAATCTCCTTAACGTGGGCACAGACAGCAATACAAATCCCGACTGGTGTTCTAATCCCTCTCCACTCTATCCAAAATTAAAAAAAAGTTTTGCCTTTAGCTATACTTTAAATACACCAAAAAATATATAAAATATCATAAGAATACAATAAATGAAAGTGTAATATCAAAAACAGTCAAATCTTTGTATCAATCAATGTGCTAAAAACAACTGTGCATATAGTTCCAATCAATTCTCTATAGCAATCAATGTGCTTGGAAACCTTAATACTGTGCCAGAAATAAAAGGGCTCTTAGAAAATACATGTGAGTCCTTTTCTTTTATCTTCTGTGAATTACTATTCCTAAAAGTGCCACAGTGCTTCAACCAGTAACAAATAAAGTGCTCCAATGCTCACACGCCAGTGGTTTGGATAACTCACCAGAAATAAATGACTATTAGTAAAAGAATATCCTGCTATCCTTGAAGCTGGCGTGTGTTCCACAGAAGCTGAAAACTGAGGTAATCATGCAGGTCTCATGCAGTAACCACGCCTCCTGAGGAATCCACAGAAGATAAAAGAAAAGGACTCATTCTTATGATTTTACATGTTAACTTGTGCAAAAATCCACGGGAGGCTCTCCTACACCAGCCGGTCCCAAACATTGCCCGTCGGGAGCACACTCTAATAACCTCCATTTTTATGGCCAACAACAAACAATAGCAAGAGCATGGAAAACGCTGACACTTAGCGTTGACGAGGTTAAACATTTTATACAAGGCACGCTCATTAACTAAAAGCTTACGGCGGTCCTCAACAATACAAATGACAAGTTTCTGCATAGCCTTGGTTGGATTATTACATGCCCTCCTGATTTACACCTCGCCTTTTGGATTTATAACCGTGTGCAGTTAATTCCTGGAATATTCAAACCAGCCTCTGGTGGTTCTCCCTCCCATTTTCCCATCCTGCCCTATTATCCTTCTTCCTTTATCATTCATTTTTCCTCCTCTTCTTCTTTTCTTCATGGATTTTTTCTTTCTTCACTCTCTTCATCAGCGGAGATGACATACAGTTGTCTCTGTTAGGACAGACAGCAATGAGATTTTAGGTAGCTACTACCATGTTAATGGCAACTATCTTGGTTTATGACAGCCCATGCTTTTACGGAATTACCCTCAAAATGAATGTTCTCATGATATCACTTGACATCTTTATAATCTGGTTATCACTGTGCTATTGAATGTTGACCTAATGTATCTTGTGGTTTGCTCTGTTCAGGACCACTGCAAAATGTTTAACTAATATGTTTCTTGCTTTTAAGACTTGCGAGAATTTTTGGAAAATTGTAGAAATAGTGGTATCATTTTTTGCTTTGGGACCTATGGCTTATTGGTATTGTACCGAATTACCTTTTTTCTCAAAAAGAAACAAAGTGAAAGAAAGAAAAATACATATTTTCTAAGAGCACTTTTATTTTTGGCACAATATTAACATTTCCAAAAACATTTATTGTTATTGAGACTTGGTTGGAATTATATGCACAGTTGTTTTTAGCACATTGATTGATACAGATATTTGATTGTTTTTGAAATTATACTTTCATTTATTGTTTTCTTATGATATTATGATATATATTATTTATATACTTAAGCGTTGTCAATTAATACATTTAATTTGATCTTGGGGTGTTTTATAGGGGTACCCCATTTTCAGTAGCTGCAGGGAAGTTTTTTGAGATACACTTAACAGTTTAATTAGGCGCAGCTGTTTCTATTTTATAATCTTGGTAAATTTAAATTTGTTTGTTTTATTATTTAAAGTAAAATTAACCACTTTCAGACCGGACCAATTTGCTGCCAAAGGACCAGGCCCCTTTTTGCGTTTCGGCACTGCGTCGCTTTAACTGACAATTGCGCGGTCATGCGACGTGGCTCCCAAACAAAATTGGCGTCCTTTTTTTCCTACAAATAGAGCTTTCTTTTGGTGGTATTTGATCGCCCCTGCGGTTTTTATTTTTTGCGCTATAAACAAAAATAGAGCGACAATTTTGAAAAAAATTCAATATTTTTTACTTTTTGCTATAATAAATATCCCCAAAAAATATATAAAAAAGCATTTTTTTTCCTCAGTTTAGGCCGATACGTATTCTTCTACATATTTTTGGTAAAAAAATCGCAATAAGCGTTTATTGATCGGTTTGCGCAGAAGTTATAGCGTTTACAAGATAGGGGATAGTTTTATAGCATTTTTATTAATATTTTTTTTTTTTATTAGTAATGGCGGCGATCTGCGATTTTTTTTTGTGACTGCGACATTATGGCGGACACATCGACATTTTTGACACATTTTTGGGACCATTGTCATTTATACAGCAATCAGTGCTATTTAAATGCATTGATTCCTGTGTAAATGACACTGGCAGTGAATGGGGTTAACCACACTGGCAGTGAAGGGGTTAACCACAAGGGGGCAGTGTAAGGGTTAAGTATGCCTAGGGGTGTGTTTCTTACTGTGGGGGGGCGTGGCTGTCAACTAGTGAATGCTGATCTCTGCTCCAATCACAGGGAGCAGAGATCGGTGTCACTAGTTGCTAGGCAGAACGGGGAGATGCTGTTTATCTCGGCATCTCCCCGTTCAGCCTTCCCGTGAGACGATCGCGGGTGTCCCAGCGGCGAACGAGTCCGCGGGGGCCGCGACCAGACTCACGGGGGTCTAGACCGGCGTGGGAACGTGCCGCTCCCGGAGCGGGAACGCGCCGCTCCCGGGGCGCTCCCGGCGCGCTCCCGATGGCACGGACAGGCTTAAAGAAGGGACTTATATATACGCCCTCCTGCCTGTACGTGCCATTCTGCCGACGTATATCATCGTGCGCCGGTCGGCAAGTGGTTAAAGGCCTTTCTTTTTTTGTTTTAGATAAAGTGGAGTGGGTTTAGAACACCTGACAGGTTTTTAATGCTGTCTGTGCCACTTTAAGGAGATTTACCTTCTCTATTTCACTGGAGGTGAAAGTGAAAGAAAAATCACAAAATGTTGTTATTGAAGGTGAAAGTGAAAGAGTGCTGGTGATAACCAGGATTTCCCTCACTTTGAAGGGATTTCCTCTCACTTTCTGTTGTGGCTATGGGACAAGAAGTGAACGGAAATCTCCCCAATAGAACCTCAAACCTGACAGGGGTTATAACCCATTCTTACTCTATCCAAAATAGAAAAAAAGTTCTGCCTTTCTGCTTCTACGTTAAATAATAATAATAGCTCATTAGAAAACCTACAAACATAGTAAGTGATCGAATCCATCATACAACTTTGTCTTTAAAAGTCACAAACTTATTTCCCAAAATGGATCCATGGGGACAAATGTCATATCCAAAGTTCTCATGCATTGCTGGAGGCTCCCATTGTCTGACTACAGAAGCAGCGCTAGTTCAAGGGCAGGCCTTTCTTTGTGATTGCAGAATGGTGCGCTACACGGATAATTAGCACCAGTCAGGCAGTGTCAGCCTACAGTGTTGTATTGGGAGTCTCTGTTGTGATAACAACCGAAATAAATTTTCTATAAAACATAACTGTAATGTCCTATTCTGTGCTCAAAATGAAAATGTCAGAAAACAAAATGCTTCTGTAACTGATTAGTTCAGTTACAGGCACTGGAAGTTCCATGTGGGTCTCATCATGCAAGTATATTGCATTTATTTTGCAGCATTTTCTTTCTTTCAAGTGATGTTGTCAGCAAAGGGTCAATTGTATATAAAAAAAAAGTTGCTAAAAGTAGAGGCAATATACTTATCCTTCCATCAGTCACTTTGCTACAGCTAGGCCACTGCAAGTAGTCAACCCTTTAGGTGGGCCGAATATTAATGGTTCCTCCTATCAAGTCATTTGTCCTGTAGTGGTGTATGAGCCATGGGGCAGCAGGTATTCAGCCAACCACCGAGAAGTGTAGTGTTTCAGGATATGCTGGAAAGATAAGCAGATTGCCTCTTCTTTTAGTGGGTCATACAAGTGACCCTGTACTTACAAAAGCAGAGTACTGTACTCAACCCAAAAGTGGAACTTCCGCTTTAAGCACTCCTCGCCCCCTTACATGCCACATTTGGCATGTAATTTATTTTGGGGGGGTGGGTACCAGGTTTTGACAGGTACTTCCTGTCCCACTACCTCCTTCCGCCACTTGGCCGTCTAGGTGACTCCTCCTCTCCCCCTAGGCGGCCCCTCCCTTTCCCTTCTGGGACATTTTATAGGTCCCAGAAGATTGCCTGGCCACTAGGAGAGCGCACGCCTGGCTGGGAAGCTGCAAGCTGTCACAGCCGGGCACCCACATTTGCAATGACAGGGCCGCGGAGAGGAGAAGGAGAGAAGCGAGGGACAGGCGAGTGCCTGTTTATTAAAAAGACAGCAGCTTCACTTTTTGTAGCTGCTGACTTTTAATAAACTGAAAAAAACTGGAACTCCGCTTTAAGAAATCCAACTTTTTTTTAAGAGTATTTGCTTATTTTCTTGTTGTATCACCTGGCTGTTCCTTAGATACTAAATGCCAATGACTCTCATTAGGGTGAGTTATTCTTTATACAAAAACTCTCTAAAGAATCAGGCAGAGTAAGTTAATCCCTTACATTTTCAAATATTTGTATCAAGATTAGGAAGCTTTAAAATGTAATGTTTTCTTACAATATATGTGACATTTTTCAGTATTATGAACAAGGTGCCATGTTCAGTTTACATGCAGGCAAATGGGCTCATTTGGTCTTGTACATAACTTTCTTCATGAAAAAAGGAACTTGAAAATATTAAACTTAGTCTGTTATATTATGCATGGACATTTTTTTTTTTTTTTGATAAGTTGAACTAGTTGGACATTTATCCTTTTATAGTCTAACAATGCAGCTTTTAAGGTATCTTTACTTTTCTTAGTAGAATGCAACAGCATATTCACTTTACAGACAATTAAAACTACTGTAATACATGAATGGATGGAACTTTAGACAGCATATTAATACATTAAAAGACATGATAATAATAGCAATAAATCATAAAGAGCATTGTCCTTTCAAAAACTATTCTAGTAATAGATATGTTTTGGGAAAGAATCTGCTAAAATCATCTCAAGCCATTAATTCCTTCTTACAACAATTACAATAGCAAGTAACGTAATAATAATAATAGATATTTTCATTTCTTTCAAATATCTTTTTTTTTTTTAACTTTGCACAAGTCATTGCTTTTGTGTACAACATAATTCATTTTAGAAGTGTAGAATTTGTCAATGACATTAAGTGGCAGCCTAAGGGAATGGATAGAATTAGCTAGTTAGCAACTTAACCTGCAAAAAACAGATTGGGATGAACAATTGTCTGTTATTAAAGCAGATCACTAACACTGAACAGGTATCTTTATCTCTTAGACTGTCCTCTCTCAAAATCAGGCTAACGTTTTTTCAGGGTCCTAAATCTCCCTCACGGTGTATTTCTTAATAGTTTCAAGTAAATGACTATCCAGAGGATAATTAGCCAGTGTGCTGTCGTATCGTGTCAGGTCACAGCTGGATTTAGTCAGCATTAACCTTTGGGGAGAATTGGAATATCAGTATCATTTAAAATTAAAGACGC
>CM053028.1:285861672-285920509 GCA_028564925.1 Lithobates sylvaticus | reverse complement strand
CTGTACATACTCTGGGTGTATTCTGCTATTGCAAAAACATTGCAAAAAATAAAATTTTGCAGTGTTTTCTGCATGTGTGCAGGAGTGTGACATATTCAATTGATCTATTTTTTTTCTATTGTGCTATTCCAAAAAAAAATTTGAGTGAAAAAAAAAATTTTCATAGCATTTTCTGCAGTTTTTGAGATACACCCTGTACATACTCTGGGTGTATTCTGTTATTGCAAAAACATTGCAAAAAAATAAAATTGTGCTGTGTTTTCTGCATGTGTGCAGGATTGACATATTCAATTGATCTAATTTTCTTCTATTGTGCTATTCCAAAAAAAAAAATTGAGTGAAATTTTTTTTTTCATAGCATTTTCTGCAGTTTTGCAGGTTTTGAGATACACCCTGTACATACTCTGGGTGTATTCTGCTATTGAAAAAACATTGCAAAAAAATACAATTTTGCAGTGTTTTCTGAATGTGTGCAGGATTGACATATTCAATTGATCTATTTCTCTTCTATTGTGCTATTCAAATAAATTTTTGTTAGGGCAAAAACATTTTATTTGAATAGCATTTTCTGCATTTCTGTAGGTGTGAGATACACCGTTTACATACTCTGGGTGTATTCTGCTATTATAAACAAAGGAGAGAAATACTCAGCGCAGTCATGCAATAAATAAAAAAATAAAATAAAATATAACCCTAGAATGCCTGCTGACACTCAAGGTAAATTCAGGAACACCTCATATAGACTCAAAAAATGTAATAGTGCAGCGCAAAAAGATAATCTAAGAAATAAATAAATATAAAATCGCATATAATCGCATAAAATGATCATGGAATGTCCCAGAAAGAATCATTAAAATTGCAGAGATATTAAATATAGTTGCAAGAAATGATCACGGACTGTCCCAGAGATAATCATATATGTAGTCCAAAATATAAAGTGCAAGTGCATGAAGACTAAATGCAGCTTTAAGTGAAGTGATGACAAAATTGTCCAGTAAAATATTAGTGCTGGTGATCCCTTCACCGAATAAAGTAAGGGTGGCCTCTCACCTCCCTGCTTCGACCTACAATAGGTCACAAAGCAGTAAGTAGTGGGTTAAAATTCTGCTCTCTCACACCACCAGGAATTCATCTCCAGCAGGGGGAAGTTTCACAATACTCCAGCAGCAACCTCACCAAAATTCCAGCAGTAGCAGCATACATATGTAAAGTAAGAGGGGACAATCTAGTGCTCTCCGTTTTGAATATATTTAATATGCACAAATAACACACATAGGAAATAAATTCACATTAATCGGCACTTTACCGCGAGTGCCAGCGCTGAATGTGTACAATAGAAAACTCCAAGATGGCCGCGGGTGACGTCACTCGCGCTCCCTGACCCTCGTACGCGTTACGTCCTGGGCAAGACTTCATCAGCGTGGGGCAGGGTAGCGACGAGGCGGCCCGCATGTTTCTTTATAGTGTCATTGTAACCGCAAGTGACCAATCAGGTCACGCGGTGTTAATAGCCAATCACAGAGCTGCTAAGCCTCTGCAATGGGAATGTCTGTCAGCTGAATACAAATTCAAATGGGAAGATAAATGGTGCACACACCTAAAGATAATGCCAATTATGGACCTAATGGCAATGAGTAATGATTACTAACAATGCTCTGAGCAATTAATCAGCAATCAATCAGTAATGACCGCGCTCAGTGTTAACCATTGGCACTAAAATGTTAGTATTACCAGCAGAGTCTAAAGGGGCACTCTAACTTATAAAACCACAGACATAATAGACATTTTTTTAAAAAGAGTAATTGTACACATTATTAATAAAATATGTATATAAATAATATACACTAAGAGTGACGTCAATGCACGACCATCTTAAAATTGTACAGCATAAAATAATAAAAACAATTAAAGACCATACAAATAAAAGACAAGATATGGTCAATAAAATAAATAAAAACAAGAAATAAAAACAAGACAGAGGATGTATAACCAAATATTATATATATAAAAATCATATATATATAAAAAAATATATATATAAAAAATATAGTATAGATAAAATATAAAATATAAAAATACATACTATCTATTGGAAATAAAACAGTTTAGATCAAAGTCAACGTTTAACCCTGCGGGAGCCATAACCTTGGTTTCATATATCCAGAAAGACTCTCTGCGACTTAATTGACGTATGTAGTGCCCCCCTCTCCAGTGTTTTGGGACTTTTTCAATTCCCCAAAATTTCAGAAATTTGGGGTCCCTCTGGTGACAATTTCTAAAATGTCTGGAGACACTATGTGTTTTAATTCCTCGCTTGATGTTGCTTATATGCTCACCAATGCGTACATGCAAAGCTCGTGAGGTGCGGCCTACATATTGCAGGCCGCAATCACATTCCAACATATACACGACTCCTGTAGTAGTACATGTGATAAGATCCTTAATAGTGTATTGTTTCTCTGTGGTATTAGAAATAAAAACTTTACGCTTTTTAATATTATTTTTTGCATGTTTACATGTTGCGCATCTACCACAAGCATAAAAACCAGATAAAAAATTAAAAAGCTTACTTTCACTTATCTTAGGGGGATCAATAACACCAGGTGCCAGGCTATCTCGCAACGAGGGGGCTTTGCGATAAATAAACTGGGGTCTATCCGGAAGGGATGGTCCCAGTATTCGGTCGTGTTTGAGGATAGGCCGTGTTTGAGGATAGGCCAATATTTGGCTACAATATTTTCAAATTTGTTTAGATTTCTGTCTTCTTAACAACTATTTCTGGTTTGATCGCAATTTTTTCTTGCAAATAAGAGGCGTAGCAATGGGTGCCCGCTTTGCTCCCAGTGTGGCCAATTTATTTATGGCCCACTGGGAGGAGCAAGCTGTATTTCAGGACCACCCTCCGCAGTTATTGTGTTACAAACGATATATTGATGATATTATAATGATATGGGAAGGTGACATGTCCAGTTTGCAGTCTTTTATGAATACACTTAATCATAACGATAAAAATATTGAGCTTACCTGGACACTAGACAACCAACAGGTCACTTTTTTAGACTTGGAGATATTTAAGAAACATACCAAGCTTCAGACAAGGAATCATTTTAAATTAACCGATCGTAATGCGTACATCCCCCTGAATAGCTGTCACCATCGCCTGTGGCTTTGCAATATCCCAAGGGGGCAGTTTATTCGCTTACGTAGGAATTGCACAGAAGAAGATGAATTTTTAACCCAGTCCAAGATTTTATCCGAACGTTTTAAACAAAAAGGTTATACCCATTCTGTGATCGATTCAGATATCGAAAGGGCAAGGAATACGGATAGGAGTCTTATTGTGGCTGATAAGGTGAAAATTCCTGATACAAATGACAACGCACAAGGTTTTAAAATGATCATGGATTATAGCATCCAGCATAAAAAATTTGAAAATATTGTAGCCAAATATTGGCCTATCCTCAAACACGACCGAATACTGGGACCATCCCTTCCGGATAGACCCCAGTTTATTTATCGCAAAGCCCCCTCGTTGCGAGATAGCCTGGCACCTGGTATTATTGATATTTTATTGATCCCCCTAAGATAAGTGAAAGTAAGCTTTTTAATTTTTTATCTGGTTTTTATGCTTGTGGTAGATGCGCAACATGTAAACATGCAAAAAATAATATTAAAAAGCGTAAAGTTTTTATTTCTAATACCACAGAGAAACAATACACTATTAAGGATCTTATCACATGTACTACTACAGGAGTCGTGTATATGTTGGAATGTGATTGCGGCCTGCAATATGTAGGCCGCACCTCACGAGCTTTGCATGTACGCATTGGTGAGCATATAAGCAACATCAAGCGAGGAATTAAAACACATAGTGTCTCCAGACATTTTAGAAATTGTCACCAGAGGGACCCCAAATTTCTGAAATTTTGGGGAATTGAAAAAGTCCCAAAACACTGGAGAGGGGGGCACTACATACGTCAATTAAGTCGCAGAGAGTCTTTCTGGATATATGAAACCAAGGTTATGGCTCCCGCAGGGTTAAACGTTGACTTTGATCTAAACTGTTTTATTTCCAATAGATAGTATGTATTTTTATATTTTATATTTTATCTATACGATGTTTTTATATATATAGTTTTTATATATATGATTTTTATATATATAATATTTGGTTATACATCCTCTGTCTTGTTTTTATTTCTTGTTTTTATTTATTTTATTGACCATATCTTGTCTTTTATTTGTATGGTCTTTAATTGTTTTTATTATTTTATGCTGTACAATTTTAAGATGGTCGTGCATTGACGTCACTCTTAGTGTATATTATTTATATACATATTTTATTAATAATGTGTACAATTACTCTTTTAAAAAAAATGTCTATTATGTGTCTGTGGTTTTATAAGTTAGAGTGCCCCTTTAGACTCTGCTGGTAATACTAACATTTTAGTGCCAATGGTTGACACTGAGCGCGGTCATTACTGATTGATTGCTGATTAATTGCTCAGAGCATTGTTAGTAATCATTACTCATTGCCATTAGGTCCATAATTGGCATTATCTTTAGGTGTGTGCACCATTTATCTTCCCATTTGAATTTGTATTCAGCTTACAGACATTCCCATTGCAGAGGCTTAGCAGCTCTGTGATTGGCTATTAACACCGCGTGACCTGATTGGTCACTTGCGGTTACAATGACACTATAAAGAAACATGCGGGCCGCCTCGTCGCTACCCTGCCCCACGCTGATGAAGTCTTGCCCAGGACGTAACGCGTACGAGGGTCAGGGAGCGCGAGTGACGTCACCCGCGGCCATCTTGGAGTTTTCTATTGTACACATTCAGCGCTGGCACTCGCGGTAGAGTGCCGATTAATGTGAGTTTATTTCCTATGTGTGTTATTTGTGCATATTAAATATATTCAAAACGGAGAGCACTAGATTGTCCCCTCTTACTTTACATATGTATGCTGCTACTGCTGGAATTTTGGTGAGGTTGCTGCTGGAGTATTGTGAAACTTCCCCCTGCTGGAGATGAATTCCTGGTGGTGTGAAAGAGCAGAGTTTTAACCCACTACTTACTGCTTTGTGACCTATTGTAGGTCGAAGCAGGGAGGTGAGAGGCCACCCTTACTTTATTCGGTGAAGGGATCACCAGCACTAATATTTTACTGGACAATTTTGTCATCACTTCACTTAAAGCTGCATTTAGTCTTCATGCACTTGCACTTTATATTTTGGACTACATATATGATTATCTCTGGGACAGTCCGTGATCATTTCTTGCAACTATATTTAATATCTCTGCAATTTTAATGATTCTTTCTGGAACATTCCATGATCATTTTATGCGATTATATGCGATTTTATATTTATTTATTTCTTAGATTATCTTTTTGCGCTGCACTATTACATTTTTTGTGTATTCTGCTATTGCAAAAACACCCATTTAGGGCAAGATCATAAATTTTGAAAATATGAGGAGAACGTCAAAAAAGGGACGTGGCCCGGTTGTGGTGCTGCTGGTGGAGCTCCTGTTGCAGGGAAAGGACATGGTCAATCTGTGCCAGCTACACGCACAAGTGAAACACCTTCCTCAGGTGCGAGTAGGCGACAGAGCCTGCAGCGGTATTTCGGCGCGCCTAATGAGGCTGTACAAATGTTGAGGCCAGGACAAGTACAGGCGATAGTAGATTGGGTTGCTGACAGTGCCTCCGGTTCCTTCACATTGTCTCCCACCCAGTCTCCTGATGAAAGTTCAGAGTTGGCACCTGCAGCCGATGTCCATCAGTCTTTCACCTCACCCTCTTGCAAATCACCCAAGCAGTCTGAGCCCCAAATCATGCAGCAGTCTCTTCTGCTTTTTTATGACTCTGTTAGCAGGGTTTCCCAGGGCCATCCACCTAGCCCTGCCCCATAAGTGGAAGAGATTGTGTGCAACGATGCCCAACCACTTATGTTTCATGATGAGTACATGGGAGGACCATTGCAGCACGTCTCAGATGATGACGAAACACAGGTGCCAACTGCTGCTGCTTTCACAATTGTGCAGACCGACAAGGAGGGCAGGGGTTAAGACTGGGTGGAAGATGATTTATTTGGATAAACCAAGGGTTGGAACTTTAAAGGCGCAATAAACAAATGATTAAATATAAAATAAATTTATTGAAAAAATATCATAATATAACATTATTGACATCATATGTCTGGAACAACATTTAAAAGCAATACATCACTGAATAGAGATGAAAATTGGCAAAGTTTTGTGTTTCTCAACATGTTTCACCCAAATTCGGGCTGTCTCAGGAGAACTGAACAATGTCATACAATATTCACTGTGTGTTCAAGCAGAACGTCTCGCAGTCCACAAAGAATGCTGAATACATGAGGTTTATTGAGTGCGTCATAGAGAGGAAAATAACAGCCAAAACTAAATCAGTCTCGGAATCCATCTAAAAAATCTTTTACTTGAAAATTTGTCAAAGAGTTATTGTTGAGAGAGGCATTCCAAAAATGCCCATGAATACTAAAAGAAAGCCTAAATTTGGTTCTAATTAGAAGGTTTAGATCCACTCATATGCCAGCCAGGATAAAATCTATCCATATGTGAGGAGGTCAGAGTGAGGTAAATCAACCCCTTGTCAAACGTTATTTCAGGAGATACCACGTGCAGCTCAGCGGAGGTATCTCCTGAAATAACGTTTGACAAGGGGTTGATTTACCTCACTCTGACCTCCTCACATATGGATAGATTTTGTCCTGGCTGGCATATGAGTGGATCTAAACCTTCTAATTAGAACCAAATTTAGGCTTTCTTTTGGTAGTCATGGGCATTTTTCGAAATAAATACATTTTTGACTCTGCTTAAAGGGATGAGGCGCTATAACTCAGCTTCAGTAATTCAGCTCATTATCTAAATTTTCTCCTGGGTGGAAGATGATGTGGAGGACGATGAGGTCCTTGACCCCACATGGAATCAACGTCATGCAGATGACCAGTGTAGTTCGGAGGAAGAGGCGGTGGTCGCACAGAGCCACCAGCACAGCAGAAGAGGGAGCAGGGTGCAAAAGCGGAGCGTCCGTCCCCTAGACAGTACGTCTGCTACTGCCCAACGCAGCAAGGGACCGAGCACACCAAAGCCAGGTCCAAGGAGTTCCCTAGCATGGCAGTTCTTCAGACAATGTGCTGATGACAAGACACGAGTGGTTTCCACGCTGTGCAATCAGAGCCTGAAGCGAGGCATAAAGTTCTCAACCTGAGCACAAACTGCATGACCAGGCATCTAAGTGCAAAGCACGAGATGCAGTGGAGTAGACACCTCAAAAACCAAGAAAGGTCTCTGGCTCCTCCTGCTTCCTCTTCTGCTGCAGTCTCGACCTCTTCATCCACCTCTGTAGTGACAGTGGCATCTGCCAACCCGCAAACAGAGGATCTGCCAGCAACACTACCACCTGGGTCACCAACCATCTCAACAATGTCCCATGGAAGCGTTCATCTCCCAAACACTGGAGCGGAAGAGGAAGTACCCCCCTAGCCACCCGCGATCCCTGGCCCTGAATGCCAGCATTTCAAAATTCCTCGCCTTTGAAAGGCTGTCATTCCGTCCGGTGGAGACGCAGAGTTTTAAAAGTCTGATGGCATTGGCTGTCCCACAGTACCTCGTGCACAGCCGCCACTACTTTTCCAGGCGAGCTATCCCTTCCCTGCACAACCAAGTGGGGGACAAAATCAGGTTTGCACTGCGCAACGCCATCTGTGGCAATGTCCACCTAACTACGGATGGGTGGACCAGTAAGCACGGTCAGGGACGTTATATATCCCTAACAGCACACTGGGTAAATGTAGTGGTGGCTGGGCCTGAGGCGGATAGCAGTTTGGCGCATGTCTTTCCACCCCCGAGGATTGCAGGGCTCTTTAGTTTGCCTCCTGTTGCTAACTCCTCCTACTCCACCTCCTCATCCTCTACCGCCTCCTCATCCAGTCAGCGTAACACCTTCACCACCAACTTCAGCACAGCCAGGGGTAAACGACAGCAGGCAGTTTTAAAACGTTCCTGTTTGGGGGAAAAACCCCACACTGCGCAGGAGTTGTGGAGGGACATGGAACAAAAGACCGATGAGTGGTTGGTGGCAGTGAGCCTCAAGCCCGGCCTGGTGGTGTGCGATAATGGGCGAAATCTCGTAGCAGCTCTGGGCCTAGCCGGTTTGACGCACATCCCTTGCCTGGTGCATGTGTTGAACTTGGTGGTCCAGAGGTTCCTTAAAAATTACCCCGATATGCCCGAGCTGCTGCAGAAAGTGCAGGCCGTCTGTACGCACTTTCGGCGTTCTCACCCTGCTGCTGCTCGCCTGTCAGCGCTGCACTCCGGCCTTCCCGCTCACCATCTCATATGTGACATGCCCACAAGGTGGAACTCCACCTTGCACATGCTGGCCAGACTGTGCGAGCAGCAGCAGGCGATAGTGGAGTTTCAGCTGCAGCACGCACGCGTGAGTCACTCTGCGGAACAGCACCACTTCACCACCAATAACTGGGCCTCCATGTGAGACCTGTGTGCCTTGTTGCGCTGTTTCAAGAACTCCACCAACATGGCCAGTGCCGATGATGCCGTTCTCAGCGTTACTATCCCAGTTCTATGCCTCCTTGAAAAAAAGCTTCAGGCGATGATGGAAGAGGATGTGGCACATGAGGAGGAGAAGGAGGAGGAACCGGGATCATTTCCAAGGCTTTCAGGGCAGTCATTCACAAGTGGCTACGAGGGTGGGTTCCTGCACCAACAAGCGCCAGGTACACAATTGTCCGGCAGCAAGGGCACAGTTCTGGAGGATGACGAGGTGGAGGATGAGGAGGAGATGGAGGAGGAGGAACCATGTTCACAGCAGGGTGGCACCCAGACCAGCTCGTGTCCATCACTGGTGCGTGGCTGGGGGGATACAGAGGACACAGACGATACACCTCCCACAGAGGACAGCTTTTTGTTGCCTCTGGGGAGCCTGGCACACATAAGCGATTACATGCTGCAGTGTCTCCGCAGCGACCGCCGAGCTGCCCACATTTTAACTGGTGCTGATTACTGGATGGCCACCCTGCTGAGGACAACGTGCCGTCCTTAATTACCTCACTGGAGCGTGATCGTAAGATGCGCGAGTACAAGCGCACACTGGTAGACGCGCTGCTGGTGGCATTCCCACCTGACAGCGGGGATACGGTGGAAGCACAAGGCGAAGGCAGAGGAGGAGGAAGAGGTCGCCAACGCAGCCGGGGCACCGCCAGCACCTCAGAAGGCAGGGTTAGCATGGCCGAAATGTGGAAAAGCTTTGTCAGCACGCCACAACAACCAGCACCACCAGCTGAGATGGAATGTCTTAGCAGGAGGCAGCATTTCACCAACATGGTGGAGCAGTACGTGTGCACACGCCTACACGTACTGAATGACGGGTCTGCCCCCTTCAACTTCTGGGTCTCCAAATTGGGCACATGGCCTGAGCTTTCCCTTTACGCCTTGGAGGTGCTGGCCTGCCCTGCAGCCAGTGTATTATCTGATTGTGTATTTAGCATGGCAGGGGGCGTTATCACAGACAAGGGCAGCCGCTTGTCCAGAGCCAATGTGGACAAGCTCATGTTCATTAAAATGAACCAGGCATGGATCCTACAGGACTTGTCCGTACCTTGTGCAGAATAGACATGTATACCGGTGTTCTGACAAAAACTGTCGGGCCATTGGATAGTGTCCAGCCACTTACTGCGCAGGCGCAGCTCTTGCACAGTACGGAGGACAAGGAGATTCACAAAATCTCCGAAGATGAACAGGGCCTGCGCAGTGAGTGCAGGTTCAAGCACCACCATCCCAGTGGACATACGGTAGCACATAGTAACAGGGCCCCTCACGGGCTCGCTTCGCTCGCCACGCTTCGGGCATGGCCTCGCTTTGCTCGGCTTCAACCTCGGATGATGTCGCTTGAAACTGGACTCACCGCGCATCGCCTTCGGAGAGTTTCGAAATCCCCTTGTCCTACGTACAGAGCAAGCGCAGTACAGGGCGGACACTGTCTGACGGGGGACAGAATTCGACACCTCACCAGCCTTACCCAGCCATTGTTGTATTTTTGAACCAGTGTTGGCTACCTCGTCCTCCTCCACTGCCGCTTCCACCTACACCACCACATCCACCGCCACCTCAACCTCCTACTCCATATGGACCTCGTCCTCCTAGGTCAAGATTATAATTTTTAATTTTTTTAATTTCCAAGTATTTTATTTTTCCACTATCTAATCCATTAAATTGAATAATTTTTTCTAGAAAGGGCATATTCTGGGGCATTCCCACCATATGTGTGGCATCGTGCCGTTGAGCTTCTGAGGTTCTTAATGACTTCCTGTACCTATTCTGCTGAGAAGGGGGCCTCCAGCATATTATTTTTATTTTTAATTTTTTTATGTTATTTTAAGTTATTTCCCTATCCACATTTGTTTGCTGATCACTTGCCATGCTCCTAACAACATTTTGTTGACTTTTGCAGCCCTCTAGCTCTTTCCATTACTTTTTTAGAGCCATTTTAGTCTTCAAAAGTTCGGGTCCCCATTGAATTCAATGGGGTTCGGGGTCAAGTTCGGGTCAAGTTCGGTCCCGAACCCAAAAAAAATTCCGAAGTTCGGCCGAACCCACCGAACCCAAACATCCAGGTGTCCGCTCAACTCTAGTAGTAACCCTTTAGAAGCTGCCTACTTATCATTTGGAAGCCCCACAGTGAGACTATCAGTATACTACTGACAATAATGTCAATAAATATAAAATTAATTATGGCCTGGTCTCACCATTACAGCAAGGACAGAATCTATTCTAACAGCCTTGAACAACTGCAACCATAAACTACATTTGTAATGCCATAATAATTGCAATTATGGTAACAAATGAAAGAAATAATGAGAATGCCAGGAAAGCCCTATAAGTAAAAAGCAGAAAAATAAAACATGGAAACAAGGCTAAGTGACTCAACTATGCATGAAAACATAGGAACTGGGATGCATAAAAATGGCAGCAGGTGCTCTGGACTGATGAGCCAATATTTGAAATATTTGGCTGTAGCAGGAGACAGTTTGTTTGCAAAGGGCTGGAGAATGGTGCAATAATAAGGTAATTCCAGGTGCCAGCCAGGAAGGCATCGAAGATTTTTAAGTGCACTCCTTTTATATTTTATATTTCTTATATAATAAACCATATTATGCTATGAATTCTTTTGGTTTTTGTTTCCTATGATTGGGTATGATGTTCCTGTGATACTCCGAAGTGAGACTACATAAAAGGAGGCTTTCGAGTATATCTATGTGCAGTTTGACTGTCTTCTTGACATAAAGGGTCAATAATAGTTGGTGAGTGAAACCCCCAGAGGGGTAGTGGTGGTGGCACTGGGCATCTTTGGCTGGAAGACACGCACAGAAGCACACGTCACTTTATGGACTGTTTCTTTACAATTGTTTGCACACACTGTGGCACTGGATGCACTTTAGAATTTAGGTTTATATTCAGGGAATTTTTGTGTGGTATATATCATATGTTAACCACATATGAGCAGTGCACTTTATGTATAATTAAAAGTTTAAATGTTAGGTATTGTAAGTGATTTGCCATTGAATGAATTGTGTTAGCATATGCAATTTGGAAGCTTAAACACTATTAGCACTTTCATACATTGAAAAACTTTTTTGGGTAAAAGGATAAATGCAGCTCAATGTAATAATCTGAATAGTTTTTTACAGTGTAAAAATAAATTTTTAGAGCAGAAGCTTTTCCAGTATATAAATTTAATTGGATTGCGTGGGCTACTTAAATTTTTTTTCTTTTTTATACCTGTAGTATCGCTGGAGATTTCATGTGACAGTTGAAGGTTAAATCTAAACGCTCCTGTATGGTAGTCTAAACAGGATTTAAATTGAGTTACCAACGGATTGAAGAGTCTCATGAATTAAAAAAAGAAAAAATGTAGACTATAGACTCAATTAGAGCCATTTCACACTGCTAGCACGGCCGCGTTAGCGGTAAAGCCCCGCTAGTTTTAGCAGTGCTTTACCGCTGTTATAGTGAAGCTTTTTGGCTGCTAGTGGGTCACTTTTAACCCAACTAGCGGCCGAAGAAAGGGTTAAAACTGGCCGCAAAGTGCTGCAGCTGAAACGCTTTGCAGGCGTTTCGGCAGAGCTGGCCATTGATTTCAATGGCAGGGGAGGTTTAGAAGCAGAGTATACACCACTCCCGCACCACCCCAAAGACGCTGCTTGCAGGACTTTTTTTCCGGTCCTGCAAGCACACCGCCCCAGTGTGAAAGCACTCGGGCTTTCACACTGGGGAGGCTTGAGAGGTGCTTTTCAGGAGCTTTACATGCGCTATTTTTAGTGCTAAAATGCCTGAAAAGCGCCTTCAGTGTGAAAGGGGTATTAGTATTTCAAATGCTCCTCTGTCTGACACTGCAGCCAAAATTGGGAAGATTTCAGCAGTATAGTTTACAGAGTTTTGCAAGTTCAGAAGGCAGTGAGCAGGCTAGGTGCTGCCAGCTGCAGATTTACAAACTACAGGCTTATGAATCATAAGTGAAAATGCTGACCACCACACCCCCTACAACATCTTCTCATCTCACTGTAGTGCAAGCAGCTGCAGTCTACATGAAGGCAAACACTGCTTTAGATTCAGTAGCAGTGAAACAGTGTTGTTCCCCTCACATGGGAAGCTGCATGGGGTGGACTTCACTAGCAGGATCAACAGGTATTTTCGAAACTAGGCGCTGCAGCACACATTTTTTAAATGGAAAGCCATAGTTCTTCTTTAAGAGTAAAAGGAGAAGGGTTTAGTAGATAGAGGGTGGGGAAAGGGTGATGGCTGGGGACTGGACCACTTCATTTTTATTGAAACTGTGTAACAATTAAAGTTCTCATATGTTCTTAAAGAAAAAAAAAAAAAATATATATATATATATATATTGTGGCAGAGCAAGGCTCTGTCCCTATGAAAATGGGGTTAAAGTGGACACAGAGTCTGCATATCAGCTGAGTGCAGAGCTACAGAGCGTAAATTTGAAACAGAGAAAACTGCTCTGGCAGTTTCCTCAAGGATTTGCTAGTTCCCTATGGCAGTGGTCATCAACCCTGTCCTCAGGGCCCACTAACAGGCCAGGTTTTATGTATTACCTTGGGGAGATGCAGACTAGAATACTGCAATCACTGAGCAGCAAATGATATCACCTGTGATGTATTTCAGTTATCTTGCAAACCTGGCCTGTTAGTGGGCCCTGAGGACAGGGTTGATGACCACTGCCCTATGGGGCTCTGTAGTTTGGAGATTCCTCAGAGTCTTGGGTGGGACGGGATCTCCAACCCTGTGTCCGGGTCTTGTGGACAGCCAGCAGGGTGTGTGCCCAGCTGCACACAGATCATATAACGAGGGGCTGGTGAAAGCAGAAGGGGGAAGGAAGGTGGAGCAGTGGCTGCTAGTGAGAGAGGCTCTGTGTGAAGATAGACGCTGTGTGTGTCCAAGGAGCCAAAATCTGTGTGCATCCAAGGAGCCAGAAGCTGTGTGCATTAAAGGGGCTTTAAGCTGTGTGCGTCCAAGGAGCCCAAAGCTCTGTGTGTGGAAGGGCTTGAAGCTGTGTGCATTCAAGGAGCCTAAAGTCCCATACACACGGTAGGATTTTCGCATGGATTCTGTCCGATCGGACAATGTTGTTGAAAAATCCGACCGTGTGTAGGCACCATCGGACAGTGTACGTCGGATTGTCCGACGGACAAAGTCCTATCTCCTGCTGGATACATTTTTTGACAACAAGGTCTGATCACACCAAATCCGATCGTGTGTAGCGTTGTCCGACGGACAAAGTGCTACGCATGCTCAGAAGAAATTCTGTGACGGAAGCGCTCGGTCAGGTAAAACTACCTTTCCTAATCGACACAGCACATTCGTCAAGCTGCAATGTTAAAATGTCTTTAATGCAGCGCATTCTCTTTTTCTTTACAATGCAAGAAGAATGACATGTTTTAGCTGCTCCTATTCACCCGCACTTCTCACAAACTTAGTTCGTTATTAGTTTTCAGGATTTCTACACTACATGTTTCTTTTTACTCAGATCGTAAAAGAATCTTTGTAATATTTTTAGGATGATTTGTCTTTTTTTTTTTTTTTTGGGAATACATATTTGAAGGAGATTTTTCATTTTTTTTTTGGAGGGGGGTTGTGTGTCTCAACTTAGCAAAACCACATTATTAACATTTGTATTTGTTGCTTAAATTTACTAGGAGTTTGTTTGTTGTTGGTGCCCCTTGTTAATTATACTTTATGATTAGTGAAATGTACCTGCATACTCAAAGAAAAACTGTCATTGTAGAAAAGTAAAACACAATAGGCAATGATTATTTCAAATCAAAAATACCTTTATTTCGGTCTCAGCAACAAAACAAAGAGGAACGCAGCCATGGTGAAACTTGTGGAATTTGAAAAGCCTTGGACCCCCACGGCAACCATCATTTTTCAAGCTTAGAAAATTGGGGGCCTGAGGAGTACGTATATTAAGGGGAGTGCAATCTGGTCCTGAAGTCCAAAACATCCGGAACTGCAGCAGATGCCATCTAGGTCCCTAGGCTCTGGTACTACGAGAGGCTCCATCTTCTCTCAGACCAGACTGAGTCCAGGTCGTCACTCTCAGGTCTTCCTTCCACGCTTCTTTGCACGCTGTGGCTGTCGTGCTGGTGGGGTGGCAGAAGGAGGAGGAGGAGGAGGAGGCGGAGCATGGTCACTATGGCAAACATGTGTGAGTGGGGTCATCTCCCCAGCCATACCCTTATTTATGACTTTGAGGATGAGCCCCTCACACATGTTGCATTGCCTGACTTCCATACCCATCATCTTCGTGACAACCACGGAGCCAAAGGTCTCCACTTCAGTGGGTGTGGCATGTAGGGAGGCTGAAGCCTCTCTGATCATCCGGAGCGCTGACTCTCCCGCCTCACCCCCCCTTCTCGCCCTTCTGTAGGGAAGGCGGAGGGGAGGGATTTGGGAGTCAGTCAGGCTCCGAGGCCTAGCCCCCTCTTGGCTGCCACTACCCACCTCGTGGCTGCCACTAACCCCTTCCTCCTCCTGACTGCCACCTTCCACAGCCTCCTCCTGGCTGAGGTCTTCCTGTGTATGAAAAAAGGACATAGTCTCAGTTATTTGTTCATCAAACACACACAATTTTCATCTAGTGACTGTTGCAAAATGTTTACAAATAGAAAACCATACAATTCTCAGCCCTGCAGTTTAGATTCTGGCCCCAAATGTCTCCAACACTACTGTCAGTTGATATGTCAATCACGTTAGGAACTAAGCAATTGGGGATCCAGAATTAAGTGAACATCATTCATTATTCACATAAATGGTTACAGAACTACTATACCTGGCTCAAGCTGGGCTCCTCCACCTCTTCCAGACTGGAAGGCCCAGGTTGCTCCTCGGAAGCCTCATCAGGGGTGGGCTGCGCGCAAGGAAGCGTGGAAGGAGGAGTCGAGAGTGACTCCGTGACATCAGCCTGGTCTTTGAGAAAATGGAGACTGTCATAGTACCAGAGCTTGGGGGCATAGACCTCATCTGCTGCAGTTGCAGTTTCTTCCGACTTCAGGACCTTCTTGCGCTCCCTGATATACGCACTCCTCAGGCTGCCAATTTTCTTTCTTATATCACCAACAGTTGCCGTGGGGAACCTTGGCTTTACAAATTCCACAAGTTCCAGCAGGGCTGCGTACCTCTTTGTTTTGATGCCGTAATGGGGGTGTTTGGCCTGCCATAAAATGGGAAATTCCCTGTATTTATCAATGAAGAGGGGAGAAAACTCACGTCGTTGAATCCCTGCATAATCTCTGCAAGACACAACACCACACAAAACACTATAAATTAGGTCAGGCTAAACTCTCCTAATCTTCTCCATAAAGAAGCCTCAAGGTCTAATCAGTCTAGGCTAGTTATGTACCAACGTCAAATTGTACCTTCGTTATAGCGATTGTCTCGTGCGTGAGCTTTCTCTCCCCTCGTCTCCCAGATCGTGGCTACGACACAGGCGTGTGACGTTTTATATCCAGTGCGCATGCGTCAAACTCCGCCCGCCCCTGACGATCTTTCTCGTCTATTCCCCACCCCTTCTCTTTACGGCGCAGTGGGGAAAGCACATGGCGGGGACACAGCAGGTTCTCCCGAAATATCCCACCAACGAGGAGGAGGACGAGGAAAGTCCGGAGGCAGAAACGTCCCGATCCCGGAGCCTGAAATTCAAGGCCTCCAATATGTCATTTGGAGAAATGTTGGAGATGGTGGACATATTAAAGAGGAGCGACTATGATGGGAAGTATGGGCCTTACCTCAACCCCAATGTCCGCAAGGCCAAGATCATGTCTAAAGTTGTGAGGAGGCTGTACAATCATTTTGGGGTACAACGATCCAAGGAGAAACTGAGGAAAACGCTGGTCAGACCTGAAACTGAGGGAGGCCGATCAGTACAGAAAGATCAAGCGAGTTCTTCAAAAAAGTAAGTAGTTGTGTTTTGTGTTTGATTTCTTGCTTGCATACTGCTCCATGTGTTTGGATTTTTACAAAGTTGTACATTCCAAAATGGCCACTTTCAGGTTCGTCTGTGCATTCGATCGTACTCAACCTCGATCTTTCTGCCACTGTCATGGTCGTGTGTGTGTGTGTCCATTCGATCGTACTCAACCTCGATCGTTCGGCCACTTATAATACGATGTTTGGTGTTTTTTGGGGGAAAGGAAGTTTGTTCTCTCTAGAAATGTCATCAAGACTGTCCAGCCAATTTATTCAATGTAAAGGAGACGTCACCCAGTAGCTGTTTACCCATCTGGACTCTAAAGCACTAGTGCTGGGACACCAAAACCCCCTTTTTATTATGCTTTTCCACACATGTGCTCCAGTGGATACTAGAGGGGGGTCTCCATCACCCAAACGTCGACCAAAAAGCTATAAGTTTAGGACCTTTACAAAGTGACTACATTCATGTTGGTGTCATTTGTAACTGGACACCCAAAAATATTGTCCCTCACTTTCAAGCAATGTTTGTCATTTCCTATTTCTGCCCTCAATAGATTGTGTTGCTAAATCTTCCTTTTGTACATTCTCATAGGGGAGCGAAAACTTGGGACGTCTGAGGAAACCCCAAAACCAACACCTCCCAAAAAAGGGGAAACAGCAGAAGCAGAGGAGGAGGAGGAGGAAGGAGAGATCATCGAAATTGGAGAACTTGTCACCACAACAGGTGAGTGTGGGAGAACACAGCTACTGGTAAGCTAATCAATGTATGACTGCCTCATTTCCAAGACCCTATTTTTGTTTGTTTTTGGTTTTTAGGTGACGTGGATGTTGTGGAAGAAAAATCGCACTTTACCACAGAGAGTGCCCACGTACTCATCGGGGAGATAATGGTCTGCAATAGAGATCTAGATTACATAAAGCAAAACATCAATGATGTTCAACAAAAATTGAAGAACATCATTGATGTTTTAGGAAAAATCTGAAAACGCACCAAGTAATTAACACACATTTGTGCCTGCTTCTGAACACATTTGCAAATTAAGAACTGTGTGAAATTTGGAACATGCACACATTGTGTCCACATGTGCTAGCTCCCATCATGGTGGATGAATGACAACGTTATTTTGGGGGTGCAACCACTTTACGAACTACTAAAGTGGTTATGGTGAAGGGGTTGCACCCCTAAAAAACGTCCATTCATCCCCATGATGGAAAATGGCACTTTTGAAGATTCGAGGCATGTGTTTTACCATATAATGACCATTTTCATACCCAAATTGTGTGCATGTTCTAATTTTCCACTTTCCAGGGGTGACCCCCCATGTGATGAAGGCAAGATCAAACACACTTTGAACATATAGTCATGTCTGATCTTGTCTTCACTTTACAAAGTTGAACTTTCCTAGTTCCTAGGTTCTGTTTTGCTCCATGCCTGGTTTTACCAAATGCGGAATGTTTGTAAACAATGTTGTAAATAACCAAGATGTTGTCAGTTTGGGCAAGAAGTTTGTAAACGCACTTGAATGTTTTGCAAGTAAACTTTTTTACTTTTCTAAATGTGTGGCTTCCTTATTTAAAAAACAAAATGCATTATGTATGTCAAATGTAGTGCTTTGTACGAAAACACGGAGCACAGCATTTTTGTGAATACACACATGTCTGACCTGGTGATGAAAAGGAGTATTTTGGGTGTGAGTTATGCACTACAAACCTTCTCTAGACCAAAGATTAGGTATCAAACACACAACATGAGAATAATATTTTTGGGAAGAAGAGACTGTTACCTCCTTTTGCCCAGAAAGTGCATTCCCACTGTCGAAGGCAAAGGGGAAAAATTTCAAGGTCAAATAAGCTATAAATAATACGGAAATGACAAGAAATCATAGGTTGTTTGAAAAAAAATATTTATTTAAAAATGCCTCTCACACATCGTCAGGCAGAGCAATGGCCCCCCTACCCACAAAGTAGTCCATATATTGCTCGCGGACCGCGCAGGCATTTAGAGGGGGCAAGCCTGGACGTGCCACTTGAAAGGCTGTGAGGTCAGCATTTGGAGGGCCCTCCACATCTGGGCCAACGGGCACCACATAGTTCCTGTTATGTCTTTTGAGGAAGTTGTGCAATATGCAACAGGCAAGAACTATGTGGTTCAGTTTGTATTCCGCCAAGTTAATAGCCGTCAAGAACAGGCGGAAGCGGCTGGCCAGGATGCCAAAAGTGTTCTCCACAACTCTTTGGGCTCTGGACAGCCTGTAGTTGAAGACCCTCTGGTCTGGGGTGAGGGTCCTCATCGGGAACGGCCTCATCAGATGGGGAGTCAACGCAAACGCTTCATCTGCGACAAAGACGAAGGGGAGTCCTTCAGCATTCTCCTCTGGAGGTGGCAAGCACAGACTGCCACTTTGGAGACGCCAGTAGAACTCCGTGTGCGCAATGGCACCACCATCTGAGATCCGGCCGTTCATCCCCACGTCCACATACATAAACTCGTATGTCGCCGACACCACCGCCAACATCACTACACTATTAAACCCCTTATAATTATAATAGTAGGACCCCGAGTTGGGCGGTGGGACGATGCGGACGTGTTTCCCATCAATTGCCCCTCCGCACTTAGGAAAGTCCTAACGGCTGGCAAAGTGGGAGGCCACAGTCTGCCATTCCTGTGGCGTGGAAGGGAACTGTGGAGTGAAACAAGAAAAAAAAATTAGTCACTTTGCACATAAACATTGCAAGCAGATTAGACAATCAACATCTTGGAACAAGAGCATTCTTTAAAATTTGAGGCTGGAAAGTATTTGCACAGAAAAGTAGAGGCTCCCCTTCACAGATTAATCACCCCCCATCAATCCCCCCACTTCTGATGGGCCATTGCCAATAACTAGGGTTTTGGGGGGGGGTGTACAGGTAACCCTCTGCACTTCATTGATTGGCAAATGGCTCAATAATGTGTGCTAGTTTGGCCAGACCCTCACTTAACACTATTGGCAGCCCCCTGGAAAGCTAAAATAAAATTTCAAACCCCCCCCCCCCCCCCAAAAAAAAAAAAGGAAAGCACATTGTGACATTCTGAAATTACCAAGCAAGCTAATAGGAGGGAAAGAACACAAAAAAAGAGGAAATGGAAAGTATGGAGGCAGCCCCTTGCACTACATGCTTTGCAGAATTCATCCCTAAAGATGCCCACTATAAAGAGGTAGGTATATAGTGTGTATTGACCTTGGGAAAGCCAGCAGAGCAGTTGGGGGAGGGGATTCCTAAAGCCCCATACACACGGTCGGATTATCCGCGGACCAGGTCGGTCGGATCCTGTCCTTCGTACTTTGTCCGATGTTGGTGTTGCGTACACACGGTCGGACTACGTTGTCGGAATATCCGGTCTGCAAGAACGTCGTGACGTAAGTCGTCTTCCACGAGATTAGAAAAGGGAAGTTCAGCACCACGTCAGGCACCCGTTGGGCTCCTTCTGCTCCTTCTGCTGATCCCGTGTTTATCGCGAGTTAGTCGAAGTTTGGTGACTTAAGATTCGCGCTTCTCAGTTTTCTGACTCAGATCTTTACTGCTCTTCAGTTTGTGCTTGTCGTGCGTATCTGTTTATTAGTGCGTGTAGTCAGTTCGCATTTGTTGGTCATTGCGGCCTATATCTTGATATAGGACGCTTTGATTTGCACTGCTTATTGTCTGCTCGTTTCTGGTATTCATTTCGTTCTTTCAGGCCTTGCTGTTTATCGGTGCTTTCTGTTTGTCCGTTCTGACCAGCCGACCTTTTGTGACCTTGTGAGCGATGTTTCCTGTGCGTACTCGTCGCCGAGTTCGTGCTGTACGCGGAATTGGTGTCGGGCTTTTAGCTTTGACCCAAGACCCGTCCATGAACAGAGTGACGAGGAGTATGTGGACCAAGAATTGGTTGCTTCAGCGTGACCAATTCTCGCACATGCCTTTGCTTCGTGAGATCCGGGAGAATAATCCTGATGATTTCAGGAACTTTCTCCGGATGACGGACCCCGATTTTCACCGTCTTTTGGCTTTGCTGACCCCCTTTATCAGCCGGCAGGATACCTGCATGAGACAAGCCATTACTCCGGAGCAGAGGCTGGTTGCCACGTTGAGGTACTTGGCGACAGGGAGAAGTCTTCAGGATTTGAAGTTCTCTTCAGGTATCTCTCCCCAGGCCCTGGGAATCATTATTCCAGAGACCTGTTCTGCCATCATCGAGGTCCTGCAGGAGGACTATATTAAGGTAACATTTATACTTTACTATTCCCTTCTATGTATGCTCTGTTTGCTAATGTCTTCTATTTTTGACCTCCTTCCCTAATTACCATGATTGCAATATGTTCTAATATGCTGTGCCCCTTTTCTCCTTCATGCATTTTTCCCTTCACTTACCTCCCCAGCATGCTCTTCTGCCCCAATAGACACCTATGGCCTAGTCACTTAAGCAATGTCTTTTGTCTGCTGCATAGTATTGTTTGCCCCCAAACACCCCCTAAAATATGCACTAATGTTTGCTGTGTGGTTTACTTCATGTAGAGCCCCTTTTTTTTTTTTTTTTGGGGGTGGGGGGGGGGGGGGGGCAAACTCATTAGGAACCCCCTCCCCCAACTGCTCTGTCAGATGGTACCAATCCTCTATCTGCTGGCTTTCCCAAGGTCAATACACACTATATACCTACCTCTTTATAGTGGGCATCTTTAGGGATGAATTCAGCAAAGCATGTAGTGCAAGGGGCTGGCTCCATACTTTCCATTTCCTATTTTTTTGTGTTCTTTCCCTCCTATTAGCTTGCTTGGTAATTTCAGAATGTCACAATGTGCTTTCCTTTTTTTTGGGGGGGGGGGGGGGGGGTTGTAATGTTAGTTTAGCTTTCCTGGGGGCTGCCAATAGTGTTAAGTACAGAGGGTCTGGCCAAACTAGCACACATTATTGAGCCATTTGCCAATCAATGAAGTGCAGAGGGTTACCTGTCCAACACCCCCCCAAAACCCCAGTTATTGCCAATGGCCCATCAGAAGTGGGGGGATTGATGGGGGGTGAGTAATCTGTGAAGGGGAGCCTCTACTTTTCTGTGCAAATACTTTCCAGCCTCCAATTTTAAACAATGCTCTTGTTCCAAGATGTTGATTGTCTAATCTGCTTGCAATGTTTATGTGCAAAGTGACTAATTTTTTTTTTCTTGTTTCACTCCACAGTTCCCTTCCACGCCACAGGAATGGCAGACTGTGGCCTCCCACTTTGCCAGCCGTTGGGACTTTCCTAACTGCGGAGGGGCAATTGATGGGAAACACGTCCGCATCGTCCCACCGCCCAACTCGGGGTCCTACTATTATAATTATAAAGGGTTTAATAGTGTAGTGATGTTGGCGGTGGTGTCGGCGACATATGAATTTATGTATGTGGACGTGGGGATGAACGGCCGGATCTCGGATGGTGGTGCCATTGCGCACACGGAGTTCTACTGGCGTCTCCAAAGTGGCAGTCTGTGCTTGCCACCTCCAGAGGAGAATGCAGAAGGACTCCCCTTCGTCTTTGTCGCAGATGAAGCGTTTGCGTTGACTCCCCATCTGATGAGGCCGTTCCCGATGAGGACCCTCACCCCAGACCAGAGGGTCTTCAACTACAGGCTGTCCAGAGCCCGAAGAGTTGTGGAGAACACTTTTGGCATCCTGGCCAGCTGCTTCCGCCTGTTCTTGACGGCAATTAACTTGGCGGAATACAAACTGAACCACATAGTTCTTGCCTGTTGCATATTGCACAACTTCCTCAAAAGACATAACAGGAACTATGTGGTGCCCGTTGGCCCAGATGTTGAGGGCCCTCCAAATGCTGACCTCACAGCCCTTCAAGTGGCACGTCCAGGCTTGCCCCCTCTAAATGCCCGCGCGGTCCGCGAGCAATATATGGACTACTTTGTGGGTAGGGGGGCCATTGCTCTGCCTGACGATGTGTGAGAGGCATTTTTTAATAAATCTTATTTTTCAACCAACCTATGATTTCTTGTCATTTCCGTATTCTTTTTAGCTTATTTTACCTTGAAATTTTTTCCCTTTGCCTTTGACAGTGGGAATGCACTTTCTGGGCAAAAGGAGGTAACAGTCTCTTCTTCCCAAAATTCTCATGTTGTGTGTTTGATACCTAATCTTTGGTCTAGAGAAGGTTTGTACTGCATAACTGACACCCAAAATACTCCTTTTCATCACCAGGTCAGACATGTGTGTATTCTCAAAAATGCTGTGCTCCGTGTTTTCGTACAAAGCACTGTGGGTGTCATTTACATAAGTCAAATCCACTATGCTCTACAAGTGCAGTGCAAAAGTGCCATGGAAAAGAAACTTGCAGTGCAAACTGGACTTGCCTTTAGTAAATAACACCCATTGCCCCCCATATCCTTTACATTTGACATACATAATGCATTGTGTTTTTTAAATAAGGAAGCCACACATTTAGAAAAGTAAAAAAGTTTACTTGGAAAACATTCACAAGTGCGTTTACAATCTTCTTGCCCAAACTGACAACATCTTGGTTATTTACAACATTGTTTACAAACATTCCGCAATTGGTAAAACCAGGCATGGAGCAAAACCGAACCTAGGAACTAGGAAAGTTCAACTTTCTAAAGTGAAGACAAGATCAGACATGACTATATGTTCAAAGTGTGTTTGATCTTGCCTTCATCACATGGGGGGTCACCCCTGGAAAGTGGAAATTTAGAACATGCACACAATTTGGGTCTGAAAATGGTCATTAGATGGTAAAACACATGCCTAGAAGCTTCAAAAGTGCCATTTTCCATCATGGGGATGAATGGACGTTTTTTGGGGGTGTAAACCCTTCACCACAACCACTTTCGTAGTTCGTAAAGTGGTTGCACCCCCAAAAAAAGTTGTCATTTATCCACCATGATGGGAGCTAGCACATGTGGACACAATGTGTGCATGTTCCAAATTTCACACAGTTCTTAAGTTGCAAATGTGTTCAGAAGCAGGCACAAATGTGTGTTAATTACTTGGTGCGTTTTCATATTTTACCTAAAACATCAATGATGTTCTTCAATTTTTGTTGAACATCATTGATGTTTTGCTTTAGGTAATCTAGATCTCTATTGCAGACCATTATCTCCCCGATGAGTACGTGGGCACTCTCTGTGGTAAAGTGCGATTTTTCTTCCACAACATCCACGTCACCTAAAAACCACAAACAAACAAAAATCGGGTGTTGGAAATGAGGCAGCCATACATTGATTAGCTTACCAGTAGCTGTGTTCTCCCACACTCACCTGTTGTGGTGACAAGTTCTCCAAGTTCGATGATCTCTCCTTCCTCCTCCTCCTCCTCTGCTTCTGCTCTTTCCCCTTTTTTGGGAGGTGTTGGTTTTGGGGTTTCCTCAGACGGCCCAAGTTTTCGCTCCCCTATGAGAATGTACAAAAGGAAGATTTAGCAACACAATCTATTGAGGGCAGAAATAGGAAATGACAAACATTGCTTGAAAGTGAGGAACACTATTTTTGTTTGGCCAGTTACAAATGCCAACAACATGAATGTAGTCACTTTGTAAAGGTGCTAAACTTACTAGCTTTTTGGTAGAAGTTTGTCTGATGGAGACCCCCCTCTAGTATCCACTGGAGCACATGTGTGGAAAAGCATAATAAAAAGGGGGTTTGGGTGTCCCAGCACTAGTGCTCTAGAGTCCAGATGGGTAAACAGCTACTGAGTGACCTCTCCTTTACATTGAATAAATTTGCTTTACGTTCTTGATGACATCTCTAGTGAGAAGAAACTTCCTTTCAATCAAAACTTCCCCAAACCTCGTATTATAAGTGGCCGAACGATCGAGGTTGCGTACGATCGAATGGACACACACACACACGACCATGACAGTGGCAGAAAGATCGAGGCTGAGTACGATCGAATGCACAGACGAACATGAAAGTGGCCATTTTGGAATGTACAACTTTGTAAAAATCAAACCACATGGAGCAGTATGCAAGCAAGAAATCAAACACAAAACACAACTACTTACTTTTTTGAAGAATTCGCTTGATCTTTCTGTACTGATCGGCCTCCCTCAGTTTCAGGTCTGACCAGCGTTTCCTCAGTTGCTCCTTGGATCGTTGTACCCCAAAATTATTGTACAGCCTTCTCACAACTTTAGACATGATCTTGGCCTTGCGGACATTGGGGTTGAGGTAAGGCCCATACTTCCCATCATAGTCGCTCCTCTTTAATATGTCCACCATCTCCAACATTTCTCCAAATGACATATTGGAGGCCTTGAATTTCAGGCTCCGGGATCGGGACGTTTCTGCCTCCGGACTTTCCTCGTCCTCCTCCTCGTTGGTGGGATATTTGTGGCGCACCTGCTGTGTCCCCGCCATGTGCTCTCCCCACTGCGCTGTAAAGAGAAGGGGTGGGGAATAGACGAGAAAGATCGTCAGGGGCGGGCGGAGTTTGACGCATGCGCACTGGATATAAAACGTCACACGCCTGTGTCGTAGCCACGATCTGGGAGACGAGGGGAGAGAAAGCTCACGCCCGAGACGATCGCTAGAAACAAAGGTACAATTTGACGTTGGTACATAACTAGCCTAGACTGATTCGAACTTGAGGCTTCTTTATGGAGAAGATTAGGAGAGTTTAGCCTGACATAATTTATAGTGTTTTGTGTGGTCTTGTGTCTTGCAGAGATTATGAAGGGATTCAACGACGTGAGTTTTCTCCCCCTCTTCATTGAGAAATACAGGGAATTTCCCATTTTATGGCAGGCTAAACACCCCCATTACAGCATCAAAGCAAAGAGGTACGCAGCCCTGGAGGAACTTGTGGAATTTGTCAAGCCAAGGTTCCCCGCGGCAACTGTTGATGATATAAGAAAGAAAATTGGCAGCCTGAGGAGTGCGTATATCAGGGAGCGCAAGAAGGTCCGGAAGTCGGAAGAAACTGCAACTGCAGCAGATGAGGTCTATGCCCCCAAGCTCTGGTACTATGAGAGTCTACATTTTCTCAAAGACCAGGCTGATGTCACGGAGCCACTCTCGACTCCTCCTTCCACGCTTCCTTGCGCGCAGGCCACCCCTGATGAGGCTTCCGAGGAGCAACCTGGGCCTTCCAGTCTGGAAGAGGTGGAGGAGCCCAGCTTGTTCCAGGTATAGTAGTTTTGTTACCATTTATGTGAATAATGAATGATGTTCACTTAATTCAGGATCCCCAATTGGTTACTTCCTAACGTGTTTGACATATCAACAGACAGTAGTGTTGGAGACATTTGGGGCCAGAATCGAAACTGCAGGGCTGAGAATTGTATGGTTTTCTATTTGTAAACATTTTGCACCAGTCACTAGATGAGAATTGTGTGTGTTTGATGAACAAATAACTGAAACGATGTTCTTTTTTCATACACAGGAAGACCTCAGCCAGGAGGTGGCTGTGGAAGGTGGCAGTCAGGAGGAGGAAGGGGGTAGTGGCAGCCAAGAGGTGGGTAGTGGCAGCCAAGAGGGGGCTAGGCCTCGGAGCCTGACTGACTCCCAAATCCCTCCCCTCCGCCTTCCGTACAGAAGGGCGAGAAGGGGGGGTGATGCGGGAGAGTCAGCGCTCCGGATGATCAGAGAGGCTTCAGCCTCCCTACATGCCACACCCACCAACGAGGAGACCTTTGGCTCTGTGGTTGTCACGAAGATGATGGGTATGGAGGTGAGGCAACGCAACATGTGTGAGGGGCTCGTCCTCAAGGTCCTAAATAAGGGGATGGCTGGGGAGATGACTCCCTTCACACATGTTTGCCATAGTTACCATGCTCCTCCTCCTCCTCCTCCTCCTCCTCCTGCCACCCCACCAGCACGACAGCCACAGCGTGCAAGGAAGCGTGCAAGGAAGACCTGAGAGTGACGACCTGGATTCAGTCTGTTCTGAGAGAAGATGGAGCCTCTCGTAGTACCAGAGCCTGGGGACCTAGATGGCATCTGCTGCAGTTCCGGATGCTTTGGACTTCAGGACCAGATTGCACTCCCCTTAATATACGTACTCCTCAGGCCCCCAATTTTCTACGCTTGAAAAATGATGGTTGCCGTGGGGGTCCAAGGCTTTAGAAATTCCCCAAGTTTCACCATGGCTGCGTTCCTCTTTGGTTTGTTGCTGAGACCTAAATAAAGGTTTTTTTGGATTTGAAATAATCATTGCCTATTGTGTTTTACTTTTCTACAATGACAGTTTTTCTTTGAGTAGGCAGGTACATTTCACTAATCATAAAGTATAATTAACAAGGTGCACCAACAACAAACAAACTCCTAGTAAATTTAAGCAACAAATACAAATGTTAATAATGTGGTTTTGCTAAGTTGAGACACACAACCCACCTCCAAAAAAAAAAAAAAAATCTCCTTCAAATATGTATTCCCAAAAAAAAAAAAAAAAAAAGACAAATCATGCTAAAAATATAACAAAGATTCTTTTACGATCTGAGTAAAAATAAACATGTAGTGTATAAATCCTGAAAAGTAATAAAGAACTAAGTTTGTGAAAAGTGCGGGTGAATAGGAGCAGCTAAAACATGTCATTCCTGTTGCATTGTAAAGAAAAAGAGAATGCGCTGCATTAAATAAATTTTAACATTGCAGCGTGACGAATGTGCTGTGTCGATTAGGAAAGGTAGTTTTACCTGACCGAGCGCTTCCGTCACAGAATTTCTTCTGAGCATGCGTAGCACTTTGTCCGTCGGACAACCGTACACACGATCGGATTTGGTGTGATCGGACCGTGTTGTCGGAAAATCTATCCAGCAGGAGATAGGACTTTGTCCGTCGGACAATCCGACGTACACTGTCCGATGGTGCATACACACGGTCTGATTTTTCAACAACATTGTCCGATCGGACAGAATCCATGCAAAAATCCGACCGTGTGTACATTTGCTGTTGGCATGTAGGTATCAGTGACCTCTGCGGTCAATCAATTATTTTTCATTTCAAGTATTTTTGTCATTATAAGTTTTATTTAACACAATACTAGCAACTAATATAGAAAATCTATATACAGTTTTAACAATGTTAGAGCTCCAAAAAAGAAAATGATTTTCAAAACTTTATAGAGAAAGTTATTCTGTCTTACCTAGAAAAGAAAATTTACAATCATTTTCTATAATACGAGCTGGCTTATTTAGCACTTTTTTCCAGAAGCAATTCTAAGAAGCACTGCTTGTTTTATAATAGCATATATAATAATAGTGTTTCTATAACAGAAGTGCTATTATTACTGAAATGGCATTATAATAGAAGCATTATTATTATTACAGAATATGTGTAAGCCCATTTGTATTATGTAAAATTATCTTCAATTTCATCTTCTTTAGCTATGAAACATTTCTTACTTTACTCATCCAACACATTTTCAGATTCCACAGAGCAACAAACATCCAGGAAATGTTAACATACCCCTTAGGCAAAATCCTGGTAAAGGAGCTTTGCTACTGTGACCCAAGATAAGGTGTAGTAGCTTTGCTAAAGACATAATGGGACATGAAACATAATGGAATGAGAAACTGAAAAGTTAGAGAGACACATTCATTTTCCCATATCTGTTAGGGCTTACTTGAAAGGGAATACAGTATGCTTTTTTCTTCTTTTTACCAAATAACAATCTTACTTTTATTGGCAAACGTTCACTACAGAAATCAGTTAAAGTGATACTAAACAGAGAAGTGTTAATTGCCATAATTCATTCAAATAAAGCATCTTAAATATCATGCCCCTGTATTTTTATTTTTTTTATTTTTTAATTCTCTAAATACTTACTTTCTGCAGCACTGTTGTGTTGTGACATAACCATTCCCTGTTCCTTGGCATATGCAGGGAAAGGTCCTTGGGAGTAGCTTCTATTATTACTGATGTATGCTCTCTACAGTTTGAGTCAGTGTCTGGCCAGCTTTGATTGGTGCTGGACCACCATGACTAAAAAAAACAGTTTCAGAAAAGCAATTCAAATGACATTATAAATATCAAATAACTGTTTTACAGCTCCGAATAAATATTTATTGAATATCAAACATGTATTTTTTTGTGCATTAATATGGTGTAGGCAAAGTCAAAGATGATTAACACTAGTTTTCATTTTGTTCAGAGGGCATCTGCATCCCTTTTTTTAACTTTAAAAGTATTATCAATTATATTTGATATATTTAATACTGATTTACTTCAGTGGTGGGGGGAATCAGAGCTGTCTTTGCACGCCTGCAAGCGACGAGAAAAGTCGTCAGCAAGCTTTTTTTTCCCTGCGGGTTAGCGGTCATTGTTCATCATAATTGATGTGGACCTACACTGCTTGATGACGTGATTGATTATGGATTTACATCAGGGGACTTTTTTTTAAGGACTTGTCAAAAAATCTGTGTTGTGTGTTTATTTTGCTTGACCTTTCACATTCACCGGGGGCGGGGTGGGATCGGGGGCTCCCTTGTTAAAGGAAACTTCCAGATTCTGATAAATCACCTTCACAACCACTGGGACAGGGTTGTTGGGAAGAAGCCCTTGTCCTCATCAACACATCAACTTGGGGGCAAGTATCCTCTTCCCTGTTGAGGGCATGTGGCCTGGTATGGTTCAGAGGGGGGATGCACACTCGTACCCCACCCCGCCCCCTTTCCTGGCCTGGCCAGGCTGCATGCTCAGATAATGGTCTGGTATGAACCAGACCCAAAAGCCTGGTATGGATTCGGAGAGGGAC
This sequence comes from Lithobates sylvaticus, assembly GCA_028564925.1. Lineage (NCBI taxonomy): Eukaryota > Metazoa > Chordata > Amphibia > Anura > Ranidae > Lithobates > Lithobates sylvaticus. The sequence continues at coordinate 285,891,250 of CM053028.1, read as the reverse complement.
CTCACATCATTTTTTTGGCCTTGAGGTCCCCCTATACCTGAAGGGCCTGGTATGCATGTGGGGGATAAGAAAGCCATTCCTCTCTATCCTCCAGTAGCCTACCATGAACATGAGCTGGGAGACCCTGGGGGCCACGACCTGGAGCCAGTTGCAGCACAGTCCATCCTCACCACTAGAGGCTCTGGTGAATACCTGCTAGCTCTTAGATTCCGCGCCCTGGGGAATCTTATGCTCTAGCTCCTAGTGGGATCCGTGTTGGTGCTCCAGTGGACCTGCCTTCCTGAACCATCCAGAGTTCCATCTGCAGCAGTCAACGGTGTGCATCTGTCACCTGGACTCAGGTGACCTGACAGATCGAAATTTGTTATTTCAAATAAATTCGTAACTTCGCATAAATTTGTATTCGTTACGTTCACTAACAGCCAAATTTGAAAGGAAATTCCAATACCTATAATTTAATAGTTAGTAATAGTTATTATTAGTTAGTTATTATTTTGGATTTTTTATTTTTTTTCGTTCTTTTGAGTTTTCAGATTTTCGTTTTCTTATTTTCGGATTTTCGAATTTCCGATTTTCGTTCTTTTGAATTTTTGGATTTTCGAATTTCCGATTTTCGAATTTCCGATTTTCGTTCTTTCGAATTTTTGGAAAAATTTGTTAAACAGATTTTCGTTAATTCTAATATATCTGAATTAACAAATTTGTTGAATTTCATCAAAAAAACGAATTTGAAATTAAATGAATTGCACATGTCTAGCGCTAAACACTTTTGCCATTAGTTTAGTAAGATTGATGATGGATTTAAGATGTTAACATGTTAATTAAAATAATTTTCAATATTTTTTAATTACTTACATTAAATATAATACGTGATCCTGCCATGTTAAAGGGTGACAACACCATGCCCCCATCACCCAAATGTGTTCCTATGTTTTCACCCTGTCCCCATCACTCCAGATTGAGAATGCAAGTGATAATTTCCCCACAAATTATGCAACCAAAACTCACTGTTGTCAGCCTCAGAGAAACCTACCATAACAAAACCAATGCAAAAATCCCTGGAGTTAATACAGTCAAAAAGAGGCTGCAAAGAGGCTACAGGTGATCAGCAGCACTGATGCAGGAAAGAGTGAGAAATGTGAGAATATATTTTTTTTTTAAAGGGACAATTGCATATGAAACACTGTGCTTTAGCAAACTAAATGTCAATTTGTTTCCATTCCAGTTTTAGCTTTGAATATACTTTAACTGCTTGCCGACCGCCTAACGCAGATATACTACGGCACAATGGCATGTACAGGCAAATTAACGTACCTGTATGTTGCCATTTAAGAGGTGGCCGGCGGGCACGTGGCAAGCTCCGTGAGTCGGGTCGCGGGTCCCGCAGACTCGATCGCCGCTGGGATATCCGCGATCGTCTCACAGAGAGGAAGAACGGGGAGATGCTAATTTAAACAAGCATCTCCCCGTTCTGCCTAGTGACAGTGTCACTGATCTTTGCTTCCTGTGATCGGGATCAGAGATCAGTGACGTGCCAAACGTAGCCATGCCCCCCCACAGCTAGAAACACTCCCCAGGACACACTTAACCCCTACATTGCCCCCTAGTGGTTAACCCCTTCACTGCCAGTGTCATTTACACAGGAATCAGTGCATTTGTATAGCACTGATTGCTGTATAAATGACAATGGTCCCAAAAATGTGTCAAAAATTTCAGATGTGTCTGCCATAATGTCGCAGTCATGATAAAAATTGCTGATCGCCGCCATTACTAGTAAACAAAAAATATTAATAAAAAAAATGCCATAAAACCATCCCCTATTTTGTAAACGCTATAACTTTTGCGTAAACCAATCAATAAATGTTTATTGCAATTTTTTTTACCAAAAATATGTAGACAAATACGTATCGGCCTATACTGAGGAAAAAATAATTTTTTTATATATTTGTGGGGGATATTTATTATAGCAAAATGTAAAAAAAATGTGTTTTTGCAAAATTGACGCTCTTTTTTTGCTTATAGCACAAAAAATATAAAACCGCAGGGGTGATCAAATGCCACCAAAAGGAAGCACTATTTGTGGGGAAAAAAAGGACGTCAATTTTGTTTGGGAGCCACGTCGCATGACTGCGCAATTGTCAGTTAAAGCGACGCAGTGCCGAATCGCAAAAAGTGCTCTGGTCAGGAAGGGGGTAAATTATTCCGGGGCTGAAGTGGTTAAGCTCCTGTCAGGTGTGTGCCTCACCACACAGTATTTTATCATGAAAAGAAGTAATAAAGTCTTTTCTCTTATAATGAAGAGTATATTAGTGAGTACTACATATTTAAAGTCACCAATGCAGAGAACTTCTTATGAAACAGATGGATAAATCCATTTTAGTTTATAAAACTGCTCTTTATTTTTATGAAGGAATTCTAGTGATCCTCACGTGTAGTACCGCAGACAGTAAAGAGTTTAGGATGCAAAGCTATTGACCTTTTTAGCATTAAAATAAAATCCCACATTCTACTTTCCTACTACAATTAGATTATTCCATCTTCTCAGGATATAGTCTGTAAAACAGTTAAGTAAAGAAATTCAATAAACTCATATCCTCTGTAGGCAGTTTTACATTTTTAGACTGTCATGAAGCTCCAGATATATGTTTGTGCAAAATGAACTCATTTCATTATTGATTTGAAGAAAAGAAAAGGTTGTAGTTGAGATACTATTTTATATTGCTTATGACAAAGCAGGGTATGACTTTCGGCTTTAAAACTATTTATGTGTAAAGTGTTATCCACAGTTTTCAGAATGCATGTGACATGATACTGTTTTTCTAACAATACATTTTTATTGTCATCTATGGAATCAACTTTTGGTAAACTATGGTACTGTGGCATAGCCACGTATGCACAATAGCAATCTGTGGTCAATAGGGATGAGTGAACCAGGCCAGGCTATGGTCAACGTACCGAGTCAAAAGTCCACAAATGCTGAGTTTAATGGCAAGACCTTGCAGACCATAGGAACTGAATCTTGCTATTTTTTCTGACCTTTTCAAGGCTAAGAGGCAATCTAATCTTAAACAGATCATAGGGAGCTGAGCATTTTGATGGAGGACATGAACCAATGCAAAAAATAATAATAATAATACAGTTTAGTGAGAATATGGTCTGTATTTAAGGTCACATGAAAATACACAAATTATTTAAAAAAAAAAAAATGTGAAAGGCAAAAATTTCAACTAGACCCTTGGCCTAGAAAGGGAGTACAACAAGGTGTCCAGGAAAGTAAGAATAGCAAGCGTGCACTCTTCCCCCATTTTTGAACCATAGTAGGTCACGCGCCTTCAATACTGCGGTATAAAAGAAAATAAAATTGGTAGTCAGGTAATAATACTGATCAGAATGTTTGCAATACAAAAATATTTTATTTCAATGAGTAATGGGATTCAAAATCTTTTTTTTTAACCCTTCAAAGTAGCCCCATACCTTGTCCCGAAGGACCAACACCAAAGACATAACCACAATGGGGGTTATTTACTTAAAGCAACTCCACTTTGCACTTGGAAGTGCACTCACTGTAGATCTGAGGGGAAGATCTGAAATTAGGGGAAGCTCTGCTGATTTTATCATCCAATCATGTGCAAGCTAATATGCTGTTTTTTATTTTCCTTGCATGTCCCCTCGGATCTACAGCAACTGTACTTCCAATTGCACATTCAGTGCACTTGTAGTGCAAAGTGGATTTGCTTTTAGTAAATAACCCCCAGTAGGTAGCAAAAATATCAAAAGAACTCTATAACCTAGGTAGCCAGTATATAATTTCATAAACAGACATCATACTAATGCAACGTAAAATAAATCTAGTATTATCAACATATAATTTTACTTTTCTTTACATGGGTATAGTGAGGAATATATCATATTATTTTCCAAGTGAACTTAATTGTCCAATTAACTACTTCGGGATGGGTATGTTACACCCCTTTCCTATCCAGGCCAGTCTTTAGTTTTAAGTGATGTGATAGTATGACTGACAATTACTCGCTCATGTACCCAAATGGACATTCCATACTTTTTTTAGACATATAGAGATTTCTTTTGGTGATATTTAATAGCCACTAGATTTTTTACATTTTTTTAAATGTAGAAGGAAAAAAGCCCAAAATGTTTGAAAAAAATGTTTCCCTTGCTCTCTAGTATAAATATATCGAACAAAAATGCCAGGACAGTATGAATACCACCAACAAAAACCTTTTAAAAAAAAAAAACTGTTATTTCATTTTTCCCCCCACCCCTTTTGGGAATGAAGAAACATGCTGGTATTGAGGTGGGTAAAAAAAGGTGCACTTGTCTTAAAGGTAACCAACTGAGAAAGTTATTAGTAAAAGAACATTCCCAAGAGGATGAAATTGCATTACACTGAAAGTGCAATGTGTGCAATTGCTAGATAACCAGACCCTTATCCAGCAATGTAGCATGGGTGTCCAGGAAGGGTCGTGCAGTCAGTATGCAGTCTCCTCTTCTTGTGCCATACCTAGCCACATTTCTTTCAACATTAGGGGGAAATCTTGCAAGGGGAAGCCTGCCTTTGTAAGGCAGCATGTCCCATTGTTGAAGGACAAGGGTCTCTTCACCAAATCTAGTCCCCACTGGAATGTGGGGTTGTTGGGGGGGACTTTTAGAAATCTGAAATGCTACTGTTAATAAGGGGGCCCCTTTCAGGGGACTAAGCACAGTACTCCTTACCCATTCCCGCAAATAGTAAAAGGCAAATAAAGAAACCCACGCTGTAAAAAAGCTTTTTGTTGTCCCAAAAAAATTCAATAATGTCTCCAGATGTAAATCAATTGCTAACCACATCATCCAATGATGTCAATTTATCATCAAACATTACAACACACTGTCTGATGATGATTCCCCTCCCCGACAACATGAAGACCTGAAGGAAAGGCCAGAAGGAAATTAGTGCCAGCAAATGCACTTGTGCATTATGCTGCCCACACCTCAGTGCATAATGCCAGGCGTGCACTAGCAAGTGGGGACACACATGCTAGTGTGCACACAAGCAAAAATAGTGCATTCTTGAAAATATTAGCATGCACGCATTGGCTATATAATCTCCTGTCCTGACCTGCTGATTCTGCCTCACCATGTAGGATCCAGCTGACCTTCTGGACACTGCTACTGTATTCTGCTCTTTATCCTGTCTGTCCGGCTGTTACTGACCTTGGCTTGTTTTTTGGATTCTGTCTTTGCCTTCTGATTTGATACCACGCTGCCCAAATGTTACTTATCTCTGCTTGTTTCCTGGAATCTGTCTTTGCCCCCTGATCCAGCGCCATGTTACTTCTTTGCCTGGATTCTGCCTGGTGATCTTCAGCTTCCAGTTCTACTCATCTGGCTGCAACATAGATTCAGCTCGGTCTGCAATATCTTCAGTTAATTGCTGAATCCTCTATTGAGATTTTAAAGGCAACCAATGAAATCAATATTCTCCTCTTTATAAAAACATTTTACATCTTTAGTTTCAAAATCTTTAAAAAAACATGTTAGGAACCAATGGAAAATATCCACAATTACAATTTTGTTTAAGCAAGAAAAAGTTCACAATGAGTATTATATATATATTGGGTGGAATTCTCAAGACCATTGCCTATTAAATGGCTATAAAGTTCTCCATTACATCTTGCTAAATGGAATGGGACATTCCATCCCAGACATCAGGATGTCCCATTCCATTTACCAAGCTGTAATGAAGAACTTTATAACCATTTAATAGGCAATGGTCATGGGAATACCACCCAGCATATGTATAACACTCATTGTAAATCTTTTTCCAGTTTTGCCAAATTGTAATTGTGGATATTTTTCATTGGTTCTTAATATGTTTTAAAAGGTTTTGGAGTTAAGGATGTAAAATGTTTTAAAAAAAAGGAGTATATTGATTCCATTGGTTGTCTTTAAAATCCCAATAGAGGATTTAACAATTAACTGTATAGTATTTAGGGATGATGTCAACCACTTTCCCATAACAGAGTGAGCTACCTTTATTTGATGGTCTGCCAACTCTTGGCACTCCTGCTATTCTGTGCCTTCATGCTTTCGGCCACCACCTTCAGGAGTGCTGGACAGGAGTTGCACAAGGTACATGATATGACCTGTCACACAGTGATGCTTCACTGCTGCACTACCCTGAATGATTGAAATTCTGGTGCTGCTGCACTGTAAACAACAGTCCTGTGGTTCCTGGGTGACATCAATGACCAAATATACAGTTTACAGTTTAGTAGTGGGGATTTAGGTGGACAATCTAAATTGGCCAAATATGGCAAGTTTTTTTTCCCACAGTTTGCAAACAGGCTGGATTTGGATCAACATATTTTTTGTTCAGAGATGCTATTTACCAGACTGTAATGCTTCAATCAATTTAAATATTTAGACATTGTACTGACAACCCTTATTTTTCAATTATAGCAGTTGAACAGTGTGTTTAAATGTCTAAATGTGACTGTGCAGTTTCATAGTCACCAATGTTTGACCAAATTGTGTAGTGCCATCTTATTGAACTAGTCAGACACAGTTCCTTTTTTTCAATAGTACAGCCATGCAAGTACACTTGTGATGAGGTGTGTTGCCCTTACTCGGCTATGCCAGCATAAAAGCATAGACTGGGAGAGCAGGAAGCACATTTTCCTTAAGATAAAAAGGTAATTTAAGGAAAAAAATAACTAAAATGTATAACATATTTTGCTACAGGATTAAAAAAGAGAAAAAGGGTAAGAATTTAATTGAGCTTAACTGTTTTTGTCACATAAAAGATGAAACTTTGTTCTTTCTTGAATGATGCAGGATTATTTGGTGTTGTGAGAAAGTCCAGTCTTCACCAGGGCACCCCCTCAAGGGGGCCTGGACTAGTGATATACCCAAGGAAGCAAACCCCAGGCTTAGACCACTAGAGAAAGTGTGAATCAAAGGCAAAGCACCATATTGTTAGGCAGATGAAGAGAAGGTAACAGGCCAAAGATCATGGAAGCAGGCAGTTGTACTATAATCACAAGCAAGCAGGTCATAACCAGGAAGGCAGTCAGTAGGGTAGCAGGAAGGAAGAAAGAAAAAGAAGGGAGGAAGTGGAGCAAGAATATCAGGAACAGGGCAGGAACAGGGCATTAGTTAAAAGCTGCAGGAACAAGGTACTATCTGTTCAAACATCTTGTTGGAAGTGAACACATTTTATAAGCTAATTATTCATAGATGTTTCTGGGTATTTCCAAGCTTGTTGGCTAAACTAATACCACTAGATGGTACAGGCACATGCCTGTGGAATACTCAAGGGGAATAGTAACCAAGACACAAAAAAAATATTTTGCACATCCCTTTAAACAAGCTAAAAAAATGATTTTTTTTTTTTTGATGTGCCAAAAATATGGTGTACTACTATTTTCCACTTTGACATAATAACACAATATATTTTGGCTTTCAATTCCAAAGCATACTGTATGTTTTCAGCCCTGACCACTTCATGTCTGCTGCATTTCATTACATACAGAACTCTCCTAATCTCTTTCCAGCTCCCTAACTTCATAACCCATCCTTGTGTACAGCGTAATATGGGGAGTCTGAGGTCACCAGCCAGTCCCTTGTAAAAGTAAAACAGTCTTTGAAGTTTTTTTAAAATCAGGCAAACAACCTGCTTTTTTCAGAAAAATTTGAACATAAACAGTCCAAATTCTAGCATAATGAAAGGCAAGGTGATGGCTCACCACCAATATACCAGTCCCACACCGGGGTTTAGTATTTCCGGCTGCTTCAGGGGCTGTAAAGGTCACAGGAGCTCAGTAAACACTGTCTCAGCCATCAGACAGCCTGCACTCTCACGGTCGTTTTTCAGGCCTCCTCTCCAGGCTAGTTAACCCTTTTAGGACCAAAGTCCCTGTAGAGTTTGAGGCTCTTTCCCACCCAAAGTCTCTATGAGCCTCCAAGTTCCAGGTTCTAAATTATGACTTACCTACTTTGAGACAACTGTAAAACACTCTTCCCCTCTCTAATTGGACTACCCTGGAACTCCTCACCCTGCATGGGTGAGAACTCCTAAGTACTCACAAATGTGTTTATATTGAGGCTTTTAAAGGGACCTCAACTCAAATAGTGGGGACCCAACCCTGGATTCCCATAATACAGGCAACTGACAAGTATTTTTTTGCACTTATTAAACAGATAATACTATATATTCATTGACATATTTGGCAGATCAAAAGAAGTTCATTGTTAGGGTTTACATGCACTTTTGTTTCACTAGACAGAGCGTGTCTGTCAAACAATCGAGATTGTAACATCTGAGCACAGGGAGTTTCAGATGAGGATGCAGGATCTGAGGTAGTGAAAACAATGGCCTTCTGTTTGTAGATGCTTAAACATCTAGGAAAATAAGATTGCTTGGTGACACTATTTCAGAATTTTCAGTGGGTGCTAGCAGTTTTGAGTCTTTATTTTACTTTGATTAAATGAATAACCTTGCCAGTACGGATATCAATTTTAACAATATTTATGCCTTTTCTGAGACTTTGTTAAAACGTGTTCACTCTCAGTATAGTAATGAACTATCTGTGAAACATGCACACAGCTACTACTGTATAAAAACTGTTATACTTGAGACATTTTCCACTTATTATCGGGAGTCAGTTAGCCAAGGTAAACAGCACTGTTTGCATTCCATTCTTACTGCCATAATACCAAAAGGAAATGTGTAATAAAGTACTAATTAGAGGTGATATGCTGAGCTGCAAACCTATATATTGTGAAAATACAACCACCCAAAAGGTAAAAAATCTAATTAAATGGGGCGTAGCTTGGCACGCAGCGCGGATGGCAGCATAAAGACGGAGCTCCGCTCTTCCCGCAGCCCTACAGCCTGATACTGACCGCCCCGATCCAGATAATGGGCAAACCGAACAGATCCATTGCCGGTGCCTCAGCTAAGAACTCACCTGCAGTACAACGATCACACAGTATACCAGATCTCTTCAGATCCAGGCATCAACCGGCCCGGAGCACAGAGGCATCCAAGATGGCGCCCGACGACCACGAGGATAGCGAGGACTCCCTGGCCGCACAGCTTGAGAGACAGGCAGACACCAACATTGACTTTGAAAGAGCACACAGGGCTCTTAGGCCTAGACCACGTGAACCAGCGCCACCCAGGGATGTGATCTGCTGCCTCGTTGACTATAAGCTCAAAGAGGACATCCTGTCTCATGCCCGACAAAATGAACTGATCACCTTCAATGAACACACGGTCTCACTGTTCCAAGACCTCTCGCCGATTACATTGAGTAACCGCAGGGCTCTGCGCCCTTTATTAGAAACATTGAGAGAACACCATATTGCATACCGATGGAAGTTCCCCTTCGCCCTGTCAGTCACCCTAGATGGAGTGCCATATGCACTCAGAACCCCAGATGAATTACCAACATTCTGCTCTGCTCTCCAATTGCCGTTTGTGGATCTGCCTGATTGGTACCGAGAATTCCGGACCCCACCAGAACCCCACAGCCCAACAACTTCACCACTCTCCACACCAACCAAGCCTGAACCCAAAAAAGGGAAGTATCAGAAGCAGCAGGGAACAGCCTCCATGAGGTCATCACTGTTTGCATTCCATTCTTACTGCCATAATACCAAAGGAAATGTGTAATAAAGTACTAATGAAAAAATTCTTTATGTTTCTCAATGTCATTAAATATCCCACTTTTTTTAAATGTTTTTTAATATTTTATAGGCTGTAGAAAACTGATGTAATGAACATCCTTACACTGAAGAATTGTTACTATAACCTATCCAAGTTGTTTGCCACAATCAGACCACTTGAGTTCCAGTGCTTATTTTGCAATAACCTATAGAAAGTGGTTCTTATCCTTGCTCGTCCTGCTTTAAGTGTTCCAGCATGATGAAAGGTACCAATTCTGAGGATTTACAGTGTTAAAAAAAAATCAAATTAAATTTCCTCCCACTTGTCAAAGTTCACATGGTGTACATCACCTGCAAGAAGAAAAAAAAATACCCAAAAGGCCATGGTAAGCATGCATAATCCACAGTAAGGACATCAAGGGATCATAATAAATCATGTTTGAGTCAGTTTCATTATAGCTTGTAGAATGTACAGTATTTAAAAACATAGCAAAGGTTTCACAACCCATTGTCAGTCAGGATCTTCTGATTCTGAAAAATGAGAGAAGAAATGTTCATGTGCAATAAGCCCAAAAGAAAATGTTCAATTGAACATTTTTTTTTGAACATTCATGAAAGTGAACCTTGCTGACAAATACTGGATTTGGTCTTTGGTTTCTCAGGTTTCCATTCTGTACTCTCACAAAGGAACAGTTTACAACATACTGTATTTTTCGCTCCATAAGACACACCTGACCATAAGATGCACTTAGGTTTTAGAGAAGGAAAACAAGAAAAAAATATTCTGGACCAAATGGTGTACTAAAATATTTAATATTATAATACTACTATAGGTGGGTGGTGGACACACAGCAATACCACCCCCCCCCCCCCCATCAAATCAGCTCAGCTACACTATACCTGGGTGGTGGTGGTGGTGGTGAACACAGCAAACTCCCCCCTTTCCAGATCAGCTCAGGGTGGCAGGGGAGACACAAACACCCCTTCAGCCTCTTCTATCAGCTCAGCTCAGGTTACTAGGCAGTGGATACCATGCATTCGACACCTCCCACCCCCTTATCACCAGCTCACCTCAGGCAGCGGAGGACATTGCCATTACAATGCACAACCCCCTCTGGCTGGCTGGCTGGCTCTCAGCCTCAGATGCACCCAGGCAGCAGCTAGGAAGTAGGACTGGGGACAAAGTTTACAACAGCAGCTGCCGGTGGAAGGAGCAGGAAGTGAGACTGGACCAGACCACAGCACCGGGGGTGATCCGGCTGAAAAAAAAAAACAGCCAGGGCTCTTGCCGCTTTCGGGATGGTGTCACATCTGGTGGGTGTCAACCATAGCATCGCCACTGAGACCCCCATGTTTTGGCACCCGGGACAGACCGCCTCCCCCACTCCCCCTTGGTATGCTCCTGCAAGGATCGGCCTTACATACTGTCCTCTCTCCTCCGCAGAGAAGCCGAGTGCCGATATTCTGACATGACGGCGGCGATGGGGGGGGGGGTGTCTGGTCAGTATTCGCTCCATAAGATGCAGGGACATTTTCCCCCATTTTCTTGGGGGGGGGGTGTCTTATGGTGTGAAAAATATGGTACTTGCATAAGTGGCTTTATATCATCATGGGGAATGTTTCAGAGGTTACTATAATCTTTTTAAACAGAAGACATTTTAAGAGAAGATTTTTATTTATTTATATCATGACAATGGTCCTAACAAGGTAAATTATTATATGAATAAGCTAAAACCCGATGTTTAGCATTGAGTAAAATTTAATTACTGTAATAAACCTATATTGTCAGCTATCTTTTATAGTCTGATGCAACCTGATATGTGTATTTAGGGGGCGTAAAGGTATTCTAGAATGGCAAGCCTGGGTTTACTTTAACCACGTCAATACTGGGCACATTCCCCCCTTCCTGCCCACACCAATTTTCAGCTTTCAGCGCTGTCACATTTTGAATGACAATTGCGTGGTCATGCAACACTGTACCCAAACTAAATTTTTTATAATTTTTTCCCACAAACAGAGCTTTCTTTTGCTGGGATTTGATCACCACTGGGGTTTTTATTTCTTATGCTACAAATAAAAAAAGATCGAAAATTAAAAAAAAAAAAAATGTTTTTCTTTGTTTCTGTTACAAAACTTTGTAAATAAGTAAGTTTTCTCCTTCGCTGATGGGCACTGCTGAGGTGGCACTGATGGGTACTGATGATGAGGCACTTATATGCAGCACTGATGGGCACTGATAGGTGGCACTGATGGGCACTCATAGGCAGCACTGATGGGCACTGATAGGTGGCACTGATGGACACTCATAGATGGCACTGATAGGTGGCACTGGTGGGCACTTATAGGTGCCACTGATTACACAATAGAACAGTTTTCCTCTTGTGGGACTTTTAAAAGCAGGAGTCTTCAAATTATATCAAAATAGTAATTTTATTAGAAAAGTTAAAACATGAAACAAGGTAAAAACATATGGATGCACATGTGATTGGATGGTAACATACAAAAAAGACACATAAGTGTATACAAACACACTGATAATGATAACACCACACTGATGGGTCCAAGCAGTGAACTGAGACCAAAAAAGGGGCCTGACACGTTTCGAGGTTGTAAAGGATGGAACCTCATCTTCAGGGACTGATAGTGAGGTGTATTGTTATCTGTAAGTATTTGCAAAGATGCAAGATAAGCAGACAGAATAAATACAATTTGCAACTATAGTTCAGCGTGTTAAATAACATATAATACCAAATTGCTACATTATGTAACATTCTGACCGTGTAATTTTGCAAGTCACCATCAGAGGGCATCCAACATCAAAAAATTGGGAATAAAGGGAAATTCGTCTCCAGAGATCAGATCTGTAAGCCAATGCCTAAATACCAGGGAGCACAGAGAATCCGGCATCCAAGCTGGACACAAAGGGCGTATCCTAGCCACAAATGTTTACACCTGGTACAGTTTACCTAAAATAGTCCTGTGGTCTAAAAAGAACAAAATAACTAATATAACCCATGAGCAAAGGCTGGCATAAATTGATGCCAGCATAGGCTCAAAAAAGGACTGACAAGTAGTATTAGCTAAAATGGATATTTATACAAAAATTGCATACCTGCTGGTGCATACAACAGGAAATTTGTCTAGCAGATAACCATACGTCCAAAAATTGCATGGATAGCAGCAGTAAAAGAGCAGATCCCCGCAAGGAGCGATTAGGACTTGACAGGAAGTCAAACCATATAGAGGGATATCTGAAAATAAAAGACAGAAATGCTGTCTAATATATCATAGTCGGAAATCTGGCCATGCTGAGGCTAAATGATAGAGAAATGTTCGCAATAAGAGAGCATCCCCAAAACCTTGCGGGGTAAGCAAACTAAAATCAGCAGTCACATTATCAATAATCAGTGCACAGAGTCCCAATGTTGGTGCGACAGTTTAGTGCCTTATTTTTACCTATTAGATGGATCAGCAACCACACGATCGGTCTGATGCCTGTAACAGCATGAGACCGAGAGTGCAGGAGCTGCTGAGATATAGCCCCGCTGATTAATAATAATCAGCCCCAACTGATCAGGCTGGGTTGGGAACCGAGGTGGGGTGGGAGGAGACACCCTCAGAGTCTCCAGCACGCAGGCCCGCCCCCTCCCTCCCATACAGCCGGCGACGTGACGCCATGTGCTCGATGGAGGGGCGTAGACTGGGAACTGGGAGGTGACTGGCGTCAGTGGCTCGCGGCACGCTGGTCTCCATGGTAACGGAGGACAAAAAAAACTGCGGCCATGGACATACCATATAGTGGGCGGCCATGAAAGTCAAACACAAAAGAGATGACATCCTGGCCCCCGTGCGCCGAGTGCACTGCCCGGGTCCGGATTTACACACACCCCAGTACAGGCAAATGGCGGATCTCATGGAGGCAAACGCCTATACGACTTTGAGCAGAGAACTACATAGAGAGAAACACAGAGATGAACATTAGAAAAATGAAAAATATCAGAGATCACATAATTACAAATACATATAAAATTGAAATAGACCATGCTAAGAACAGTACTATAGTAATCAGGAACACATATTGACAATCATATAATATGTTATTATATAGTATGCATCTAAGCATGAGCCTATAGGTGCAAACAGCCAGATACACATCCCTATATCCAGACCCAAAAATTGAAAACCAAATTTATTAAAACTAAAACAGCCATTCATTGAAGCCAAAGCATTATTGATACACTGTATAAGGGGTCTAAATTTTAATGGACATAATCAGAAAAACTGGGACATTAGCCTCAATGAGATCCCACTCCGATCCCCCAGAGGTAAAACCCTCCAAGAATGAGATAGCATCATTGAGGCCTGGGGGTTTGGTCGCCTGGAGGCGAAAAATCAATTTTTGTTCTTGCTGCAAAAGGATTTTGTTCCAATCGCCTCCACGCAACCCAGAGTGGACACGATCCAGAATCAAAAATGAGACTCGCGGAAAAATGCCCGGATGATTTGCCGAAACATGTCTCCCCAGAGGTAAACTGGGGTTACATGATTTCATTGAAGCTATATGGTGATATGCCCGTCTCCAGAATTCGTGATTTGTCTTGCCCACATAGTAACATGCACAATCGCACATGAGTAAGTATACTAAGCCAATCGTTTTACAATTCGCATAGAGCCTAGGAGAATACTTTTCACCATTGGACAACCTAATGTTTGGACTGATATTCATAAATTGACAATATGGACACCCCCACATCTAAAGGTTCCTGGACGTTTGCATGGATCACGTTTGCCACCTCCACCCAAATATTCACTAGACACCAGGTTGTCCCCAATAGATTTGGCCCGGTTAAACTTGAACGAGGGTTGATCCTGGACAAAAGGTAGTATCCAGTTTCAGGACATGCCAATAACGTTTCACAATATTCTCCAAGTTCTTATGCTGATTGGAAAATTTTGTAATAATCCGAGTGGGATTGGTTTTGTTTTTATTGGATTTGGAGTTATAAATAAGTTCATGTCGAGTTTTGGAACTCGTCCGTCTATAGGCCTTTTTTAGACTGGTCTTCGAGTACCCACGTTCCAGGAGTCTCCCCATCAGAGAGTCTGCCTCTCGTTGGAGGACAGCTTCATCTGTGCAGTTCCTCCTGACACGTAGGTACTGACTATATGGGGTCGAACGAATAATGGGGTTGGGGATGAAAGCTGGTGGCATGTAAAATAGAATTGCCAGAAGTGGGTTTACGAAATAGCTGGTCAAAGACCCATCTGCCTGTTTATGGATTGTTAGATCCAAAAACGTGATGTTGCTCTCTTCAAACGTCATGGTGAAAGTGAGATTAAACAAGTTTACATTGAGCTCTCTTAGAAAATCCTGAAGGCTATCTGGCGGCATGCCCCACACCATGAAAATGTCTACAATATAGCGACTCTACAGTACCACATTGTCCATGTAGGGATGCAAATGCTCAGATTGTGAGAGCATGCTCTCCCATTCCCCCAGGTACAGGTTGGCATACGATGGGGCACACAAAGTCCCCATCGCTACTCCCTGTACCCGGAGGAAATAAGCACCATGAAACATAAAGTAGTTGTGGTTCAAGATGAAAGATAGGTGGCACTGATGGGCGGTATTGCTAGATGGCACTGTTAGGCAGCACTGATCAAGAGGCACTGGCAGGCATCACTTATTGGCACAGAGTGCCATCCCTAATGGGCACTGATTGGAATACCTTGTGGTCATGGGTGGGCCTCCATGTTGGTCATGGGTAGGCATCCTCAATGGGTCTGCACTGATAATCAATGCACTGATTATAAGCGCAGACCCCCCTGTCAGGAGAGCAGCCAATCGGCTCTCCTCTACTCGCACCTTGTCAGTGGTAGTGGAGGAAAAGCCGATAAAGGCTCTTCCTATTTACACTGTGATCAGCTGTGATTGGACACAGCTGCTCATGTGGTAAAGAGCCTACATCATAGGCTCTTTACCAAGATCAAAGACGCGGTGTGTCAGACTGACACACCACCGATAGCCATGCTGCGTGCACACTAGTGGCTTATCCTGCTGGATGTCATATGACTCCCAGTCAGGATAACAGAACCAGAACACTTTCCAGCCATCTTTCTGAATATAGCAGGTGGGAAGTGGTTAAACAGACTAATCAATTCCCTCTTAAACCATATAGCTCTTGTATATGGATATAGGTTCTCTGAACTGAGGAAGATTATTATTATTATTATTATACAGGATTTATATAGCACCAACAGTCTGTGCAGCGCTTTACAGCATGAGTGCAGACAGTACAGTTACAATACAATTCAATACAGGAGGAATCAGAGAGCCCTGATAGACATAAAGAGATGATGTTTATTCAGACGAAACGTGTCAGGACTGGCTCCACTGCTGCCATACACATTTCTTAAGCGCTGTTTACTCTTCTCAAATGTGAGTTTTTTAACCTCATTAAATTTAAAATTTTAATACGGAATTACGCTATGTGCCCCTTTTTTGTTCTCCTTTCCTTAATATATATATGAACATATGGGAGAAACTATCCATTTTTGTCTGGAAATACCTTCAATGGAGATTATTACCCCAATGACTGTGTGAGGACTTGGCTTCCATGTCAAAGGTCTCCAAATCTGATGTTTCCCATCTTGGCATTTGGCAACACAAGCCTGTTTGACTCATAGGACGTATGCCCTTTTGAGTTCAAACCATCTGGTAAGTTTTAATAAACATATTTTTTAGTATCTATTCACCATTTTCGGGATGTCTTAATGATGTTATGAACTCTTGGCGAATGTCCCCCTAAGGGTCATCCTGATTATTATGTTTTCCACTTCACCTATGGACTCAATGTTTATCTAAGGATTTTTTCATATAAAATCACAGAGTATTCATCTAATTAGAGTTTTACATTATTTATATTAACTATTTGTGATATTCACTCAATCGTCTTTGTTCACTCAAAGTTTTACTGCTGCACTTTTTACCTTTTTGCATTATTGCCATTGTCTGTTTGCTATGTTAGCTGCTTTATCCTAGGGCACTGCGCAGAATTATATCTGCACTTTTCATAAAGAGATATTGCCTGCAGATTTGTTTATCCTCAACATTGATAAGGGCTGACAAAGCTTAGATAATCCAACTACAAAACAATTGAAATTGCCTACACCAAAAACAACCCCCAACATATATAAACCAATGACTGGTTTACTGCTCTTTTTTCTAGATGATGGATTAGTGCGCAAAAATATTGAAAGGTCTTGCTTCATCATGGATTTTAAAAACAAACTCCAAAAACATATTCTCAGGTTTAAATGTACAGTATATAAAGTCAACACATTTTTTTAAATTTTGCATGAAGCAGTTAATGGTTAAAGTTTTGCCATCTGTTTCCCATTGATCAGATTTCCCTTTACTTCCTGAACTATAGACAGAATCCAAAGTTAGAGGAAACATCTTCAAAATAATGGAAATCCCCTCTTAGATAGTGGTTAACAGAACAGAAAATCACCTCAATTCTTGTTCTGGAGACCACTCAAAATGTTTAATTTTAAAGTATTTAGTCCCAGTAACAAATACATTGGATGAATCTCCCTTATAGGGATTCACACCGCAATGAAAACTTGAGTTGTTGTAACCCCTCAACACTATCCAAGAAAAAGGTTTGACTTTTATAACGCTTTGGAAGTCTTATGCTGCATACACACGATCAGACTTTCCGGCGGACTTAGTCCGGCAGACCAGAGTCCGTCGGACAATTCGATCGTGTGTGGGCCCCAGCAGACTTTTTCTTCCCAAAAGTCCGGCAGACCTAGAAATAAGACTGGCTTCAAAATTGTCCGCCAGACTCGAGTCAGGTCAAAAAGTTTGGTCGTCTGTGTGCTAGTCCGACGGACTAAAACTGACACTAGGGCGGCTATTGGCTACTGGTTATGAACTTCCTTATTCTACGTCATCACGTTCGAATCCGGCGGACTTTTGGAGTGATTGTGTGTGGCCAAGTCCGTTCGGTTGGAAGTCCGGCGTGTGTATGCGGCATTAGTGTTAGTTTCTGCTTGATTATGTTGTGGACATTATATTGCTTCCGTAAGCTTCAGAGACTGTAAGCTTCAAAGACTGCTAAAAAAAAGCTGAATATACTGTAAAGTGAAACATATATGTGCTGTGTATATAATGTACTTAAATACCTGTACATTGCTTCAAAGAACAGTAAGGTGCATTAAAAAAACAAAAGCAAGGGGCCGTGAATGCGAAGAACATTTTAAAATACAAAATGGGGTATGTGTCGCAGGTGAAACATCCAATGATTTCCCAAGTACTGTAAAAATGCTCAATAATGCATGTATAATCTATTACATTATAATGGCATGCTTACACATGCCTTTATTTAACAGCTTTCTAGGATATGAAAGCCAATAGAGAATTTATTTTAAAACACCTTGAAGAATCACATTTCAATCTCTAGAATGAAATATTTCCAGATTTCAAGTTACAAGTACTTGATGTGGAGGTGCTCGAACATAAAGTTCATAAAGGCAGGATAACCTTGCTTGTGAAAAGGAGCTTCTGCTGAAAGAAGTCGAGGAGATATCATGCAGCAGACAAACAATAAGTAGTAGGTCAAAGAATCCAATTAATAAATCCAAATGAGGTGGCAGATTTCAATATATAACAGTGATAATGTGAAGCAGGAAGGAAGATACCAGAATAACAAAAAAGTCGATAATGGAATTCAGCTAAAAGGAGAAGACTAGCAAAACAATTGTAAAATAGAATAAATAAATCCTAAACCTTTTCACCATCACCTAGAATTATCACCTCTTTAGTTTCTATTTTTTTTTTTTTCATTCTAATCCATAATGAGCTCTGACTTATGTGCAGGCACCCTCTACACAAGGTCTTCTCATTAATTCCCCTTTTGCTCTCAGCGTCTTATCTTTTGTAACACAGCAGGAGTCTTTTTAAACGCTAACGATGAACTCAACACCCTGAAGAGCCTTTTTATGTATTTAAGATATATTAGTTTAGGACTCCTTACTATTCTTGATTCAGACTTTGATCCATGAGTAGATTTAGCCAGGGATTAAGATTTACTAGAGATATTTAAGGTAAAACTTTGAAGTAATGTTCATGTCTTCAGTGGTTGTAATTTTTTACTGATTTCTCAATGTACCACCCATAAAACTTGGGGCTAAGGTACAAAATCTTTCTAGTTTGATGTAGATGTCATTCTATACTTAAAAAACTACATAGTTGTATTTATAAGAGCCTGGTAATCAGTGTTCATTAATATACACCCCTAAGTACCAAATCAGTCTCTCATCATATTACTATCAGCTTTGTTGAGCTACTGATTCCTATTCGTATATACTTTACCTACCACTTCAATATGGCCAATTGTAATGTAATCATTCATCAGTATCTAGTGTATGGAGTAAATTACCTCAATAAGTACCTCCTTCCTGGGGAAATGCCAAGCACGTGATTGGAAGATTTTATCTGAATCCCCACTGCTTTTTACTGATGAGAGCACAAATCTGTCGGTACAACAGTTTACAGTGTATGCTGAGCTAATTCAATATGCACTGTGTGGTGTAAAAACCTTTCAGTTAAAGACTGCTGCGAATCAGGCTGACAAAGAACACATGTACATCAAGTTTAACCAATTAAAAATTAATTAATTAAATATTTAATTAAAAACCTGAATATGCAGAATTCTGAACTCCTAGTTGATCCAGAGGATGGCAAAAACTCTCATAAATCGGGGTCTAATTTGCTCCAACAAGAAAAAAAAACTCCCTGATCCTCTAAGGTGATTGGATCAACAATCTGCAATGTTATGACGTAAATATTCAGAGTCAGTTATATATTGTACACTTATAAACACACCCAGCTTTAAAAAAAATCCACTGAGATAGCTAGAACTTGCTCTTGTGAAAGCCTACTCCACAATTGCATAGCCTACAGTAAAGAAGCCTTTCCTTAAGCGGAGGTTAAAGCTGTTTACCTCTCGACGCAGCATGCCCTCTTCTCAATTATTTTGAACAACTTTTCATCAAGTTTACTATTTGGACCATTTATATATTTATATGAGGTGATTTGTAAACAACAGACGTGTAAAACCTCCACCTTAGACATTCTATGGTGCTCACCTCAACGCCAGGACCCCTGAGTTAACAAAAGGTCAAACAGGCTTTCCCATGAAGGGAAAATATCCAGGAGCGTGGTCACAGTGATCTTCCTGGTGTGGATCTCACAGAGATGCCAGATGAATTCATACACAGAAATCCCATCAGGGTAATTATATTGCAGATGATCACTAGTTCTTAGCAGTGGCTACAATTAGTTAATTTTTTCAAACTTTTTCCCCCTTATTCTCACCTAGTGATTTTTCCAGTGACACACCAGTCCCCCTTGCTGCAGGGTTCTGCTAGATCTGGGACTCAATTTCACATGTGGTGTTTGACTTCTCTGTTCACCTTTAAAGCAAGGAAGACTGGTGTGTCACTGGAAGAATCACTAGGTGACAATAAGGGGAAAAAAGTTTTAAAAAATAAAATAATTGTAGCTACTGCATCTAAGGACTGGTGATCATCTGCAATATAATTATCCTGATGGGATTTCCGTGTATGAATTCATCTGGCATCTCTATACGATCCACACCAGGAAGATCACTGTGACCACACTCCTGGATATTTGCCCTTTATGGAAAAGCCTGTTTGACCCTTTGTTAACTCTGAGGTCCTGACATTGAGATGAGCGGCATAGAGTATCTAAGGTGGAGGTTTTAGACGTCTGACATGGAGTCCATTGTTTACAAGGCACATCGTCACTTTATTTGGAATTCTGTGTGCTTTCCTATATGAATTTTTTCCTCCTGAACTTTAATTAGCGCTGCACTATTTTTATGTTGTATACTGATCTGGGGTGTTGTAAATTTACCTGGAGTGTTCAGCTGCTGTTTATATGTGCTTGTTATTTTTGCGCTTTATATTTTATTACTGTGATACGAGGTGATTTACCCTGTCAATGCCTCTTACATAGTTACATAGTTACATAGTTAGGTTGAAAAAGACACAAGTCCATCTAGTTCAACCATAAAAAAATAAAAAAATAAATTAAAAAAATCATACAATCCCATATACACAATCCTATTGTCAGGGCCTCGCTCGCACGGCACGGACAAATCTGCGTGTGCGCATGCACACATGCGCCGCTGGAATGCCCAGGCATCAGCGCGGGTGTGCGCGCCGGCATGATCCTCGGGCGCGCGCGTCGCGGGCGCACACGTGAGCGCGCTAGCGCCGTTTGGCGCCAGTGGCCCTTTTTAAGAAGTGGCAGTTGCACCTGAGCGGTGCTGTCCGTCTGCAGCTGTACCCTGCCTTTAACCTGCTCCCTTGTCTGTGTATCTCTGAACTCTGACCCGGCTTCCTGGACTCTGCTGCCTTCTCCAACCCTGACCCCGGCTTGTTTGACTCTGCTTGAACTGATACCTGAATGCTGACCCCGGCTTGCTTTGACCCTGCTTCTGTCTGCATCCACTTACCTGCCTGCCCAGTGTACCAGACCCGGCC
The DNA here is from genome assembly GCA_028564925.1 of Lithobates sylvaticus. Classification (NCBI taxonomy): domain Eukaryota; kingdom Metazoa; phylum Chordata; class Amphibia; order Anura; family Ranidae; genus Lithobates; species Lithobates sylvaticus. The sequence continues at coordinate 285,870,001 of CM053028.1, read as the reverse complement.
TGCCTGACGATTCTCTGCCTGATCCCACACATGCTGTGTGCTTCCAGAACTGCTGCTGTCACCTGGGGACCATCCTGCATCTGGGTGTTGGACTTCTGCCTACCAGGTTCCACTGTTCCTGCTACCAGGGGACTCCTGCCTGTCTCCAGCATCTGCTACAGCATCCAGTCCAGGCACTCCTACTCCGCTGCGCTCTCGGGTCCACTGTCCCCATTCCAGTGGCCCCTGAACCAGAGCCGTAAGAGAGGCCTCCTCCCAGCAAAGTCAGGCTCTCCATCCAGGTACCTAACACCTATACTCACAGTTGATCCAGAGGAAGGCAAAAAAAACCCAGAAAAGCAGGATACAATTTTCTACAGCAGGGGAAAAAATTCCTTCCTGATCCCAGAGAGGCAATCGGATTTTCCCTGGATCAACTTTACCTATAAATGTTAGTACCCAGTTATATCATGTACATTTAGGAAAGAATCCATGCCTTTCTTAAAGTAATCAACTGAGCTGGCCAGAACCACCTCTGGAGGCAGTCTATTCCACATTTTCACAGCGCCCCCTTGTCCTCAGTGTTGACCGTAAAGTGAATAACTCAGCACCAAGTTCACTATATGGACCCCTTATACAATATCTCACAAAAGTGAGTACACCCCTCACATTTTTGTAAATATATTATTATATCTTTTCATGTGACAACAATGAAGAAATTACACTTTGCTACAATGTAAAGTAGTGAGTGTACAGCTTGTATAACAGTGTAAATTTGCTGTCTCCTCAAAATAGCCCACAAACAGTTTTCTGAAGACAAGCAGACTAAGGACATGGATTACTGGAACCATGTCCTGTGGTCTTATGAGACCAAGATAAACTTATTTGGTTCAGATGGTGTCAAGCGTGTGTGGAGGCAACCAGGTGAAGAGTACAAAGACAAGTGTATCTACATTCAAGCATGGTGGTGGGAGTGTCATGACCTAGGGCTGCATTAGTGCTGCCGGCGCTGGGAAGCTACAGTTCATTGAGTGAACCATAAATGCCAACATGTGACATACTGAAGCAGAGCATGATCTCCTCCCTTCGGAGTCTGGGCCGCAGGGCAGTATTCCAACATGATAACGACCACAAACACACCTCCAAGATGACCACTGCCGTGCTAAAAAAGCTGCGGGTAAAGGTGATGGACAGGCCAAGCATGTCTCCAGACCTAAACCCCATTGAGCATCTGTGGGGCATCCTCAAATGGAAGGTGGAGGAGCGCAAGGTCTCTAACACCCACCAGCTCTGTGATCTCATCATGGAGGAGTAGAAGAGGACACCAGTGGCAATCTGTGAAGCTCTGGTGAACTCCATGCCCAAGAGGGTTAAGGCAGTGCTGAGAAATAATGGTAGCCACACAAAATATTGACAACATTTGCACTAAGGGGTGTACTCAATTTTGTTGCCAGCGGTTTAGACATTAATGTGTGTTGAGTTATTTTGAGGGGACAGCAAATTTGCACTGTTATACACAAGCTGTACACTTACTACTTTACATTGTAACAAAGTGGCATTTCTTTAGTGTTGTCACAGGAAAAGAAATAATAAAATATTTACAAAAATATGAGGGGTGTACTCACTTTTGTGAGATACTGTATATATTTATACATGGTAATTATATCCCCCCTTAATCTCCTCTTCTCAAGGGTGAATAAATTCAGTTCCTCTAATCTTTCCTCATAGCTGACTCCTCCATGCCTCTTATCAGTTTGGTTGCCCTTGTCTGTACTTTCTCCAGTTCCCCAATATCCTTTTTGAGAACTGGTGCCCAAAACTGAACTGCATACTCCAGATGAGGTCTTACTAATTATTTGTAAGAGTAAGAATCATTAACCACTACTCTCTGAATTCTGTCTTTTAGCCAGTTTTCTATCCATTTACAAACTGATATTTCCAAGCCTGTAGACTTTACCTTACACATGAACCATGTGTGGGGAACTGTGTCAAATGCTTTTGCAAAATCCAAGTATACCACGTCCACCGCCACCCCTCTGTCCAAGGTTTTACTTACCTCCTCATAAAAAGAAATCAGGTTTGTTTGACAACTTCTGTCTTTCATGAATCCATGCTGTCTGTTGCTTAAAATGTTTTTTTCCAGCAAGAACTCGTTTATGTGGTCTTTTATTAAATGCTCCAGTATCTTTCCGACTATAGAAGTTAAACTAACAGGTCTATAGTTACTTGGTAAAGACTTTGTTCCCTTTTTAAATATAGGCACCCCATTGGCCCTACACCAATCCAGTGGTACTATCCCCGTCATTAATGAGTCTCTAAAAATTAGATGCAACGGCTTTGAAATTACAGAGCTCAATTCTTTTAGGATCCGCTGGTTGATGCCATCTGGTCCAGGTGCTTTATCCACCTTTATTCTGTCTAAATTTTTCTAGACCATATCCCTTTTGAGCCATTGTGAATCATTTTGGGCTGTGTCACTACCACCCCCATTATGGACATGAGCTCCCCCATGCTCCTTTGTATACACAGAGCTGAAGAAAGTGTTTAATACATTTGCCTTCTTTTTATCCCCAGTCACCCACTCTAGATTATTTTGTAAAGGGCCTACATGCTCCGACCTGACCTTTTTACTATTAATATATTTGAAGAATTTTTTAGGGTTTGTCCTACTATCTTTTGCAATCTGTCATTCATTTTGAGATTTAGCGTCCTTGATTTCCTTTTTACATATTCTGTTATATTCTTTGTAACATTTAAATGACACTAGTGTTCCTTCATTTTTATATTTTTTAAAAGCTCTTTTCTTATTGTCTATAGCTTTTTTAACTTTAGTCGTGAGCCCCATAGGTTTTATTTTTAGCCTTTTAAACTTATTGCCCATGGGAATATACTTTGCAGTGAGAATTCCCTCCCAGTCCTGGACAGTAGGGATGGGCCCGGTGTTCGATTCGAACCCATGTTCGAATCGAGCACCGGGCGTTTGCTCGCTCGGCGAGCCCAGAACTATTGGGGCCGCTCGCATCAAATTCGTGTGATGCAAGCGGCCCGCAATGCATTGCGCTAGTCGCAGTGCAATGCTGGCTGATGATTGGCCAAGCATGCACTGTGACCCCGCATGCTTGGCCAATCACAGCGCCGGCAGCGAGGAGAGCCATAATTGGCTACAGGCAGGATGCCTGTAGCCAATTATAGCTCAGGGGCTTTAGTACACGCCCCACGGTATAAGAGGCCACCGCGGCGGCGGCCTCGCATATTATGTTTCAGTCACAGTGTCAGCGTGTCAGTGTGTTGCTGACTGCTGACAAGATATGCTCTATTTCTGGGGATTTGTGTGTGCGTGCTGTTAGAACAGCATTGCAGTATCACATCTGGGGGGTGTCTATAGGTGGCCTGTGAAGGGGGGCAGGTTTCCTGTGCTTAGAACTTTCCCTGCAAAAAAGTGTAATTTTTGCAGGAAAAAAGCTATTTAAAAGCACTCGCGGCTAATGAATTGATGGCTCCTGTAACACAGAGAACTGTCATTCATTAATAAAAAACAAAAAAAAAAAGCGTGGGGGTCCCCCTAAATTCAATAACCAGGCCCTTCAGGTCTGGGATGGATATTAAGGGGAACCCCAGCCAAAAAAAAAAATGGCGTAGGGTCCCCCTCAAAATCCATACCAGACCCTTGAGGTCTGGGATGGATTTTAAGGGGAACCCTAGCCAAAAAAAATTGCGTGGGGTCCCCCTCAAAATCCATACCAGACCCTTATCCGAGCACGCAACCTGGCAGGCCACAGGAAAAGAGGGGGGGACGAGAGCGCGCCCCCCCCCCTCCCGCCTGAACCGTACCAGGCCACATGCCCTCAACATTGGGAGGGTGCTTTGGGGTCCCCCCCAAAGCACCTTGTCCCCATGTTGATGAGGACAAGGGCCTCTTCCCCACAACCCTGGCCATTGGTTGTGGGGGTCTGCGGGCGGGGGGCTTATCGGAATCTGGAAGCCCCCTTTAACAAGGGGACCCCCAGATCCCGCCCCCCCCCCTGTGTGAAATGGTAAGGGGGTACAAAAGTACCCCTACCATTTCACCAAAAAAGTGTCAAAAATGGTAAAAATGACAGGAGACGGTCTTTGACAATTCCTTTATTAAAATCTTCTTTCTTCTTTCTTCATCCTTCGGTTTCTTCATCTTCTCCTTCCGTCATCTTCTTCCATCTTCTTCCATCTTCTTCTTCCCTCCGATCCGCTTCTTCTTGCGCTGGTCTTCTTGTCCTTCTCGTCCGGCATCTTCTTCCGTCGGCGTCGGTGTCGGTGTCTCTTCTTGGGCCGCTCCGCGCAATGGGAGGCTCCCGCTGTGTGAGGATCCGCTCCCTCTGACAGGTCTTTTATAATGGAGGGCACTTGGTGACCCCGCCCCCGCTGGCGCACTGGGACGTCATGGGGAATTCCCTATGGCTTTCCCCATGATGTCAGAGGGGGGCGGGGTCACCAGGTGCCCTCCGTTATAAAAGACCTGTCAGACGGAGCGGAGCCTCACACAGCGGGAGCCTCCCATTGCGCGGAGCGGCCCAAGAAGAGACACCGACACCGACGCCGACGCCGACGGAAGAAGATGCCGGACGAGAAGGACGCGAAGACCAGCGAAAGAAGAAGCGGATCGGAGGAAGAAGAAGATGGAAGAAGAAGATGAAGAAGATGACGGAAGGAGAAGATGAAGAAACCGAAGGATGAAGAAAGAAGAAAGAAGATTTTAATAAAGGAATTGTCAAAGACCGTCTCCTGTCATTTTTACCATTTTTGACACTTTTTTGGTGAAATGGTAGGGGTACTTTTGTACCACCTTACCATTTCACACGGGGGGGGGGGGGCGGGATCTGGGGGTCCCCTTGTTAAAGGGGGCTTCCAGCTTCCGATAAGCCCCCCGCCCGCAGACCCCCACAACCAATGGCCAGGGTTGTGGGGAAGAGGCCATTGTCCTCATCAACATGGGGACAAGGTGCTTTGGGGGGGACCCCAAAGCATCCTCCCAATTTTGAGGGCATGTGGCCTGGTACGGTTCAGGCGGGAGGGGGGGGCGCTCTCGTCCCCCCTCTTTTTCCTGCGGCCTGCCAGGTTGCGTGCTAGGATAAGGGTCTGGTATGGATTTTGAGGGGGGGACCCCACGCCATTTTTTTTGGCTAGGGTTCCCATTAAAATCCATCCCAGACCTCAAGGGTCTGGTATGGATTTTGAGGGGGACCCTACGCCATTTTTTTTTGGGCTGGGGTTCCCCTTAATATCCATCCCAGACCTGAAGGGCCTGGTTATTGAATTTGGGGGGACCCCCACGCTTTTTATTTTTTCATTTTTTTTATTTTTTATCAATGACTTTTTTTTTTATGAATGACTTTCAGTTTCAATGAATGACTGTTCTCTGTATTACGGGAGCCGTCAATACACATTAGCCGCGAGTGATTTTAAATAGCTTTTTTACTTGCAAAAATTACACTTTTTTCAGAGACAGTTCTAAACACGGGAAACATGCGTTCCTTTACAGACATACTATAGACACCCCCCAGGTACGAAATTTAAAGGAATATTACACTTTTATTGTTTCAATTTAAGCATTATTAAAATCACTGCTCCTGAAAAAACGGCCGTTTTTTAAAAAAAAAATTTGCATTGATACATGTCCCCTGGGGCAGGACCCAGGTCCCCAAACACTTTTTATGCCATTAACATATACATATTAGCCTTTAAAATTAGCACTTTTAATTTCGAACATTCGTATCCATTAAAACTAATAGGGTTCTAAAGCTCGCACAGACTTTAGGTCTGTTCGCGGGTTGCACTGTTCGCGGGTTCGCGGGTTCTGGTGCAATAAAAAAAATCATACAATCCCATATACACAATCCTATTGTCAGGGCCTCGCTCGCACGGCACGGACAAATCTGCGTGTGCGCATGCGCACATGCGCCGCTGGAATGCCCAGGCATCAGCGCGGGTGTGCGCGCCGGCATGATCCTCGGGCGCGCGCGTCGCGGGCGCACACGTGAGCGCGCTAGCGCCGTTTGGCGCCAGTGGCCCTTTTTAAGAAGTGGCAGTTGCACCTGAGCGGTGCTGTCCGTCTGCAGCTGTACCCTGCCTTTAACCTGCTCCCTTGTCTGTGTATCTCTGAACTCTGACCCGGCTTCCTGGACTCTGCTGCCTTCTCCAACCCTGACCCCGGCTTGTTTGACTCTGCTTGAACTGATACCTGAACGCTGACCCCGGCTTGCTTTGACCCTGCTTCTGTCTGCATCCACTTACCTGCCTGCCCAGTGTACCAGACCCGGCCTGCCTGGCGATTCTCTGCCTGATCCCACACATGCTGTGTGCTTCCAGAACTGCTGCTGTCACCTGGGGACCATCCTGCATCTGGGTGTTGGACTTCTGCCTACCAGGTTCCGCTGTTCCTGCTACCAGGGGACTCCTGCCTGTCTCCAGCATCTGCTACAGCATCCAGTCCAGGCACTCCTACTCCGCTGCGCTCTCGGGTCCACTGTCCCCATTCCAGTGGCCCCTGAACCAGAGCCGTAAGAGAGGCCTCCTCCCAGCAAAGTCAGGCTCTCCATCCAGGTACCTAACACCTATACTCACAGTTGATCCAGAGGAAGGCGAAAAAACCCCAGAAAAGCAGGATACAATTTTCTACAGCAGGGGAAAAAATTCCTTCCTGATCCCAGAGAGGCAATCGGATTTTCCCTGGATCAACTTTACCTATAAATGTTAGTACCCAGTTATATCATGTACATTTAGGAAAGAATCCATGCCTTTCTTAAAGTAATCAACTGAGCTGGCCAGAACCACCTCTGGAGGCAGTCTATTCCACATTTTCACAGCGCCCCCTTGTCCTCAGTGTTGACCGTAAAGTGAATAACTCAGCACCAAGTTCACTATATGGACCCCTTATACAATATCTCACAAAAGTGAGTACACCCCTCACATTTTTGTAAATATATTATTATATCTTTTCATGTGACAACAATGAAGAAATTACACTTTGCTACAATGTAAAGTAGTGAGTGTACAGCTTGTATAACAGTGTAAATTTGCTGTCTCCTCAAAATAGCCCACAAACTGTTTTCTGAAGACAAGCAGACTAAGGACATGGATTACTGGAACCATGTCCTGTGGTCTTATGAGACCAAGATAAACTTATTTGGTTCAGATGGTGTCAAGCGTGTGTGGAGGCAACCAGGTGAAGAGTACAAAGACAAGTGTATCTACATTCAAGCATGGTGGTGGGAGTGTCATGACCTAGGGCTGCATTAGTGCTGCCGGCGCTGGGAAGCTACAGTTCATTGAGTGAACCATAAATGCCAACATGTGACATACTGAAGCAGAGCATGATCTCCTCCCTTCGGAGTCTGGGCCGCAGGGCAGTATTCCAACATGATAACGACCACAAACACACCTCCAAGATGACCACTGCCGTGCTAAAAAAGCTGCGGGTAAAGGTGATGGACAGGCCAAGCATGTCTCCAGACCTAAACCCCATTGAGCATCTGTGGGGCATCCTCAAATGGAAGGTGGAGGAGCGCAAGGTCTCTAACACCCACCAGCTCTGTGATCTCATCATGGAGGAGTAGAAGAGGACACCAGTGGCAATCTGTGAAGCTCTGGTGAACTCCATGCCCAAGAGGGTTAAGGCAGTGCTGAGAAATAATGGTAGCCACACAAAATATTGACAACATTTGCACTAAGGGGTGTACTCAATTTTGTTGCCAGCGGTTTAGACATTAATGTGTGTTGAGTTATTTTGAGGGGACAGCAAATTTGCACTGTTATACACAAGCTGTACACTTACTACTTTACATTGTAACAAAGTGGCATTTCTTTAGTGTTGTCACAGGAAAAGAAATAATAAAATATTTACAAAAATATGAGGGGTGTACTCACTTTTGTGAGATACTGTATATATTTATACATGGTAATTATATCCCCCCTTAATCTCCTCTTCTCAAGGGTGAATAAATTCAGTTCCTCTAATCTTTCCTCATAGCTGAGCTCCTCCATGCCTCTTATCAGTTTGGTTGCCCTTGTCTGTACTTTCTCCAGTTCCCCATTATCCTTTTTGAGAACTGGTGCCCAAAACTGAACTGCATACTCCAGATGAGGTCTTACTAATTATTTGTAAGAGTAAGAATCATTAACCACTACTCTCTGAATTCTGTCTTTTAGCCAGTTTTCTATCCATTTACAAACTGATATTTCCAAGCCTGTAGACTTTACCTTACACATGAACCATGTGTGGGGAACTGTGTCAAATGCTTTTGCAAAATCCAAGTATACCACGTCCACCGCCACCCCTCTGTCCAAGGTTTTACTTACCTCCTCATAAAAAGAAATC
>CM053028.1:285611249-285861199 GCA_028564925.1 Lithobates sylvaticus | reverse complement strand
GCCAAGACCCTGAAACTGAGCTGGCCAGGACCATACAGTGGCTTAACAGGACAGGTTCCACTCAGAACAGGCCTCGTCGTGGCCAACCAAAGAAGTTGATTGCATCTGCTCAGCATCATATCCAGGGGTTGTCTTTGGGAAATAGATGTATGAGTGCTGCAAGCATTGCTGCAGAGGTTGAAGGGGTGGGGGTCAGCCTGACAGTGCTCAGATCATATGCCGCACACTACATCAAATTGGTCTGCATGGCTGTCATCCCAGAAGGAAGCCTCTTCTAAAGATGATGCACAAGAAAGCCCGCAAACAGTTTGCTGAAGACAAGCAGACTAAGGACATGGATTACTGGAACCATGTCCTGTGGTCTGATTAGACCAAGATAAACTTATTAGGTTCAGATGGAGTCAAGCATGTGTGGGGCACTGGGGAGCTACAGTTCATTGAGGGAACCATGAAGGCCAACATGTACTGTGACATCCTGTAGCAGAGCATGATCTCCTCCCTTTGGAGACTGGGCCGCAGGGCAGTACTCCAACATGATAAAGACCCCGAACACACCTCCAAAACGACCACTGCCTTGCTAAAGAAGCTGAGGCTAAAGGTGATGGACTGGCCAAGCATCTACAGACCTAAACCCTATTGAGCATCTGTGGGGCATCCTCAAACGTAAGGTGGAGGAGCGCAAGGTCTCTAACATCCACCATCTCCGTGATGTCATCATGAAGGAGTGGAAGAGGACTCCAGTGGCAACCTGTGAAGCTCTGGTGAACTCCATGCCCAAGAAAGTTAAGGCAGTGCTGGAAAATAATGGTGGCCAAACAAAATATTGACACTTTGGGCCCAATTTGGACATTTTCACTTAGGGGTGTGCTCACTTTTGTTGCCAGCTGTTTAGACATTAATGGTTGTGTGTTAAGTTATTTTGAGGGGACAGAAAATTTACACTTTTATACAAGCTGTACACTCCATACTTTACATTGTAGCTAAGTGTAATTTCTTCAGTGTTGTCACATGAAAAGATATAATAAAATATTTACAAAAATGTGTATTCTGCTCACCAAGGTTGTTCTCACGGTGTCACTCATTCCTGTTTTGGATATTGTATACCAATCCAAACCCATGTTCCCTTCAGACTTTACAGGTACCACTTGAGTATAGGTACACATAAAATCACTTGATTTGTATTATTACTAATATAAAAAGTTACAAACCAATCATTAAAAAGTTACAGGTTAAAGCCTTACTTACTATGAACTATATTACGGTATATGCTCATGGATATATAATGTGTTTATGAATTTTGATAAGGTAAAATGCAGTTTATGTTCAAAAATTCCAGCCTGCATTTGTGGCTACATCTGTGTTTGTCCAGGGAGTACTTTTTAAAGAAGCTCTGATTGTGATATATATCAATCTCAAGTGACCTGCCCTATATGGAGCCTATATTTCAGCAGCCGTATTAAACACTGATACATGTGTCATGGATTTGCTATAACATATACAATGCTCTATCTAATAGATATATACATTCTATAGTGAATATAAGCCCAAAACTGTGGATATAGCTTCTTTATTACAAAAAAATTTTTGCCTCATATTCACTATAGAAGGTATACATCTATTAGATAGAGCTCTGTATCTGATTGTGATATAGACACATGCACTATTGAGAATCCTGTCCTGCTTCTAACTAATACACTCTTACTTTCGCCATCAGCTCATCCCCCACAGCTATTACCTTTTGTACCCTCCCCCCTAAATTGTAAGCTCTAATGAGCAGGACCCTCTGATTCCTCTTGTACCAAATTGTAATATAACTAATGTTTGCCTTCATTTTGTTAAGCACTGCACAAACTGTTGGTGCTATATAAATCCTGTATAATAATAATAATATTTGCAAACGATATCGTTTACATTCTTGACATATGACTATCTTTGGAATTTATTTTATTGAAAATTGTATTGCATTACTTTCACAGTGACTTCACGATTCCATCCTGAGAAAGCGGATTCAATTTGTGAAACATGTCGGAGAAAGGATGCCAGTTCACCATTTTCCATAATTATTCTGTATACAGAATTGCTCTATGGTTATGATATCAATATGCAAATGAGCATGTATTTAGGCAATGGTGTTGGGAAAGCAACAAAGAACGAAGTATAGAGTACCAAGACAACAATTATATAAACCTGTAACCTTTTAATGTTTTGCTTGGAACCGTTTATATCAGCAATAATAGAAATACAATTATTTTATATACATATGCTTATTCACCTAGTGGTACCTGTAAAGCCTGAAGGGAATGTGGGTTTAGGATTGTTATGAATATACAGATGTGGTACTAGATGGTTTGTTTATCTTTATATAGTGAATATTGTAAATTAAGGTAAAACATATTATGATGAATTATACAGATATGACTGATAAAATAGGGATTCAAATCTGGGAAGTGTCTGTTTTATGCCATTTAGCATATAACAAAGATATAGTCCAATTTGTAAGTGCGGTGGATATTTTAATATATGCTATTCTGTGTAATAAAGTGTAATGATTTTTTAATTGATACATGTGTCCACCTGAGAAAGAAATTCCTAAGGTGATAAAAGAGCCATGCACTTAACGCGCTGAAACAAAATGTGTGCATGGCCTAATTAGCATCAGCTTAAGGAATTTGACGTGATATTAAATTGTATTTAAATATTTATACAATAATATACAAAATACAGGCCCCACTAAGTGCCAACTTCACTCTTTCTCTGTATAATAAATACAGTACAAAATTATTGCTATTAATATGTATTATTATTATATAAAATAAAAAATATAACACTAGTATCAGTTCACCCTTTTCTAGTAAAAAAAAAAGTCTATTATTAACTAGAGCTTATGTACTACAAGGAAATGACCATTGCTTCCCTAGTGCCATAGGTACATATAGGATTACCACCTGTCCAATATTTTTCAGCCTGGATAGTGAAAATAGTATTTGCTTATATAATTGATAAGGAAGATATAATAACACAGGTATTTTATTTAACCAACAAAGTGGCATTAGTAGATAAGCGCAAAACCTCTTTGGCAACAGGTAGTAGCTGCACAGCTTGGGACTTCCCATGGCGACTCTGTGGTTAAGGCCCCTTTCACACCAGCAGACCGATGGGTCCACCCATTGATCTCTATGGGGTGGTGGATTTTAGCGGACACCCACCAGCATTCGATCCAATCCGGGGTGGTAAAAATCACGATACGTTTGCCATCTGCCTGGCGGATTGAATGACAATTGGATGGAAAGGAACATGCAGTCCGTTTCCATCTGACTGCCCCATTGAGAAGAGCACAGCGGAGCGGAGCGGACACAGCCCTTTCATTTGCCTGCTCAGCAGGGATCAGCAGACAGATCCCCTACTAAGCAGGTGGATCCGCTTGGACAGATCCACTCTGTCTGAAAGGGGCCTAAAGTAGAACTAAATGCAAAACTTTTTTTTTTTCATTTTGGATAGAGTTATAACCGCGGTCAGTCTTATTTTTGACATCTGTGTCCCTTTTAGAGAGATTTATATGCACTCAATGTCTTACAGCTTATGCTGAAAGTGAGGAGCCTCCAAAGTGAGGGAATCCCCTAGTTGTTCCCAGGGTCCCCAGAACTAGTGTCACCCTTGAAAGATTTCCCCTCTACTACTGTTCTGGTGACCACCTAAAATGTAGGATTATCTTTCATTTTCACTTTTTGCTGCTCCATCCAAAGCAAAAAAAAAAAAAAAGGTTAAACTTCCTTACACATTAAGGTGGGTGGAAAGGGTGGTCATCAGACATGTCAGGTCACTAAAAGGGTAGGAGATGACCCTGAATAAGATGACAGGGGCAAGAAATAATGGATGACTCTTTGAATTATGACTTGGCATATCTTAATAAATCCACCCTAGTGGAGTGCATAAGATATAGGCTAGTGTTTGGAAACTTGATGGTGAGCAGTCTGTTGTCTTGCCACCCACATTTGCACAGTGACTACATGACTTTGGACTACTAAATTTGAAATGAAACAGCAGGATTCTAAATAATACTGCTCAATTTACTGCTATAATATGGCAGGTGGCCAGTTAGTGGGAAGGACAGGATTCTGTCTCTGCTAAAACTCCCCACACTATAATATGTATTTGGTTGTAAATGAAAATGTGTTTGGACCCTACCAATCCCAACTTGCCATATTTTTGTATGTGCCTATTATTTTTTTACTCATAAATTGTACAGTGCAGTATTAGTAGGATGCCAACATACATGATTTACAGTCTCCTACTAGTTAATAATGAACTCTCCATACCTGTCTGTCATGCTATTAGTACAGATGAACACGATGTAATAGTCCCATGTTTTATGGTTACACTTAATATACAAGCCATGCAGCAATTTATTTAAATCTGCCAAGCCCTATAAAAAAAACAAAAAACAAAAAAAAAAATAGGTTTCCTAAATATGCATCAGAGATTAAAAAAAAAAATAATAATAACAGGAATTGGATTTGGATAACGCTTATTCAATACGCAGACATGATACATGGTGAGAAGGTGCGCTGTCTGTCGTGTGATAGATTAAACTATTTTGTAAGAAAATTACTGTGAACCAGTCACTATCACCAGCGTGGCTAAATCTTTAATAAAATTCTCTTCCATATTCAACAGTGAGGTATGAACCATCGAAGGACTAAGGTGGGGGATGGGGGAGGTATAACAGTGCCATTTATCAAACACAAGCAAGGTCTGCAATCTTAGGAGGAATCCTTTTTTTTTTTTTATATTTGATACATCTGCAAAGAAGTGGATATAGAAAGAACGCTTTATTAGGTCCTCTCTATATTCACGTTTTCAAGGCTTCCTCTATGACGTTGCAGGTGTTTTGAATTGGTCATAAAAGCAATCTGGTGCTTACAACATAAAAATTCAATATTGTTAAATATTAATTATTTTGAAATTAAAACAAACTACTTATTTATTTTATGTTAATACATACTTCTTATGTATTTTCATGTTTCAAGTATAACAGTCATTGGCCTCTAGGTGGCAGTGGTTTGTTAGGAGTCGGGCTGCCAACTCCAACACAAAAAATTGCTAGAAAGAAGGAAAAGGAAGACATCTAACTTTAACCTTTGTGTTGGTATCATACAATTATTAAGCATTTTCATCATTAAGATACGTTTTTTTCTAAATGTTGTCATAATACCATAATTGCTAATAATGTTAACATGCTTTTACAGTTTGATTATGCTTTCCTTGTACCCAAGATAATATTTAAACCTATTTCGGTGTCATGATTGCATTTATAAGGTGTAGTGTATAAGGGAAGTATATGTGACTGTCAATATGGTCTTCAGATATCTGCATAAAATACATATATTATTCTAGTTTGTCTGTCTTTTATCTATAACACTAATGTCAACAACTAAGAAAAAAAAAATACATTTTGTAACTCAGTGTAGTAAAACTATTGATGTTCACTTTGTGGCCACTACTAATACATTGCAGTCATAAGAATAACCAGAATAACCTAAATTCTTTTATGCATAAATTCAGAAAGATGATTAAATCTACTTTAGAATCTCGGTACATGCTGACTTGACATCACACAATTTTTGCAGATTTCTTGGCCACACATTCTTGCTTAGAGACTCTCATTCAAGCTCATCAAAAAGGATTGCTCTTGTATATACCACATTCTGACCCTTCCTGCATGTCACCGCAGAAATCAAGATTTCATAGCTTATAGTTCCTAGCTGAGAGGAATAAAACCTAGCTTCTGGTGCTATAGCATATCCCCTTTATATTTCGACACTACACATCAGTATTGGAAAAAAATAGTCTGAATAATTATAACCAGAAATATTGCTATGAGGGGATTTTCTATAGTACTCCAATTGTAAAAACCCATATACAGTATACAGTTAAAAATTGTAATGTTTATTATGCATCCTGATAAAATTCATAAAGTAAAAATTTCAATGATCAATGTTCCAAGTACAAATAACCAATTGCCTCCAACAAGATCCTGCGCACCAAATTTGCAGCAGCCAAACAACTATAAATATTTTTTGTCATTCATAAAACATAGGTATATTCGCCTTTCTCCTGTCTATCTCAACCAAATCATATCGGGGCAGTTTCAACACGTTTTGCTGAGCATACACTACGTGGTCATTGATACTTTTACTATATAACTTTGTATTAAGAGAGGTATGGACTCCAGAGAGAGCGATATCATTTTGCCCCTGTACAAATCATTAGTAAGACCTCATCTGGAATATGCAGTTCAGTTTTGGGCACCAGTTCTCATAAATGATAGTACTGGAGAAAGTGTAGAAAAGGGCAACCAAACTGATAAGAGACATGGAGCTCAGCTATGAGGAAAGATTAGATTAAAGATTAGAGGAACTGGATTTATTCTCTATTGACAAGAGGAGATTAAAGCTGAGGTCCACTCATCCCTGCAAAAATTAAAAGCCAGGAACTACACATACTGCAGCTGCTGACTTTTAATAATAGGACACTTACCTGTCCTGGAGTCCAGCGATGTCGCAGCTGATGTTTCCATCAGCTGTCGGGTGCTGCCGCCAGTAAGGGAACCTGGTAATGAAGCATTACAGCTTCACACCGGGTCCTTACTGCACATGCGCAAGGCACCACTGCGCTCTTCTACGGGGCCCAGCAGTGGGGGAAGGAGGAGGAGGGAGCTGAGCTGCTGACATAATTCACCATGGCCTGGTCTCATGGAAGTGGGGACAGGGTACCTATCAGGTATCCGTTCCCCCCGAAAGGGGCCAAATGTGGCACCGGAGGGGGGGGGTGACAAATGAGCACTTTTGGGTGGAACTCCGCTTTAAGGGGGATGTGATCAACATGCACAAATTCATAAGCGGTCCTTATAGTGAACTTGGTGTTGAGTTATCCACTTTAAAAGAGAAGTATGGTTTTTTTTCAGATTCCTACTGATGCTGCACCTGTCCCCCGACGCCTCTAACACTGAGAACCGAGCTAATAAACACTGCAGAGCGCTCGGTTTGGACAGCTCCCCGAGCTGAGAGTTGCAGACTGTCAGTCACAGCTCTCTGCTCTGCCACCCTCCCCACTCACTGGAGCACTGGGCTTTGGAAGGGGCAGGAGCAGCTGAATCAGGCTCTCAGAGGCTCACTGAGAGCCTAAGCCAGGTGTCGGTCCAGGGATCTGGCAGATCCCCACTCTATGGCCATGATGACACAGAGCCTGGACCGACTCTGTGATGTCAGCAGAGAGCGGACTTCAGCCAACCTTCAGACAACAGAAAAAGGGTCACAGGACTGCAAAACGAACTGCACTCCTGTGATCCATAGGAGAAGTACAGCCAAATGAGCTAGGTTCCTAGCTATTAGGAACTCACGATCTGCCTCTCCTCACAGAAAAGGGATTTGTGTGTTTACACACACACGTCCCTGTTCTGCCTCTTGTTCCCACGATCACGTGTGGCCGGCGGTCATCGCGACTGCCGACCATGAGTTTCGGCACCCCCGCAGTGCAGCGAGCCGACCTGCCGCAGTATAATGATGGCAGCTGGCCAGCAATCGGTTAATGTACGTATGCATATACCATTCCTGGCTGATGCCTCTGAAAGATGGAAATCAAGTAGACACATAGAGGGGCTGCCCTGCTGCATCTGAAAACTGTAGGTTGGCCCGACCCCTTGGCAGAAGTGGAGAGTTTGACATCACCGCCCCACCCTTTTACCTTGTTCAATCACAGAATGCTTTACATTAACTCACAAAATGCAAAGCATTCTTGAAAAGAACCCAAGTTGAGGGGCTCCTATGTTCACAATGCAGCAGGGCAGCTGCTCAGCACGGGACCCGTAAGCAAGTGTAGACCACTAGATCTGTGATTTCCAGTTTCCAGGGGCATCAGCCAAGGAATGGTATATGCATAAGTATAAAACATCACTCCTATGCTCAGAGATACACCACAGTCAAAATATGTAACGGTCCATAAATGCACCATTAAGACATGTATCAGGAATGCTCAGCTGATGCATTTTGGGAGTGTGCCCCCTTCTTCAGGGCTAAGTGCTGAAGAAGCCTTAGTTCTGAAGAAGGGAGCATGCCCCTGAAACACGCCAGCTCGACAGCCTTGCGGAGTCGTTTGTTGGATGTGATTTCTGCGACTGCACGGTGTCTCGTAGTATTATTGCTTTTGTACCTTTTACTTTTGTAAGTACCCATTTTGTCACCCTCCACATTTTATAAATTATATGGTAATGCACTAGGCGTTTGTGCCCTCCTGTGTGTTTTCTTTACAATGGTATATGCATAGTTACATTGGTCCATGCTGGACCAATGTAACTATATATAAAATAATAAAATAAAATCCATACCTTTTAATTCTTATTAGCTTATACAATTAGAGTGCCATAAAAAATGTATTTAATACAATTCTTTAATACATTTTTTTGGGATATTTATATATATTAGATTTATGGTAATAGATGGGATACCTAGTGAACAGACACAGGGCAAAAGACAGCTAAGCCTGATGAAACGGTAAGTACACTGGATCCACCATTTGCAGTCTCTGAAGATCTAAGGGGGACATGCAAGGAAAATAAAAAAAAACAGCATTTTAGCTTGCACATGATTGGATTATAAAATCAACAGAGCTTCCTCTCATTTCAGATCTTCCCCTCAGATATACAGCGACTGCACTTCCAAGATTTGCCTGTAGTAAATTAACCCCACAGTCTGCGGTTTTGCCTAGGTGATTTGAGCGGAAGTTCAGCCCCCCCCCCTTGCCAGCAGCCTTCTGGGACATGTCACAAAGTGCATGTGCAGTGGGAAACTAGCTGTGAAGAGTCATAGATTCCCACACTAAACATGCCAATGCTGGGGACCTGAAGTGTGGTGAAGAATCAGCCCAGGTGAAGACAGCACTGGATCCTTTTATTTAAAGTCACCAGCTACAGTATTTTTTTTTCTTGGTTGAAGATCCTCTTTTACCTTCGGCAATTTGAAATCACCTTTATTGACGTGCGTTCAGCATGTCATACAGCGGCATGCAACATTTCAGAGCCACCAGGGATTTCCTTCACCAGTCCGCCCAATTGCTTTTTGTCAGTAATGAGCCCCTCATTGTGATGCAGGAGAACTATTCCCAAAGGCTACATCCACTCAAGGTTCCTTTCTTATTCACATACTGAAGTTACAGGTTCAAACCTGCCTTGTGAGTTTAAGTGTAAACCAGGAAAAACAGAAAAAGTTACAATGTACATTTACAGTTACCTCATGAGGTGGTTGCTAGAATTTGGCTGCAAGGGATGATACAATAATAAAATAGAGGGTTTCACCATGTCAGATCAGTGTGCTGTTGCCACATCCCTAATTGTTTATTAAGAAAAAATAAATCCCCCCTTCATTGGGACTTTGTAGGCAGCAAACACACAAGCAAATATGAAAAATATACTTTATTAAACATTCATAAAATTATTCTATCATACCATGACCGATGGTT
Source organism: Lithobates sylvaticus (assembly GCA_028564925.1). Classification (NCBI taxonomy): domain Eukaryota; kingdom Metazoa; phylum Chordata; class Amphibia; order Anura; family Ranidae; genus Lithobates; species Lithobates sylvaticus. The sequence continues at coordinate 285,851,686 of CM053028.1, read as the reverse complement.
AAAAAGCATAGAAAGAGTGCTATACGAATACACAAAAGAGGATAAACAAGACAAAAAACACAAGTTACATGGAATGTATGACAAAAAAACGATTAGTTGTTACTCTCTGGTAATATAATGATCTCCGATACCCGGCGCATTTCTGGTTCAAGCACCGTCGTCAGGGGTATTAGATAAGAGTGTATGCAGTCATAATTTTTGTCTTACATGTAAAATGTTCCACCGTACAACTTTGGAAAAATAGCGAAGGAAGCACTACCAGCGGGGGTGTTAGTGGTTGCCCTGTGGGAACACCAGTAATGCAAAGTAATATCAAGAACGGGGGGTTACCCACTCAATTGGCCTGGTGACATATGTGGTGAATTGCCAAACAAGGTCTGTAGATTTTAAGTGAAGAATGCTATCCGAAGCCTTAAATGTGGCTCCTGATCCATGTATAACAGTAACACAATCCAGATCCTTGGACAATACACCTCCCTGTGAACAGAAAGGCCCCCTCTCGTGTGTGTCACCCTGCTCTGCAGTGCTCAGGATGATACAATATTCAATGATTGATTTTAACCTAGCTGCAGTGGTTGCTGGAATGTTTTTAGATGCTCAGTTATTGGTTACCGTAATTATTGGTGGTTTTAACCACTTGAGTCCTTATTTTCATACCATTCTCTATAAACTCTAGTGTCTAAAGTTCTTGAAATGTATGAGATCTGCAGCTCGTGGAATGCTGCAACTGCCATTTCTGTTAAACAAAACAAAACAAAAAACTCTTGACTCTGTACCATGTACTCGTAAACCACAATGTATTGCCTTTCGTTTTGAATGAAAAAGCAAAACACCCCAAATCAGTATAATTAATTATCCATGTAAGAATGCCGACCACTATATACGCCAATTGGAAATATTAAATATATAATATTTATTTATAATAATTTGTACCAAAAAGAAATGTAAAGTGTTACTAAACCCACAACAGAAAAAAAGAAATCCTCCACCCTGCCCGTTAATCACCTCAGAGGAAAGGTAGACTTATACGCATGTCTATATCTACCATATGGAACACACTTGGCCAAATAATTGAAATAAAATAAACAAACAGAACTACTCTTTCTCCATACCCTGTATCCTGCTCCTAAATATCCATATAAGTATAATAGAAATATATATCCTTCTAGGTAGGGATCTCTTCATATACACTGTAGTAGACTCAGTCCAATATTGGTGTGAGAGCACACTACAAATTGTCCATCACTTTCATATATTTCAGTAAGTGAAAAAATTGGATTGAGTTGTCCTGAATAAGGGATACAAATCCATATGTGTATAACCACCTTCTCCTTTTGGGAGCACGGGTATCTCAAGCACTGTCCAGGCATCAGAAAACACCTATCAACCTCAGATATACTGTAATATTCCATAGTAATAGATGGTTGCAGATGGGAATAATGTTGGTAAAGAGCTGCTATACTGGTGTCCACATGCTGAATGAGTAAGTGAATGTTGTCTTGTCTTATTCAGAGGGTCTCAACCAAGGGGGCTCATTAGCACAATAGGTTGTACATGCATGTGTGAAAACAGCATTATAAACATTCCAGACAAGTTAGGTGAATACCGCCTTGTATGCATCGCATACAGTTCAGCATTCTCCAAATAAGATATGTGAGGAGGAGGCCTCGCATTTTATGGCTAGTTTAGATCAAAACAAGTATAATTTGAAGCTTACAAGCACTTGTGATCCACACAAGGTAAGGTTTTTGGACCTGGAGATTTAACTTAGACCAATTCTTAGACCAGCCTCCATCTGGGAACCTCAATATGAGATGTGTACACAACAGCAAAATTTGCAGCTGAATTAGTGGATAACATCACATTTCACATCAGAGTTCACAAACTAGTTCAATGCTATAGCCAAAGTAAAGCCGATAGAGGGCTAATCCCATTCCTGGAAGTGAATATACAGTACTTATCAAAGTCCATGATTCCAAAGGAGCAGGTTGGGACATTTACCTGTATAGTGGTTGCCATTCTTACATGGATATTTATTTTTACTGATTTGGGGTGTTTTGTTCTACAGACTCTATCACCCCACCTAATTGCATTAACTTAACTTGGAGAATGTCCTGTTGAGTTTGTTGCAATCCTTTTGAATGGCATTCCAACACACATCCCTAATGAACCATAATGGACCTGTGTTTTAGTGCAACCAGATGGAAACAAAAAAAAGGTGCAGGTCCGGTAAATGGTTAGAAGTAAAGGGCTTAGTTACATACATCCTGCCTAAATGTGTAACCTACCTTGATATTTAGCTTTCTGTAACTCCATGCACAGCTGCACTAAGACTAGGAGAGGAAGTGTCAGAATTCTAAACCAGACAGAATGCTAGTGCTCTACTGCACACGTTTGAGGTGAATGGTGGACTTACTCCGACTGAGTTATTATATTTTGACAGCAGGAGATTGATCAATGCTGCCAGCTATAGCCCGTGACACTGATCGATTGGGGAAAACCAGACAAGGTGGTTGTACAACCCACCTGCTCATGCATTGATTGAAATTCATTTGGTCTCTGCTGAACCAGACACATTTTGATCCATGTACGGCCAGCATTATTATTAGAAGGAGCAAATAGGTACACCCTGAAAGGTCCAAAATCCATTTTTAGGAATTTATTTCAAGGAGGAACATCTTCACGAAGCCAGCCACCATCCTTTACACATGCTCAGTGGAGAATTACATCTGTGATTCTTCTTAGCAGCAGCATCGCTGTTAATGACTGAACTGTACTTTACTAGTACTGAGCATCTGCCACACACCTTAGCAGTCACTGTGTATTTTACACTATGATGATCAAAATAGGGACAAAAAGAATCTGGATAATCCTAACTACCCTGAAAACGTTCCCTCCCCCCCCCCCCCAACACCTATGCTCACTAATCTGTGTAAGAAAGATGTGTATAGTTAGCTATTTGTGAGCCACTCAGGTCTAGTCACTTGATCTCCCCTGTGTTAACCAGCGACAGCTGCAGGGCAGAGGAGAGGACGCTCAACAATGGGTAGTAAACCCTGGAGGGGTTATGTCACCCATAAGCTTACTATGGCTCACCAGTTGTTGGTGCTCCCTCCTTTCCTCTGCAGTGGTGCTGCCTGACGGGGGAGTGGGATCATCCCAAGATTATTATCCCATAATTCCACTTTAGGCTTTGAAAATGAAAGATAGAAGCTGATTGGCTGCCATGCACAGTTTCTCCATATTTTGGCTGTTCCAGTTTTGATACAATCCCCAGTATATCTTCTGTATCTTTTGTTCCCATTTTCACCCTTCCCTGTTTTCATAAAAAAAAAGTTTCAGATTTGTTAACACAGTTTCGTTTATTGGAGGATAGGAGGGCTTAATTGCATTGCGAGCTGCACACATGCCATAGGGTAATATGTGGAAAAAAAATGATGGTTGACTTATAAGACATTAAAGGGGAGTATGTTACATCATCCACTGTGGTTCTGAAATATTACTTTTTTTGTTGTTTGAATGGCAAATGTCTAAAGTATGTTCATTCTTGCCATTCTATGCTATCCGATTTGTTATGTTTAAACTATGGTAGCGTGCCAGCCAAAAGTGTCTTGGAATCTTTAAAGTACAACTACAGACAAAACAATTTTTTTTGGATAGGGATTAAACCTGTCAGGTTTTTATTGTTACGCAAGGGAAAAGAGGGAAAATACCTTCTAAGTGTAGTAAGTGGACAAATTTATTGTTAACCACTTCAGCCCTGGACCATTTGGCTGGCCAAAGACAAGAGCACTTTTTGTGATTCGCACTGCGTCACTTTAACTGACAATTGCGCGGTCGTGCGGCGTGGCTCCCAAACAAAATTGACGTCCTTTTTTCCCGACAAATATAGCTCTCTTTTGGTGATATTTGATCACCTCTGCGTTTTTTATTGTTTGCAATATAAACAAAAAAATAGCGACAATTTTGAAAAAAAAATGCATTATTTTTTACTTTTTGCTATAATAAATATCCCCAAAAAATATATAAAAACATTTTTTTCCCTCAATTTAGGCCGATACGTATTGTTTTACATATTTTTGGTAAAAAAATCACAATAAGCATTTATTGATTGGTTTGCGCAAAAGTTATAGCGTCTACAAAATAGGGGATAGTTTTATGACATTTTTATTAAAATGTAATTGGCAACTCACATGTGCAAGTAAAAACGATGTGCTCTTCACAAAAAGGCAAGTCGCTATTGTCCCAGTCGTGTAGTCATCTGCATGTACAGTAAGCCGTCTCCAAAGGTGTACACAGTGGCGATGCTGACAAGTCCGCTTACCACTCTTAAGCCCCATACACACGGTCAGACTTTTTCATGGATTCTGTCCGATCGGACAAGGTTGTTGAAAAATCAGACCGTGTGTATGCACCATCGGACAGTGTTCGTCGGTTTGTCCGACGGACAAAGTCTTATCTCCTGCTGGAAATCTTTGCCGTCAACACGGTCCGATCACACCAAATCCGAGCGTGTGTACGCTTGTCCGACGGACAAAGTGCTACGCATGCTCAGAAGAAATTCTGTGACGGAAGCGCTCGGTCAGGTAAAACTACCTTTCCTAATCGACACAGCACATTCGTCACGCTGCAATGTTAAAATGTCTTTAATGCAGCGCATTCTCTTTTTCTTTACAATGCAACAAGAATGACATCTTTTAGCTGCTCCTATTCACCCGCACTTCTCACAAACTTACTTCTTTATTACTTTGCAGCATTTATACACTACATGTTTATTTTGACTCTGAACGGAAAAGAATCTTTGTTATTTTTTTACCATGATTTGTCTTTTTTTTTTTTTTTTGGGGAATACATATTTGAATGTTTTTTTTTGTTTTTTTTGGAGGGGGGTTGTGTGTCTCAAATTACCAAAAACACATTATTAACATTTGTATTTCTTGCTTAAATTTACTAGGAGGTTGTTTGTTGTTGGTGCCCCTTGTTAATTCTACTTTAGGATTAGTGAAATGTACCTGCTTACTCAAAGAAAAACTGTCATTGTAGCAAAGTAAAACACAATAGTCAATGATTATTTCAAATCAAAAAAAACTTTATTTAGGTCACACCAACAAACCAAAGAGGAACGCAGCCATGGTGAAACTTGGGGAATTTGCAAAGTCTTGGCCCCCCACGGCAACCATCATTGTTCAAGCGTAGAAAATTGGGGGCCTGAGGAGTACGTATATTAAGGGGAGTGCAATCTGGTCGTGAAGTCCAAAGTATCCGGAACTGCAGCAGATGCCATCTAGGTCCCCAGGCTCTGGTACTACAAGAGGCTCCATCTTCTCTCAGACCAGACTGATTCCAGGTCGTCACTCTCAGGTCTTCCTTCCACGCTTCCTTGCACGCTGTGGCTGTCGTGCTGGTGGGGTGGCAGAAGGAGGAGGAGGAGGAGGAGGAGGCGGAGCATGGTAGCTATGGCAAACATGTGTGACTGGGGTCATCTCCCCAGCCCTACCCTTATTTAGGACATGGAGGATGAGCCCCTCACACATGTTGCGTTGCCTCACCTCCATACCCATCATTTTTGTGACAACCACCGAGCCAAAGGTCTCCTCGTCGGCGGGTGTGGCATGTAGGGAGGCTGAAGCCTCTCTGATCATGCGGAGCGCTGACTGTGCCGCATAACCCCCCCTTCTCGCCCTTCTGTACGGAAGGCGGAGGGGAGGGGTTTGGGTGTCAGTCAGGCTCCGCGGCCTAGCCCCCTCTTGGCTGCCACTACCCAGCTGGTGGCTGCCACTAACCCCTGCCTCCTCCTGACTGCCACCTTGGTCTGCCACCTTGGTCTTGGTCCTCCTGAGGTCTTCCTGTGTATGAAAAAGGGACATAGTTTCAGTTATTTGTTCATCAAACACACACAATTCTCATCTAGTGACTGTTGCAAAATGTTTACAAATAGAAAACCATACAATTCTCAGCCCAGTTTAGATTCTGGCCCCAAATGTCTCCAACACTACTGTCAGTTGATATGTCAAACACGTTAGGAACTAAGCAATTGGGGATCCTGAATTAAGTGAACATCATTCATTATTCCCATAAATGGTAACAAAACTACTATACCTGGAACAAGCTGGGCTCCTCCACCTCTTCCATACTGGAAGGCCCAGGTTGCTCCTCGGAAGCCTCATCAGGGGTGGCCTGCGCGCAAGGAAGCGTGGAAGGAGGAGTCGAGGTTGGCTCCATGACATCAGTCTGGTCTTTCAGAAAATGGAGACTCTGATAGTACCAGAGCTTGGGCACATAGACCTCATCTGCTGAAGTTGCAGTTTCCTCAGACTTCACGACCTTCTTGCGCTCCCTGATATACGCACTCCTCAGGCTGCCAATTTTCTTTCTTATATCATCAACAGTTGCCGTGGGGAACCTTGGCTTGACAAATTCCACAAGTTCCTCCAGGGCTGCGTGCCTCTTTGGTTTGTTGGTGTAATGTGGGTGTTTACCCTGCCATAAAATGGGAAATTCCCTGTATTTGGCAATGAAGAGGGGGAGAAAACTCATGTCGTTGAATCCCTGCATAATCTCTGCAAGACACAACACCACACAAAACCCTCTCAATTATGTCAGTCTAAACTCTCCTAATCTTCTCCATAAAGAAGCGTCAAGTTAAAATCAGTCTAGGCTAGTTATGTACCAACGTCAAATTGTACCTTCGTTTGTAGCGATCGTCTCGTGTGAGTTTTCTCTCCCCTCGTCTCCCAGATCGTGGCTACGACACAGGCGTGTGACGTTTTATATACAGTGCGCATGCGCCAAACTCCGCCCGCCCCTGACGATCTTTCTCGTCTATTCCCCACCCCTTCTCTTTACGGCGCAGTGGGGAGAGCACATGGCGGGGACACAGCAGGTGCGCCCCAAATATCCCACCAACGAGGAGGAGGACGAGGAAAGTCCGGAGGCAGAAACGTCCCGATCCCGGAGCCTGAAATTCAAGGCCTCCAATATGTCATTTGGAGAAATGTTGGAGATGGTGGACATATTAAAGAGGAGCGACTATGATGGGAAGTATGGGCCTTACCTCAACCCCAATGTCCGCAAGGCCAAGATCATGTCTAAAGTTGTGAGAAGGCTGTACAATCAGTTTGGGGTACAACGATCCAAGGAGCAACTGAGGAAACGCTGGTCAGACCTGAAACTGAGGGAGGCCGATCAGTACAGAAAGATCAAGCGAATTCTTCTAAAAAGTAAGTAGTTGTGTTTTGTGTTTGATTTCTTGCTTGCATACTGCTCCATTGTGGTTTGATTTTTACAAAGTTGTACATTCCAAAATGGCCACTTTCAGGTTCGTCTGTGCATTCGATCGTACTCAGCCTCGATCTTTCTGCCACTGTCATGGTCGTGTGTGTGTCCATTCGATCGTACGCAACCTCGATCGTTCGGCCACTTATAATACGATGTTTGGTGTTTTTTTGGGGGAAAGGAAGTTTGTTCTCACTAGAAATGTCATCAAGAATGTAAAGCCAATTTATTCAATGTAAACCCATCTGGACTCTAGAGCACTAGTGCTGGGACACCCAAACCCCCTTTTTATTAGGCTTTTCCACACATGTGCTCCAGTGGATACTAGAGGGGGGTCTCCATCACACAAACTTCTACCAAAAAGCTAGTCAGTTTAGCACCTTTACAAAGTGACTACATTCATGTAGTTGACATTTGTAACTGGCCAAACTAAAATAGTGTCCGTCACTTTCAAGCAATGTTTGTCATTTCCTATTTCTGCCCTCAATAGATTGTGTTGCTAAATCTTCCTTTTGTACATTCTCATAGGGGAGCGAAAACTTGGGCCGTCTGAGGAAACCCCCAAACCAACACTCCCAAAAAAGGCGAAAGAGCAGAAGCAGAGGAGGAGGAGGAGGAAGGAGAGATCATCGAACTTGGAGAAATTGTCACCACAACAGGTGAGTGTTGGAGAACACAGCTACTGGTAAGCTAATCCATGTATGGCTGCCTCATTTCCAACACCCCATTTTTGTTTGTTTGTGGTTTTTAGGTGACGTGGATGTTGTGGAAGAAAAATCGCACTTTACCACAGAGAGTGCCCACGTACTCATCGGAGAGATAATGGTCTGCAATAGAGATCTAGATTACATAAAGCAAAACATCAATGATGTTCAACAAAAATTGAAGAACATCATTGATGTTTTAGGAAAAATATGAAAACGCACCAAGTAATTAACACACATTTGTGCCAGCTTCTGAACACATTTGCAAATTAAAAACTGTGTGAAATTTGGAACATGCACACATTGTGTCCACATGTGCTAGCTCCCATCATGGTGGATGAATGCCAATGTTTTTTTGGGGGTGCAAACACTTTACGAACTACGAAAGTGGTTGTGGTGAAGGGGTTGCACCCCCAAAAAACGTCCATTCATCCCCATGATGGAAAATGGCACTTTTGAAGCTTCTAGGCATGTGTTTTACCATCTAATGACCATTTTCAGACCCAAATTGTGTGCATGTTCCAAATTTCCACTTTTCGGGGGTGACCCCCCCATGTGATGAAGGCAAGATCAAACACACTTTGAACATATAGTCATGTCTGATCTTGTCTTCACTTTACAAAGTTGAACTTTCCTACTTCATAGGTTCTGCTTAGCTCCATGCCTGGTTTTACCATTTGCGTAATCTTTGTAAACAATGTTGTAAATAACCAAGATGTTGTCAGTTTTGGCGTGAAGATTGTAAACGCACTTGTGAATGTTTTCCAAGTAAACTTTTTTATTTTTCGAAATGTGTGGCTTCCTTATTTAAAAAACACAATGCATTATGTATGTAAAATGTAAAGGATATGGGGGGCAATGGGTGTTATTTACTAAAGGCAAATCCACTTTGCACTGCAATTTCCTTTCCCAGGGAACTTTTGCAATGCACTTGTAGAGCATAGCGGATTTGACTTATGTAAATGACACCCACAGTGCTTTGTACGAAAACACGGAGCACAGCATTTTTCAGAATACACACATGTCAGACCTGGTGATGAAAAGGAGTATTTTGGCTGTCAGTTATGCAGGACAAACCTTCTCTAGACCAAAGATTAGGTAGCTAACACACAACATGAGAAGAATCTTTTTGTGAAGAAGAGACTGTTACCTCCTTTTGCCCAGAAAGTGCATTCCCACTGTCGAAGGCAAAGGGAAAAAATGTCAAGGTAAAATAAGCTAAAAACAAGACTGAAATGACAAGAAATCATAGGTTGGTTCAAATATCCGATTTATTAAAAAATGCCTCTCACACATCGTCAGACAGAGCAATGGCCCCCCTACCCACAAAGTACTCCATATATTGGTCGCGGACCACGCGGGCATTTAGAGGGGGCAAGCCTGGACGTGCCACTCGAAGGGCTGTGAGGTCCGCATTTGGAGGGCCCTCCACATCTGGGCCAACGGGCACCACATAGTTCCTGTTATGTCTTTTGAGGAAGTTGTGCAATATGCAACAGGCAAGAACTATGTGGTTCAGTTTGTATTCCGCCAAGTTAAATGCCATCAGGAACAGGCGGAAGCGGCTGGCCAGGATGCCAAAAGTGTTCTCCACCACTCTTCTGGCTCTGGACAGCCTGTAGTTGAAGACCCTCTGGTCCGGGGTGAGGGTCCTCATCGGGAACGGCCTCATCACATGGGGAGTCAACGCAAACGCTTCATCTGCGACAAAGACGAAGGGGAGTCCTTCGGCATTCTCCTCTGGAGGTGGCAAGCACAGACTGCCACTTTGGAGACGCCAGTAGAACTCCGTGTGCGTAATGGCACCACCATCCGATATCCGGCCGTTCATCCCCACGTCCACATACATAAACTCGTATGTTGCCGACACCACCGCCAACATCACTACACTATTAAACCCTTTATAATTATAATAGTAGGACCCCGAGTTGGGCGGTGGGACGATGCGGACGTGTTTCCCATCAATTGCCCCTCCGCAGTTAGGAAAGTCCCAACGGCTGGCAAAGTGGGAGGCCACAGTCTGCCATTCCTGTGGCGTGGAAGGGAACTGTGGAGTGAAACAAGAAAAAATAATTAGTCACTTTGCACCTAAACATTGCAAGCAGATTAGACAATCAACATCTTGGAACAAGAGCATTGTATAAAATTGGAGGCTGGAAAGTATTTGCACAGAAAAGAAGAGGCTCCCCTTCACAGATGACTCACCCCCCATCAATCCCCCCACTTCTGATGTGCCATTGGCAATAACTAGGGTTTTGGGGGGGGGGGGACAGGTAACCCTCTGCACTTCATTGATTGGCAAATGGCTCAATAATGTGTGCTAGTTTGGCCAGACCCTCTGTACTTAACACTATTGGCAGCCCCCAGGAAAGATAAAATAACATTTCAACCCCCCCCACCCCAAAAAAAGGCAGGCACATTGTGACATTCTGAAATTACCAAGAAACCTAATAGGAGGGAAAGAAGACAAAAAATTAGGAAATGGAATGTATGGAGGCAGCCCCTTGCACTACATGCTTTGCTGAATTCATCCCTAAAGATGCCCACTATAAAGAGGTAGGTATATAGTGTGTATGGACCTTGGGAAAGCCAGCAGATAAAGGATTGGTACCATCTGACAGAGCAGTTGGGGGAGGGGGTTCCTAATGAGTTTCCCACCCCCCCCCCCCAACAAAAAAAATAAATTTCTAAAGGTGCTCTACATGAAGTAAACCACACAGCAAACATTTGTGCATATTTTAGGGGGTGTTTGGGGAAAACAATACTATGCAGCAGACAAAAGACATTGCTTAAGTGACTAGGCCATAGGTGTCTATTGGGGCAGAAGAGCATGCTGGTGAGGTAAGTGAAGGGAAAAATGCATGAAGGAGAAAAGGGGCACAGCATATTAGAGCATATTGCAATCATGGTAATTAGGGAAGGAGGTCAAAAATAGAAGACATTAGCAAACAGAGCATACATAGAAGGGAATAGTAAAGGAGAAATGTTACCTTAATATAGTCCTCCTGCAGGACCTCGATGATGGCAGAACAGGTCTCTGGAATAATGAGTCCCAGGGCCTGGGGAGAGATACCTGAAGAGAACTTCAAATCCTGAAGACTTCTCCCTGTCGCCAAGTACCTCAACGTGGCAACAAGCCTCTGCTCCGGAGTAATGGCTTGTCTCATGCAGGTATCCTGCCGGCTGATAAAGGGGGTCAGCAAAGCCAAAAGACGGTGAAAATCGGGTTCCGTCATCCTGAGAAAGTTCCTGAAATCATCAGGATTATTCTCCCGGATCTCACGAAGCAAAGGCATGTGCGAGAACTGGTCACGCTGAAGCAACCAATTCTTGGTCCACATACTCCTCGTCACTCTGTTCATGGACGGGTCTTGGGTCAAAGCTAAAAGCCCGACACCAATTCCGCGTACAGCACGAACTCGGCGACGAGTACGCACGGGAAACATCGCTCAGAAGGTCACAAAAGGTCGGCTGGTCAGAACGGACAAACAGAAAGCACCGATAAACAGCAAGGCCTGAAAGAACGAACTGAATACCAGCAACGAGCAGACAATAAGCAGTGAAAATCAAAGCGTCCTATATCAAAATATAGGCCGCAATGACCAACAAATGCGAACTGACTACACGCACTAATAAACAGATACGCACGACAAGCACAAACTGAAGAGCAGTAACGATCTGAGTCAGAAAACTGAGAAGCGCGAATCTTAAGTCACCAAACTTCCACTAACTCTCGATAAACATGGGATCAGCAGAAGGAGCCCAACGGGTGCCTGACGTGGTGCTGAACTTCCCTTTTGTAATCTCGTGGACGACGACTTACGTCACGACATTCTTCCGGACCGGATATTCCGACAACGTAGTCCGACCGTGTGTACGCAACACCAACATCGGACAAAGTACGTCGGACAGAATCCGACCGACCTGGTCCGCGGATTGTCCGACCGTGTGTATGGGGCTTTAGTAGGCGCTTTGCCTCTTTTTCTTGTTTTACACAACAGAGACCACTTCTACTCTGGGGTCAGCAGCCACCACTCATGTCATGGACTGATATTGGATTAATCATTTGGAGACGCTATTATTGGACTTTTATATATCCTCTGGGGGTGCTCACTCATTGTGCACCATCCTGTGTTTCTCTTCAGATTTTACTATGCCCCTCTCTATTTGTCCTGTCTACCATTATCATTGAAAGTGAAATTAAAAGAAAGAAAAATGTTTTGGGTTGACACCAGAACAATATATAGGTCATTTTGCAATGAGGACACTAGTTCTGGTGACCCTGGTGACATCCTGTGATTCCCTCACTTTGCGGGAATTTCTGCTCACTTCCTGTTTGGACAATGACAGAAAGTAAAGGGAAATCTCCCCAATGAGACACAGATTACAAAAAAAAAACCTTACCGAGATTATAACCCTCCCTTACTCTATACAAAATAATTAAAAAAATGCCTTTAGTTCTACTTTAAGTTTCCAATTTATTAGGAAGGAAAATTAAAACAAAAAATTATTTTGATTTGTGTATTTTGGTAATGCTCTTGTCTGCTTGTTACTGTATGCCCTTTGAAAACAGTAAAAGGGTAAACCTTAACATTTTGGTGTTTTGTTTATATCATTAATTTGTGTAAGCATTTGAGAAAAAAGGAAGCGCGCTCTGCCAACAAACAGGCCACCACTTTTAGAATTGCAGAACGTTGCCAACTTTAAAGAGCAAATTGAAATTCTATTTAATAATAAAATAAAGCATGTCAAAGGCTTTCCATTGATACTGTAAGTAATGTAGATAACCTCTCTGCAGTAACCAATTAGAGACAGACAACTGACAACTGGAGAGGCCAGCATTTCTGGCTTTGACTTTTAGGTCTTTGTCATGTTTCTGTCATTGAAACAAGTTTTTTATTGTCCCATTAAACCAGTAAAATTGTATCCATGAGGCGACACTAACTGGGAGCCTTCCAGCAATGCTTTGGAGAAATGTTAAATATACAAGTACCATAAACAACACCGATAATCACTCTAGTACCTCTTAATTGCTCAGATTGATTTGGAGTTTCTAGTAAACATATCAAAACCCACAAATCCTCAACAGCCCTGTTTAAATGCTTAATAATGCAAATACCTAAATAGTTGTACACACTTAAAACTAATGGAAACTAACCCAATTAAAAAACCCAGATCTTCTACAAAAATACATTGGCAAATGGTTCTCAATGAACATGAGGGCATGTGAAATGAACATCAGTATTTCTAAAAACTATGCATCTAAAATATCTGGCATCACACTATACGTGCATCACATCAACACATGCAAACACATGTGATCTGCTTACTTTATCATCGTTTAGCAAATATCTATTCTGTAAAATTCTCTGACTAAGAAATGAATATATCCAACAGATGCACAGTGCCTTGAAAAACTATTCATACTCCCTGAAATTTTCCAAATTTTGTCATGTTACAACCAAAAACGTACAGTAAATGTATTTTATTAGGATTTTATGTGATAGACCAACACAAAGTGCCACATAATTATGAAGTAGAAGGAAAATTATAAATGGTTTTCCAATTTTTTTACAAATAAATATCTGAAAAGTGTGGCATGCGTTTGTATTCAGTCAATACTTTGTAGAACCACCTTTCGCTGCAATTCCAGCTGCAAGTCTTTTTGGGTATGTCTGTACCAACTTTGCCCATCTAGATAGTGACATTTTTGCCCATTCTTCTTTGCAAAATAGCTCAAGCTCTGTCAGATTAAATGGAAAGCTTCTGCGAACAGCATTTTTCACAGATTCTCAATTGGATTTAGTTCTGGACTTTGACTGGGCCATTCTAACACATGAATATGCTTTGATCTAAATCATGAATTCAAATGCACGCCACACTTTTCAGATATTTATTTGTAAAATATGTTGAAAAACATTTATCATTTTCCTTCCACTTCACAATTATGTGCCAATTTGTGTTGGTTTATCACATAAAATCCCAATACATTTACATTTTCGGTTGTAACATGACAAACTGTTGACAATTTCAAGGAGTATGAATACTTTTACAAGGCACTGTATACAGAGAATATACTGTATATGTAAGAACATGGCAGTCATATTGTGTTTATACTTGCCAGCATAAGCTCTTTAAAACAAAAAATTGTGAGAATGAAAGCACCCACTAATCCATATATGTATTTTTCTGGATATATTTTACCTAAATATAGACAACATCTCTCTAATAAACTTGACATAGAATGTGAGAAACTTGTTTCCAAGTATGAATGAATTATATAGATCCATTGCTGTGACAACATCGTATAATTTACAGTAAACTTACAATGCTGCAAATCTATTTATGTAGTAAAATATGTTCAGAAGATATTTTAATAAGTAGAAAAGCTTTCCACTGTTGATGCAGGCTTATTTGTAAGTATAGTTATAATACAAAGATCTGTTACTAATAACATACAGCTCTCGCCTGGTCTTCTCATAGCTGATGCAGACTTATTTCCAGGTGCAAGTATGATGCACAAGTCCATTACTAGTGACAACGTCATACATTGCTCACTGTTTTGTTTATGACATGTATCCATTTCACTTCAAGTGCAAGCACTTTGATATAGAGCTGCACGATTTTGGCTAAAATGAGAATCCAAATTTTTTTGCTTAGAATAAAGATCACAATTCTCCCATGATTCTCATGGCATAACATCATCTTTTACATTATACAAAAAAATTAAGCTAACTTTACTGGTTAGTTTTTTTTTTTTTAATTCATTGAAGTGTATTTTTTCCCCAAAAATTGCGTTTTAAAGACCACTGCGCAAGTACAGTGTGCCATAAAATATTGCAACAACCATAATTTTATTCTCTAGGGTTTCTGCTATATATATATATATATATATATATATATATATATATATATATATATATATATAATGTTTGGGGGTTCCAAGTAATTTTCTAGAAAAAAATACTGATTTTAACTTTGTAAGAAACAAGTGTCAGACAAAGGTTTAGTCTTTAAGTGGTTAAACTTCCCTTATTTACACACAGAAGATCATTCCTTTGATCTAAGAATGAAAAATTACAATGTTTATAGTTACCTACCAGCGTGGACAATGTTGTGAAAAACTTGGCAGGCTGCCCGATTTTTTTCTTTTGACAGCTGAGTGATCAGAGAACTCTCTACATTTGTTACATGAATGAATCGGGAAATTCTGCATAGAGATCGTGGGGGGGGGGGGGGGGGGGGTTGAATCGAGATTGCGATTTTTTAACGATTAATCGCGCAGCTCTACTTTCATATCAATGTCCACACCTATGTTCAACCAAACTTTCCACCATCGATATAGGCTTGTTTGCAAGCATAATTGTAATGTAAAGGTTGTGCTTTACCTACAAAAATCTAAACTAGATAAGTGAGTTAAATGTGAACATATGTTAATGTGATACTGTGTTCCACAAAAATAATAAACTTTGAAATGACACCAAAATATTAAACTTGAAAAAATATATGGAATTAAAAAACAATAATTGTTGATCCGTGACTTATGAGTCCAAAAGTAGATACCCGTGAACCGGGATAAAGATGTCCTGGAAAAGTGCAATGTTAAGTGAAACTATTCCTGAATCCTATTCACTGCCTGCCTGGGCCTTGTAGCGCTCCGTCATCATCATGTACAATGCAGGACCAGAACTCCTGTAGGGTACATGAGAACGGTGAGGGTCCTCCTACAACAATAAAGATCAGCGGAGAGCACTGGCGAGAAACAGGCTTCTACTGGGAATGAAAAGCTCAACGCAACGTGGAATTTCTTCTGTGGCCCTGCAGCATCAAATGCTGCTGTCTCCATTCTGCTCCACCTATACTTGGAGTGTTCATATGCAAGCAAGGTCGAAGTGAACTTCCAGAACTTCCACGAACATCCGCTTGGAAGGGGACCATTGGACCTTCGGGAGAGAGCTTAGGACCCGCCTCTTCTGGGAAGGAGTCAGCCCAGTTCGGGTCGGGCGCCTCGAGGCGATTCAGTTCGCAGTTGCAGCGCTATACAAATCATTCATTCATTCATTCATTCAGTTATAACTATGATGACATCCACAACACAAGAGGTGACTTTAGTATACTGAATCCCACCACCATCTGGATTTTCTGCTTACCTGCTCCTCAGAAAGTATAAGCCTGTGGCTATAGCCCAGCCGGGGCCTTTTCCTCAGAATTTTCCAGGACCGATCGAATCGTCCAGTCTGTGGAGGCTCTGCTGTTTTTGCTGGTCAGGGTTGTAAACTCCAGAGTCCTTCTGCTGCCGACCAAAGCTTTTTACATCACTTAGTGATGTAGTAGTAGCTCATAAACGGAAAAAAGGCGCGTTTCTCGGAATTGTTCCATTTCTTTAGGAGTTTACTACGGGCTAATTATTCTTAGGATAAACATCTTGCATATCTGTGTAGAACATCCAGCGTTTCCAACCCGCAAGATGGCTGCCGCGTCCTGGCATGCAATCACGTCATGTTTTTTCCAACTGTATGGCAAATAGATTGCTTATTCCAGATCTGTTGGATCTCAAATTATAGAGATCAAACACGCTCAAGCAAAAGCCTATCGTCTGGGATCATCTCCCCCTCAGATTCCTCCAGGGGAAAGATCCTCTTCTGGTGCAGCGTGCTATCCAATTAGTTAGAAAACTCTGAGAGACAAATCATCCTTTCCCAAATATTCAGAGTTCAACCTTCGGCTGTCATCCCTGACACACTGACTGGCTCCCAGCTGAGATCGGTTAGTAAGGTGTATTAGTCTAGCAGCAACATTCATAATAGACTGAAGGGGGATAGCCTGTATAAAGGTAGGTGTATATTCTGTGAGCTTGTGTGCTTGCTATGTGTGCCACAAGTCCATGTACAGTGCATACATAGGACTCATGCACCTTCCAGTGCAAATTGCCCAGAAACCAGTGAAAAAAAGTGTCATAACAGGATCCTTCTTCTTGTACCACCTCAGTGCTTACAATGCTTTCTTGGAAACTTGGAAATATAAACAACAATGAATGCAAAGTCATATAACACATGTAATGTTTCCACTAGGTTCTCCTATATGTATGGGTGCCCCTCTGTGCAAATATAGCAAGTTCCCCAGGACCTCCTGTCCATCAGGGTGCCCATCTGTGCTCTTCAGCTATCTTCCAGGAAACTTGGGTGCAGGTCCCTTAAGGCTGCCTAATACCCATGTGGTCATGCTGTGCCACTCAGTTGTGCCATGCCAAAAAGAGCAAAAAAACTGTCTCCAATGGTGTGGTATAAAAGGTACTCATACTTTATTCTACCAAACTACACTCACATTATTATTATTATAATACAGGATTTATATTGCGCTGACAGTTTACACTTTGCACTTTACAACTTGAGGGTAGACAGCACAAATACAAGACACTTTAAAATGGTTGTAAACCCTTACAAACCACTTTGACCTACGGGTAAGCCTAGATTAAGGCTTACCTGTAGGTCCAATAAATATCTCCTAAACCTACATGGTTTAGGAGATATTTTGAAAAGAAAAGGCACCGCTACCTATGGCGCATGCACCGTAGACACCCGCGCGCAGGCGCACTGAGCATGCCGGAGATCACAGTGATATGCCGCTCTCGTGCGCATGCACGGGAGTGACGTCATCGCTCCTCCAGCGAATGACAGCGCTGGAGCAGCGAGACCTGGAAGTCACTCCGGGATTGATGGTGGCGGTGGAGGACATGGACGAGGATCACTTCGGGGGCTTCGTTCTCAGGTAAGTTATTCATAATGAGCTAGTATGCTATGCACACTAGCTCATTATGCCTTTGCCTTGCAGGTTCCGTTTTTTTTTTTCCAAGGAGGCTTTACTTCCTCTTTAACACAGTAGGAATCAGAGTGTCCTGCTTGTTAGAGCTTACAATCTTATATTAGCAAACTCTTGCACATCTTAAAAGCTTAAATACCACTGCTCACACACGCAAAAATGTAACTTCCAGTTCACGATCACCCAAGCTCCGTCTTATGCATTACGTCATGAGTCATGGGTTTCTTTAGAAAATGACTCATGTAATTAAGTGCAATACAGCTTGAAATAAGTACTCGTTCCAGACAGGTACATGAATTTAAGCTGGTAAATGACAAATTAAAACAATTTTGTCCCAAAAATTTCCCAAATAGATGATGTTCCCATACACTAAAGTGCCAATTTGCCAAGGTGGGTGCGCATTTAGTCACTGTCACTGACTGAAGGAATGGCTCCCAATCACATGATCACTGGGGGCATTGGATTCCTTTGGATCCAAAATGAAAAAAAAAAAGTTTTGCCTATCTCTACTTTAAGCACAAATTTCTGATAATTTTATGGAGAGGACTAAGAATATATAACCATGCCAATGGTGCAGCAGAAAACATAGCACAGTGAGGAAGGTTTGTGGTCCAGGATGATATGACAGTCAAAATTAGAAGCGGCGCTAGACTAATTTGCCTCTCAGCCCAGTCTGACCCATAATACTGGCACTACACTAACAGTGTAGCGCAAGCTGGCGGGGACTCTTTCCGTGCTGCCAACCTGCAAAGTGCTGCTCTAGGCTTGGGTCTTGTCGGCCTAGGCCAGGATACAGCGTTACAGGCAGGTTAATTGGCTTCTCTTCGGTTAGCACTAGGATGCTCATATGCATATGAGATAGGTACCTTACATTGTAAGCTCCTTGCAGACAAGGACTGATATTAATGTAAAAAGGAAAACTGCGCCAAGTACAGGTATTAATAGGATCCAATATAAAGGATCAAATCAACGACCTAATTTGCATAACTATCAACTGAACATTCACATTGATTGTATCTCAGGAAATAAGACACTGAAGCCTGATAATAACAATGAAAGGTCAATTAGCATCATCAGAGACCGCACAATAAATGTTATGCAAAATAAATAAATAATTACATAAACAATAACTCTAGATGGTACTAAGTAAGTAAATAAAATATATCACTAAGAAAAGTCCATAAGGTGAATATGGTAGGTATGGTGAGTCCTTATTCCAGTGAAATGCGATCATATATAGGTGTACTACTTCATGCCACACCACTGTGCTCCACATCAAGAGAGGGTGCCACCACCAATATCAATGCTCCTTACCAGAAGGTAGGTATAAACTAGCACTCAGATTGAGCTCTACACGGAAATCCTGACATCAAAGGGGAGCAACACTTAGAAAGATGATACCCAGGGATTCACCACTCGATAACAGACTCCAGATAAAACACAGCCTGATAGATCTTAGTACTGATCACAGCACTCGGCGGTGCATCCAAATAGTGACATAAAAAGAAAAAGTCAGACCATCGTATAATAGTGTTTGATGGATAGGCTTTTATTAAAAAATAAGGGGTTTGTACTCACATTTAAAATGAATAATGAAAGCGTAAGGAACGTTTTTGGAACAATTTCAGCAAGACGCCGGCCGGCATCGATTCAAAGCCCTTCCTCCTTCATGAAAGAAATGCGGTGACGTCACTGCACGCCCTTCCAGACGCGTTTCGTCATTACATAGACGTTTTCAATGGGGATAGGGCCGTGCAGTGAGTCACCGTCATTTACAGCACCAAGCCTCATTGTGAGAGGCAAGGAAGTGGCTAATACTCCATCTTGGATGTGGGAAAAGTTGCCCACACATGTTTGGACTCCCGGAAAGGGAACAAAACAGGATGTATGAAAGGCGCTCTGTCTTTATACATTCCAAAGGTGGGTATAGCTAATATTACCCAATTTGTTATTATTAGTAAATGGGCCAGAATATGTGTTAGAAAGAAGAAAATTTTAATGTGACCGAAAGATATATTAAAAATTAATTATATATTAATTAGATATTAATGTGTAGTATGTAAAGTGCTGTGTAAATTGTCGCTGTATTTTTTGTCCAATTTTCTGATCGTGTGTACTAGGCATAACACCTGGAAATATGTTTGCAGCTGCTATGAGAAGCTTAGTGAGAACTATATGATGCTGTTACTTGCAAGAGATCTGTGCATATACTTGCAAATAAGCCTGAATGATGCTTTAATATTTTTCTATTTATTAGCAGAATCCTCTATGGACATACATTTTAATATACATAGACTTGCAACATTACAGGCTCACTGTAAACTATATGACTTTGTCACATGCAATTGATCCATACAAGTCAATCCTATGCCTGGTACATACAGTAGTTTTTTTTCATTCAATCAAACAGGTTGAAGGAAAAAAAACTGAGGCGGTCTCTGTACTAACTATGCAATGTTAGTACAGCGATCTCCCTGCTGTACTGTTGTGTTCTGAAGGGGGGACTGCCTCCTTGTCAGAACACACTGGTCAGCGCTAGCAGCCATTGGCTTAGAGCGCTGATCGGATGCTTATCAGCTGTTGGTTTTATAGCATGTTCGTTCAACATTAGCTGGTTGTGAGATCGACTTCTGTCAGACAAGGAACTGTACACACAGTGTGGAGTGTTGGCCCATTTCTACTATATCGGCCGATTTTTTCCGATATTTGGCCCATGTGTGCGAGGCTTTACTTGGAGATAAGCTCCTCACACCCTTATGTCAAGTTTATTTGAGGGATTTTATCTACAAAAAAAAATCCAAAAAAATACTATATGTGGATTGTTGGGTGCTTTCATTCATTTTTTTTTCATTGTTTTTAGAGCCGTGTTCTTACATATACAGTATATTCTTTGTATATAGTTTTATTTTATTACATGTTCGATTTAAAGAGTCGTTCACATAACAGAGCCTCAGGGCATATCTCGTCTCGAACAGAGAAACTAACATAGTCCAACAAAGTCTAATAAAAAACAAAAAAAACCCCATAAAGTCTTGGACTGCTCATGTTCACATGGTATTAGGAAAGATAAGACAGCATATCAAACTTAGTAATCACCATTTTGGAGATCAGAGGTAGAAAGATATATTATACTGAATCTATACACTCTGAAAGAAAATAAAGGGTACACAAAATATGGGAGATTTTAATGCCAAAGCCAACTGGGGTCCTAGGCATTATTAAGCGGCATTAGTTGAGTGTGATTCTAGCCAAATGTTCCATATTTTGTCAAATTTGGCTGAACATCCCCTGGAATGGTACGTAGGCTTATATAGTGGTATAGAAGAATTAATCAATGCCTTCCAGAGGTTTAGAGAGGACACTTCGGGTTGTTTCCATTTGAGAATCAGAGTTTTCCTTGCATAGAATAGCAATAGTCCTAGACGGGTCTTGGTTGCTCGGTGGTGAGCCAAGGTGCCCACCAATCCCAGCAAGCAGACCGACACACATAAAGGAATATTTTTTGTATAGAGTTGTTGGATCTTTTAATTTCTCGGTCAGAGGATGGCACAGTAAGGAGTTTTGATGAATGATGACAAACTAGGTAGATCAGGTATGTTTGAAAATGTTGATGAGATGCACTTATAGATATTTTTTCCAGAATTCATTTTTAGAATCACTAATGTTGATTTCATATGCCTACATGCTCATTGAGGATCATTTTATAATATATTTGTACAGCAGACTGGTGAACATTTTTTATGTTTTTTTTTTTTAAATGTGTGTATAATTATTTAGGTTCTTACATTAAAAAATATGCTTGGCTATGAAGAAATTTTTTGGTTTTGTTTCAGTTTTTGCTATTTATTTCTTTGACATTTTTAGTTATTATTATGTTTTGTGGTCTTTCATTGAGTTTATTTAAATAGGGCTATTGAGGATTTATGGATTTTTAATCTATGTACAGTAGAAGCCATGTCAAAATGGCTTGTGTGTCTCAGCTTTATAACCACTTGCTGACTGGGCCTTTTTCTGAAATTTGTTAAAATCCATATTTTTTCCTAGACAATTACTTAGAACCCCCAATCATTTTTTTAGCAGAAACCCTAGAGAGAAAAAATGGTGGTCGTTTAATTTATTTTCTGTCAAACGTTTTTTGCGAAGCGGTTTTCAAATGAAATTCTATGGGAAAAATTACACTTCAATGAATAATAAAAAAAAAAAAACAGAACATAATATATACCCCATTTTTTTTGTCTAACCTAAAAGATTACATTAGATTTAGTAAATAGATACCTACCATGTCATGCATTAAAATTGCACATGCTCGTGGAATGGCGCCAAACTATGATACTTATAAATCTCCATAGGCGACATGTTAAAAATCTGTAAAGATTAGCAGTTTAGAGTTACAGAGGAGGTCTAGTGCTAGAATTATTGTGCTCACTCTGATGTTCGTGGCAATACATGTGTGGTGCAAACACTGTTTACATATGTGGGCATGACCTATGTATGCGTTCACTACTGCACGTGAGCACGTGGTGACAGGGGTGCTTTAAATTTATTTTTTTATTATTTATTTAATTATATATTTTTCATTTTTACACTGTCCCTTAAAACATTTTTTTTTTGGATCACTTTTATTGCTATGGCAAGGAATGTAAACATCCCTGGCAACAACAATATAGGTCCTCTTTATGGAGAGATCTGGGGTCTAAAAGAGGAAAAAGGAAAAAAAAAATCATGTTTATATGGCCCGGGAACCATAAATGACGTTGACGTCGCTCTGGACCTCCAAGGGCATAGAGATGAGCGTTGGCCATCTAGCCATTGCTTATCTCTATGGAAAAGCCCTGCTGATGCCAGATGTTTTCTGGAGCTACCAATCAGTAACGTTAGCCCGGGAACCACTGGAAAGCAGTGGGATGGGGGTTATCTCTCCCACTGCTTCTAAAAGTGATATTGCAGCAAATCTACTGCTGGGATCACTTTTATGGGAAAGCCGACCCCCTGAGGAAAACAAATACTGGGGTTATGGCATCTAGCTGCAGCCATAACCCTAGTATTTAACATCCACATCATAATGTATATTTATAGTAAGGCGGTCAGCAAGTGGATAATTCATATAATATAATTCATATTGGATAAGGATACTGAAAGCATTAAAAGAACTTGGGCACGCAATAATAATGGCTATTATTATAAATTATTTTTCTTTATTTCTCTTCTAGGAGACAAACTGTGAAGAACTTCTGTAAGAAACTGTACCTTGTGATCTATTTGTAAGTATAGATATCAAACTTATTTTTGATTTTTTTTTTTTTGATTTGCATACATAAATATTTCAACAGCATTAATATCAGGAACAAATTTGGTTTAAAGCAGTATTTAACTTTCACCTTCCTGTGTTTTAAAGAAATGATGTCTGTTTATTTCTCATGGTAATAGTTCTTTCAGCTCAAACCTCCTGACAGGTACATTAAATTGTGCAATTGTACATTATATTCAGAGGTGGAGGAATTTTACTGTGCCTGTGCTTCAGAGACCAACAACAATATTTATGTAGATTTTCTTCTCAGCGTTTTTAGTAAAATTACCTTTACATTAGTTTACATTATCTTTAAAGCTATGCCAGTTTTAAGTATATTACTATCCACAGATATAATAATGTTCTGTATGCTCTGTTTACTAATATGTGAGTCCATTTTAAAAGCAGCAAAGAAGACCTATAGCAGAAACACAATTATCTCTAAAACTACCCTACCTTCTTCCAACTATATAACATTTACATGCCCAGAAGAAGAGTCTGCTCCAGGCCTCCGCACTGGAAAGCAATTTGGGGTTCCTTCTCTGCAATTTTCATACAAGCCTGTACAAACAGAGGATAAACTTTTTCTAAGCACTAGCCTTATGCTAAGGGGCATTGAATTTTCTGCACTTCATGGCCCAGAGAAGGTAGAGCAGGTATGTCACAGTCATATGTAACAGTCAGCTGAACTGAGTAGAATAAATCTTTAAGGCCACACCCATTTAGTTTCAGAAAAAGTATAACTAATAACATGTTCCAATACTGGAGAAAGAGACCATAAATGATTTCTTGAAGAATTGAGCAGCAAACTAAAAACATTATTGAAGTGAAGTGTAGCTTTTGACAATTGGATACCACTCTCTTTCAGTCACAAGTTTTAAAAGATGGTTACATCTGGCCCAAAAACGCCAATTTGACATGGCTGAGTAAGAGGAAAGAGTAAAGTGATTCATTTGAGCCCCCTACACATTTTATCGTGTCTATGCCTTAAAGCACCTTATGGTCCACCATATGGACTGGTGTTATTGTGTCACAAGCTATTTTGAAAGAATAGGGTCTTCTTCTAGAGAAGACTGGTGGTTATTTTTATTTTAGTCAAGATATTGGTGTAATATGATTCACACATATCAGTTCTGCTAACAAACCTGTTGCTGGTGAGCTTGCCCACCTTAATGTGGCAGTTGACTTGTACTTTCCTCATTAGTGAAAGCTGGTAATAAGTATTAGGTTTCTAAAAAACGGTTTCTAAAGACTTTGTCCAGTTCTCAGGGCCAGTAGCACCTCTGATCCAGAGTGGGTAAGTATGACATGTTTAATTATAGTTCTCTACATTTTTTTTCAGGAAGCAATGGCTAATTGGTTAAAAGTAATCTGCTTTAAATAGAATATACTTTATATTTTCATTTCCAGTATTTTTTTAATAATGTTTAAATTAAGTATTTACTGCTTGTTGCCAGCAGGTGGAACGTCATGCAAATCCAGGGCTCCCTTATCTCTCTCTCTTGAGTTGTAATGCTAACTCTAGATTTTTTTTTTTAAGCAGACACCTACCTCTTTTTAAAAAAAGTAAAGAATATAATAACAGCCCCACACCAACAATCACAGAGTACCATTGGGGTAACAGAAGATGAAACACTAACACATTTGAGGGGCTCAGGCACTTCTTCTTTATCAGGTGGGGTTGCTGATATTTATCAAGGTTAATGGCTTAGTAAACTTGTTGCATGTACTCAAACACTCCTTCTTTATCAGTGGGAATTGTTGACATTCATCAAGGTTAATGGCTCAGTAGCTAGTTATATGGTGTTGTATTAACACTGTTAACATAGGACCTCGATAGCAAAAGATCCAGCTCCTCACATCCACATCTTTTGAACTCCTCTCTTTTTAGACAGTGCTTGCTTTTCTTTTAAGAAATCCCAATATGCTTTACAAACTGAGTATCATGGTTGTAATAATTGTTTCTTTCTAACATAAACATTTTATACCAATAATTAAAGGCTAAGTTCACCTTTAGTACAAAAATAACAAATGCACATGATTTTGCAGGTAAGAAAATGTGCATTCATTGTTTTTATACACTAAAGCCTGCAAAGCATTGTCCTGCAGATACTGCTGACAGACTTCTGTCCATACCTCTGTACATGCAGACAGTTACTCAGCTTCAGGAAGTGTGAGTGAACTAAAGAGGGTGCTGATTATCGCTGTCATAGTTCATTGAGAACAACAAGCCTACCACTGTGGTGGCAGACGGGACTGTGACTCACAAATCTCTGTGAATGAATGACGTGGCTGTATGGGCAGAGCTCTGTTTTTGATATGTGACAGTGGGTGCGGGAAGAGGATCCCCTGCTCGCTCTCACAGAGATGAAGGGAGTGAGGGGGT
Source organism: Lithobates sylvaticus (assembly GCA_028564925.1). Classification (NCBI taxonomy): domain Eukaryota; kingdom Metazoa; phylum Chordata; class Amphibia; order Anura; family Ranidae; genus Lithobates; species Lithobates sylvaticus. The sequence goes on along the minus strand of CM053028.1, from coordinate 285,826,215 downwards.
GAGATGGGTAGTGCTGAACATACTACCCTATAAACTTGGGTGTAACATGTTCAGAAGGTGAACCTGTCCTTTAAACAGTACATAAAAATACATCAGTTTATAAGCTTTTAACCACATCCCACCTGGCCTATAGCAAAATGACGGCCCAGCGGTGGTTTAATTGTTCTGACTGGATGTCACATGACGACCCTTCAGAACATGCCACTCATCCACGCCCCCGGGGGTGCACAGCGCGGCGATCAGTGGTATGGTTTATCTGTAGACATAGGATGTAGGCTCTTTCAATCACAGTGTAGCTAGGAAGTGCCGGTTATTGGCATTCCTCTACTCACGCTGACAGCTAGCTAGTAGAGGAGAGCCGATAAGAGGCTTTCCTGACAGGGGGGATCTGCACAGATAATCAGTGCAATGATTATCAGGGCAGTCAAATCAGCGATGCCCACCAGTACCCACCAGTGATATCCACAAGTGCCCATCAGTGATGCCTGTCAGTGTCTCCTCATCAGTGCTGCCTATCAGTGCTGCCTATCAGTGCCCCTATCAGTGCACATCAGTGCTGCCTATCAGTGCCCATAAAGGCTGTCCATCAGGACCAATCAGTGTCACCTATCAGTGCCCATTAGTGCCACCTATCAGTGCCCATCAGTGCTGCCTATCAGTGCCCATCAGTGCGGCATATTAGTGCCTCCTCACCAATGCCCATCAGTTACACCTCACCAGTGCCCATCAGTGCTGCATATTAGTGCCTCCTCACCAGTGCCCATCAGTTCAACCCCATTAGTGCCGCATCATCAGTGCCTGTCAGTGCAGCCTTATCAGCGCACATCAGCAAAGGAGAAAAATTACTTATTTGCAACATTTTCTAACAGAAAGACAAACAACAAAGAAAAACGTATTTTTTAAAAATGTAATTTTTTTCCATTTGTTTAGCAAAAAATAAAAAAATCAGTGGTTTAATAAATACCACCAAAATAAAGCTCTATCTGTCTGAGAAAAAAATGAATTTTGTTTGGGTAGAGCATTGCATGACTGCACAATTGTCATTCAAAGTGTGACAACGCTTAAAGCTTAAAATTTACCTGGGCAGGAAGAGCGTGAAAGTGCCCGTTATTGAAGTGGTTTAACTTTGAAAAGGTAAATACAATTGTTAAAATCACAATATTTTCCTCTGAGAAGTTGTTATATGGGGCACTGACAAATATATTTATACTTACAATTTTGACAGGTTATGATAACATCAAAAAACATGGATTTTTAAATCTCAGAAAAAAATACTATCTTGGCTGCATTTGACATGTGGGGAGACCCGAAACAGAGTAAAATATATATAGACATAATAACTAGAATAGAATGCTTGAGACTAAAAAAATAAATATTTGTTTGGTAATTAATTTAAAAAATCCAGTTCTGTGTAGGATAAGGAGCAAGCTTTATCGGACGACTGCCTTTGGAGTGGATTGAAATCAACCCCATCCTCCCTCTACATTAAGACTCCTAGCACTATGACCACAACACACCTAAAATGTATCCAAACCTAAGAACAAAAGTGTAATAAATTACATAGGTGTGGACATAGGAGTTTTTTTTTTTATTGTATTTTATTTTCATCTGGTAATTCTGCCAGTAACACAATTCCTGCCCAAGGTTGCCATGCTTACTTACCATAGTGTATCTAAGGAGAAGCTGCATTTTCACCTTAGAACAAGTGTATTAAGGCTACAGAATGCCTCCCCAATTTTTTATAGCCATAATATAGGTGGAAGTTGCTCACAGAATTAACCTGGGCAGGTTTGATGAGACTGCTGAATGCAAAGGACAGTACTGGATAGGTGGCATAACCAAAAGTAATTTGCATTTATCAAACTGATATAGCAAAACACTTTCAGTATCTGACAGCCCAAATAATAGAAGTTCATTGTTGGGGTTTGTTTTCATAAGGAGGTCCTAGAGCACATACATCACTAAATAGAAAAACCTGCACAGCTTTTTGGCTGTTCTATGTAATCGTATTCTATAACACATTCCTAATAGTAGGGTTGCACTGATACTGATACCGGTATCAGTGCCAGTATTAAACATTTGCAGGAGTACTCGTACTCGTGCAAATGCTCCAATATGTGAAACCGATACCTTTGCGGTGCGATTTGAGCCCATACAAAATAAATCTGCTCAAATTGCACTTCAAAGAATTGCATGTGATTTGAACAGGTATGCAGTGCGATTCCTGTTCGAATCACATACGGTTTCCTCCACCGCTCCTGTGCGAACCCAGGCTTGTCATAGTGACTACAGCCTGGGTTCACACAAGAGCGGTGCTCGCTGATAAAAAAAAAAAAAATGGAATCGGTGCAAACCTACCTAATAGTATTTTCACAACATCCACAAAACACATTCTTTAATATCCTAGCTATTTTACTAAATTATACTAATATTTAATTGAGAGTTTAAAAAAATTGTATAATAAAAAGCTAACTCAACATGATCAGATTTTTTATTTTTATTTTATTCTTTATGCATTATTGCTTTAAAAAGAAGCAAGTACAATGTTTTTTGGAGTAAAAACCATGGGTATTTTCACTTCTTACACAACATAAAAAGGTCATCCAGTCCCTACTGTATAGCAATGCGAAAATCAATGTAATTAATTCATTCCCCTTAATAATATAAGTACCCAGAGTGCTAATCTTCTTAATTGAAGAACGTATTTGAGTGTAATATGTCACTTTTGTATCTAAATACTCAATGCATACCGAACATATTTGGACTGGACAACTACCAAAATACTACTTGATATAATAGAACTGGAAAATGAAATTTGAAATGAGAAAAATATGTGCAATAACTATTAATATGGCTTTATGTTTAATAAAAAATATATTATCATATGCAAAATACACAAATAATGGTCTTTGGTGAAACAGCAAAAACCAACATGGTGAGAAAATACTAGGAAGTACCCTCATCACAATGCTCACTTCTATGCCCCAGTGTTAAAGGATAAGTACCTTTTTCGGGCAGCATTTCACTTTTCATAATAAATAGAAGCATTTTCCAATGCCATTTCTAGCCCAGCCATCTCAATCTGCTTATCTCTCACTTTCCTTATCCTCAGGAGGTTTAAAATCTTGTCAGTTTATTTGAATTTTTAAAATGATTTTCATATTACATCACTTCCTGTAGATAGATATGTAGTTCAATGGCCTGTCTGATTTATTACAAATTGAATGGATTGGTCAGGTGTGTTATCCTATTCCATAGTTCTGGTAAATCTAAAGGAAATTGTACAAAGATCGGATTGCATAGTATATGGCCATCTGTATACAAGTAAATAGGAGTGGATGGAGAAACTTAGTTGTTAGGCCTCGTTTAAATCTCCATGTAGCAAAAACTTACATTCCAACATACGTTTGTTTTGGGTGTTTTGGAGCATTTTCACTCGTCACGTATAGGACAGCCCATTCACTTCCTCAGAGAAGCTCAAGATTTTTTTTTTTGGAGTTGGGCATGATGCGCTATCGCAGCTTTTGGTGTGTTTGTCATACTTGGGATGCCTTTAACATGTATGATGCACATTTGTTCTTGTATAAATGCACCACTTTTTTGGGATAATTTTTCCAGTGACACACATAGGGTAGCTTGTTGATTTTAATGGGAAACTAATGGGACATATTGGTGTGGTGCTGTCAGGAACCATGAATCAGACTGAGACAGAAAATGCTGTAAAACTCACACCTTTTAATGTAATGGTAAAAATGGTACAGATTAGTAAACGTAGTCAAAACATAAGCCAGGGATCAGAAGCCAAAACAAATAGTCAGACGAGTCAGTAATCAGGAAATCAGAAATCAGCATAGTCGAAGGCAGAAGAACGGGATCAGGAACCAGAAGGGATGTCAGCCAGGCAAAGTCTTTCACAGGAACACAACAAAAACACTCAAAATATGTTGACCAGGCAAAGGCAAGAAAGGAATGAACAAGGCAGTTTAAATAGCCAGAAGGGGCTGGCTGTAGGTGGGACTGACGAGCATGTAATGATAACCAGGTGAGCCACTGTGGAACAATGAGTGCTGACAAATTATCTGACAGCTATTGCAATAAGGTGAAAAACCTTCTGTGCTGTAGCTGCCCCCCAGAGCACCCCTTTTTCTTGCCTGAACACGATCCTTCCAGCGACGAGCAGTGCGAGCCCAGCAGCTCCAGCCGCTGTCTCAGGTCTTCATTGGATAGATTGATAGCAGCAAGAGCCATTTACTCCCGCTGCTGTCAGTTAAATCCAGTGACATGGGAGCCAGGGTGGGGCCAAGTCCTGCTGTCTGTGTCAATGAATGCAGCAGCAGGACTCGAGCGCGCACCCACAGAAGTGTCCCTATGGAAAGAGGAGGAGCTAGGAGCGCCGCTGGCGGGACCCCAGAAAAGGAGAATCGGGGCCGTTCTGTGCAAAACCCTTGCACAGAGGAGGTAAGTATAACATGTTTGTTATTTTAAAAAAAACAAAAAACAAACCTTTACAATCACTTTAACCACTTCAGCCCCAGGAAGATTTACCCACTGACCAGGTCATTTTTTGCCATACGGCACTGCGTCGTTTTAAATTTCAATTGCGTGGTCGTGCGATGCTGTACCCAAACAAAATTGATGTCCTTTTTTTTTCCCCACAAACAGAGATTTCTTTTGGTGGTATTTGATCACCTCTGTGGTTTTTATTTTTTGTGCTATAAACAAAAAAAAGCAACAAATCTTTTATAAAAGCAAGTTTATTCATCAGTTTAGGCCGATATGTATTCTGCTACATATTTTTGGTAAAAAACATAAGCCTATATTGATTGGTTTGCGCAAAAGCCATTGCATCTACAAAATAGGGGATAGATTTATGGCATTTTTATTATTTATTTATGTTTTTACTAGTAATGGCGGCGATCACAGATTTTTAGCGAGACTGCGACATTGCGGTGGACAGATCAGACACCTAACTGACATTTTTGACACTTTTTTGGGAACTAGTGACATTATTACAGTAATCAGTGCTAAAAAAAGGCATTGTTATTGTACTAATGACACTGGCAGGGAAGGGGGTTAACTTCAGGGGCGATCAAGGGGTTAAATGTGTTCCCTGCAGGAACTAACTGTATGGGGGACTGTGTGACTGGGGAAACACACAGATCCCTCTTCCTGCGTAGCAGAAAGACAGGATCTGTGTGATCGCCACTGTCAGAACGGAGATCTGCCTTGTTTACACAGGCAGATCCAAGTTTTGTCACTGCGGTGAATGATTGTGGGTGGCCGGCAGACATCCAGTCTGCTGGAGCCGCTGATTGGCTCCCCCGCTGGCCAATGGGAGCACCCAGCATAGTGTGTTCCCGAGCTGACGTACCGATACGGCGATTCGCGTGATCGTGCCACTTTGAAGCAGTATAATGACGGCAGCTGGTTGGCAAGAGGTTAAGCTACAGTAAATTCTCTGAGGAAACAACAACATATAAAGAAACCTATAAAACATCTTAGGAAAGAGCTAAATTTACACTCAGTGACATAGCAGAATGAAAAATTTAGACCTCCCAGATTTTAGGTCCTTTAGTAATTACTCAAGCACATTTTGTGCACTGGGACTTTGCTAGTCAATGCACAACTAACCCGAGAAATGTCTGCTATACTCAGAAGGTATAATTCACTGAATGAATAGCTCTTCACAGCAGCTACAGGCCTGGATATTCCTGCAGTGTATTACGTTGTCATGGATTGCAGGCTTTCCTAGCACTTAAGCAGCGCAAAGACCAAATGAGAGCTGCCAGATTTTCTCACAAGAAGAAAAATATCTATATAACCATATCTGGGAGAAGTCATTTACAGTTCTATGCATGAGTTTAGGAGTATGCAGCAATTTATTTGAAGCTGAGGCAGTGTGAAATTTCAATAGCGTTATGCAGTGATTTTTTACCAGCGGAGCTGAAGCAAAGCATACATTTTTGCTTGAATTCCCTGTCTCCTTAGAGAAGAAATATGCTGAATTAGTCTCACCTGCCTCTAGCCATTTAGTACTTGACCTAACAGTCTTCTCCTGCTTTATATGTACACACTAGATTTTGTTCGCTTTATGACTGAAATAAAACATTTTCTTTACCACATTAGATTTAAAGACATCAGTAAAAATGGCAAATATTGGTATTCCTAATGCCAGGTTTGAGCTTGATATCTTATTTTACAAATATTAGAAATAGCTATCAATCTTTATGGAATGTTCTTTAGTAGCTTAAAACCAAAATAGGCCGCCGTTTTTCTGCTGAATGCCCTAATTTATGCAACATTTACGTACATTGTCCTCCTAGCACTGTTAAAACCTACAAAGCAGATACATATTTAATTTAGTTATTGAGTCATATAAATGTTATAGGTAATGGGTACAATTAGAGTTATTATGGTAAATATATGGTTATACTGAAGCTAGAATTCCAGTCTAAAGCCTGGTACATACTATAAGTATTTTTTCCGTTCTACACAGCGGGTTGTTGGGGATGACCCCCTACCAGAACACTCAAGTCAGCACTCTCAGTCATTGGCTCTTAGCCAAATGGTTGGCTTCTGTCAGATCAGCTGGTAATGTTGGCTGTTTTTTATTGAACTGGCCGATCTTGCCTGGCATTTGGCCCATGTGCACAGGTTTTTACACTATCTATACTTAAAAATGTTTCCTCCCCCCTCCTGCTATCTGTGCTGACTAACCTGTGCAAAAAACATGTGTATACTTACATATTTTCAGTCTGCTCTGCTCTGGTCACATGATTCACAGCTCTGTCTCCCCCATGTCAGTGAGCAGTGGCTGAAGGGGAGAGGATGGAGCACAAACAGCTGGGATGGGAGCCAATGGGGATGTCACAGCTTCCAGAATTCCAGGCCGTTGTTGAGGGCTCCCTCCTCTCCCCTGCAGCCACCACTCACTGACATTGGGAATTATGCCACCAGATCAGAATTAACTAAAATTAGGTAAATATACACATCTTTTTTTACACAATTTAGGTAGCATAGGCATCAAAAGACAAAAAAGCAGCGCTCTGTGGATAGGAGCTAAAATTATATATATATATATATATATATATATATATATATATATATATATATATATATATATATATATATATGAACCATGGACTGGATTCAAACTTAGTTTATTGCACTGTAGACAGTTACCAAGCAAATTACAAAGGCTGTTGGTGCTGGTTAAAAAAAGGCCCCAGAGGCTGCAACACCTAAGCAAGAGGCACCATTAACCAAACACTGCCATGTGTTCACTCTAGCTGCACACTATGCAAAGCTGAATGATGGTCCTCCACAATACACTCACACTATCCCTAGACTGACACTAAACTAATATTCTACATTTGAAGCAAAATAGCACAGTATAACACACTAACTAACTAATAGCACTGAACAGAGACCTGTTCTATCTCTCTCCACGCCGAAATCACACTGAAAATGGCTGCCATTGAAAGAATACTTTTATACTGTGGGGCTGGAATGAGACATGATTGGATAAAGTCATGATGACAGTGTCCAATCATGACTCTGACAGTGCTCTGTGTCCTGATTGGCTGAAGATTTCACTGCTTCAGCCAATAAGGGCTTGCAATGCATTGCTTAGCGCCGCAATGCATTATGGTTGGTTTGGGGGGGTGAACAAACGGGTTGAACAACCCGTTTGTTCGGCTGTTCGACGAATGTCAGAACAGCGAAAGTTTGGCCCGAACTTATGCTTGGGCCGAACCGTTCGCCCATCCCTACTTGTCATCCTTTACCCTGCCTGGATGTAGAAGATAGCTCAACAGGGTTTTGCCAAATCTAGAATTGAAATTGGAGAATGAAGCTGGGAACTTACAGTATAAGAATACTGGCATGTATGGAACAGGACTGAAAGGTACCTTGTCTCCAAATCAAATCAATAAAATATGTTGCCTAAGATTACAGTGAAATAAAATATCTTTATTTAGGACCCAGTATTCAATTTTATTTCCTTTATCCACTTCAGTTCCTCCTCATCAAAGTTTCTTTTAGTTTGTGGTAGAAGACTGGCGTTTTCAGTTTGTGGCCTTGCCATTTGGCTTGTCCATGGCACCCCAGGTATTCACAAACATTCTGGCTCCAATTCTGGGTCTCTTAGGAGTCCAGGGGGTACGTATTTTTGAATACCAAGACAATCTTCTTCTCAAGGAGCACAAAATATATCTCTTGGTACGCACTCTGATGAGTTTTGGGTGGGTGGTCAATCTCCATAAATTGGTTTTGGTGCCAACACAATGTTCAGAGCATCTGGGTTTGCTCCTGGACATGGTCCAGGTGAAGGTGATTCTTTCTCCAGAGAAGTGCATGGGTATAGGATTTTCTATGAATCTCTCTATGAATCTCTCAAATATCTCTCAATTTGTCTCTATATTAGGGTATTGGGGAAGATGGTTGCCTTGTTCAAGGCAGTTCCCTTTGCTAAATTCCATTCCAGACATTTGTAGCAGAATGTTCTGTTGGCATAGGACAGGAGGTCACTGGACTAGTTAAATTTTTCTTAATTTCTCTATGACCCAACACACTAAGGTTCTTAGACTTGTGGATGTTTCCCCTAAGGTTGGAGACAGGGGAGTCATTTCTCCCATATTTTTGAAAGGTACTGTTTACAGATGCCAGCTTAACGGGTTAGGGGGGAGTTATAGGTAACCTGTCAGCTCACAAGTCTTCACAGAAAAGGTTGTTACCTATCAATATTCTGAAACTATAAGGGGATTTGCCTGCCTCTTTTTCCTTGGTCAAATCAGTTGTAGGGACTGCTGGTAAGGGTCCAGCCAGAGAATGCCACTGCCCTGGCATATAGAAATTATCAGGGGTGCACCAGAAGCTGTGCAGCCAAGTAAAAGGTAAATCTCATTCTGTCCTGGGAATTACTCCATGTTCCCTGTCTGCAGTTCACATTCTGGGAATGGATGTATTGCAGCCATTGGCATGGTCCCTCCACCTGGAGGTGTTCAGAGCATTCTGTCGGTTATTGGGCACATCAGATGTGGATCTGCTAGTGTTCAGACTCAATGCAAAACTGGACAGGTTTCTTTCCAGGTTCAGGGATCCTCAGGTCTTTGCAGTAGATACCCCAGGGACACAGTGGGACCAGTTTTCTCTGATTTATGCACTCCCTTCAATGCAGCTTCTTACAAGCCTGTTACACAGGATTCAGGAGGAGGGAACACTGGTGATTCTGGTTGCCCCAGCTTTGCCCAGGAGACACTGTGAACATGTCAGTGGACAATCCTTGGTCTCTTCTTTCAGCTTGGTCAGATCTTATTGCACAAGGACCCATCTTCCATCCTTCTTTATGGCCACTCAATTTAACAGCTTGACTATTGACACCAGAGTCTTGAAGGATAGGGTGGTGTCTGATGCAATCATCCCCACACTCTCAAGAGCCAGGAAGGCTACTTCAAGAAATATTTCCCACAGGACATGGACATTTTATGTGGCATGGCATGAGGCTAGGAAGTTTTATCCTTTACAAATATGCCATGGGCCAGATTTTGGTTTTCCTCAGTGCGGAGTTGATATCTGACTGGTCTTGAGCCTGATCTAGAGACAGATATCAGCCTTGTAGGTCCTGTTTCAAACACCAATGGTATCTCATTGCATAGTGCATGCCTTTGTTCCAGGTATCAGGGGCATGATTCCTCTGATCTGGTTACATTTGTCCCTATGGGATCTCACTTTGGTGCTGTCAGTTTTACAGAGACCACCTTTTGAGCCGATGTGGGACCTTCCATTAGTTCTTTTGACTCAGAAGATTGTGTTCTTTGTTGTTATTTGTTTAAGAAGAAGGGTGTCAGAATTGTTGGTTTGTTCTTGCAAGGAGCCATTTCTAATACTCCACCATAACAAGGTGATTCTTTGACCTCAGCCGTCATTCTGATGTGGTTTGGGCTGTCAAGAAGTTTTTGCCACAGTCAGGCAATCAGATTCACATTTTGTCCTTCCTGAAGCACTGAGGAAAGTTCAGGTAGCTACTAAATTGACCACTTTGTCTGGGATTCATCAGCTTAGTTCTCAAGCCTTTGGTTTGAAAGTAAAGGCTCCACCACTTCAGTTGACAGCTCATCCTACCAGGAGTGTTGGTGCCTTCTGGGCTGTCTGTCATCAGGCTTCAGTGGCTCAGGTATGCAGGGCCCCAACTTGGTCTTTTGTTCACACCTTTGCAAGATTTTGTCAGGTGAATTTAGGAGCCACTGAGGATACTACATTTAATCCCAGTGTTTTTGTAGGCTGCCGTGTAGTTCTTCAGGGCCTGCCAATGGTGGCTGTGTCTCCCTAACATTAAAAACCTATGTGAAAATAAACTAAAAATGACATAGAGGTCCGCCTGTCAGTTTTTCAGGCAGACCTGATTGGACCCTCCACTATGGAGCAGATGGTGTAAATGGACATGTGTCCTTTTACACTTGCCGACATCCAATATGATCCGATCTGCTAAAAGAAAACAGATGGGGATTCATCTAGTGGACTGAATGGCAGTTGGGTGTAAACAGACAGACGGTAGAGGAGAGTCCAAAGCTTTCCTGGCGAGTACTTCTAAATGCTGAGTGACTGGTGGCAAATCTATACTCTTGGTAGTTTAGGAAATCCATTGCCGTTGTTGTGCAGTATGAGGGTGTAAGAAATGACCCTTGCATACTATGTCAGAGTCCAGTTTCTCTAAAATGCAAATTTTATACAGCAATAGTAGATTATTTTATTAGAAATGCAAACACAAAAATACATACATTTCAAATAGTTTACTAAAGATAATATGCAGTGAAACCTGCTTTAACATAAAACATTCAGTTATACAGTGGGCTTGTTCTGTTTTTTTATATTTTCCTGCATATGATTTGATGCTTGAAGGGAACACAAGTGGACTACATTTAACAATGGAGCATGCTGCAGTCTATTTATAGGATATAATGCAGTTTATGGAGATTTTGAATAATATGGTACTGTATATCATTGTGATAGACAAATGTATTCTAGTGGCCCAGACATTGCACTAACGAGGGTCAAAAAGCCTGAAAAAGCTGTATGCAAGTTGGGAGAAATTACTCTTACTTTAGGTTGAATCCAGTGTTCCTGGATGCACTGTCAGCTCTGGGGGAATAAACAAATGATTTGCATCTTTCTACCTACTGTCCCAAAAAGAGAAATACAACTTTTTGGATTAGTGTTGGAAATAACGACATATAAATACCTTCTGTTTTAAATTTTTTTTTTTTTCAAAACTGTCTAAACTATTACTGCATTGTTTGGTTTATTCTGTATTGTAATACCATATAAATCATCTTCTTTTTGCTAATTTGGGAAAGTCCCATGGAAATATCTGTATCATTACACATCTTCACCGAAGGAAGCACCACAGGTAAAAAGAAGCTCAATCATGCATGATATAATTTCCATTTGTTTGATGAAGTCTTGGAGGCCTCAGAACAATTAATTTGTGTTGTGGCTCATGTGATTTTAACACTGGAGAAGTTTGCTGGTAGAATCCAAACTACATTTTGATGTTTGTCACTTTTTACTATTTTGATAAAAGTTAATTTATGTTTAATCAATTATTAAAATTAAACATGTTGACAAGGGGAGCTGTAAAGACACAATATTTAAATAAAAAACACCTGTTACTAAAATCAGAAAATACTTTGTAACGTCTGTGCTGATACAATGCAAAAACAAAGATAGAATTGTAAAAAATAAATGATGAAATCCTAATATCTTGGGATTTATCTAACACCTAGGATAACCCAACTTTACAGTGTTGATTATTGCCCAATTATCAGGGAACTCGACACTATGCCAAGATGGAAACATCTCCAGCTTTCTTGGATAGGTAGAATCACTTCGGTTAAAATGTCCCTTCTTCCTAAATTACTCTACCATTACCAATTACTCTAAATGGCTCTATGAAACTCTACCAATTAAAATCCCTTTTAAAAACTGCAACAAGCATTTCTGGACTCTTCCTGGGGTAAGTGTAGACGTAGGGTCTCTATACAGGTATTGTTGGTACGCAAATCTCAGGGTAGCCTAAATTTTCCAGATCTTACACTGTATTATTTAGCTGCCCACCTTAGGCAGTTTGCTTCCTGGTCTACGTTACATCCATGCAATAAAAGGGAACATCTTTGAATAGCCCCTGTTTATACTATCCCATTGTTGTGGCCTGGCCTGGTGTGTCCAAAATGTCCAGCTATTGACTTCTACGAGTCATACTAAAAGTATATGGTTTTACCGTAATGCTAGATTTCATCTCTCTGCAAAGGACTCCCAGATGTCTTCATTAATAGGCAATCCCTCACTTTCTTCTAACCTTGAGAGCCAGATGACCTGGCCTTGGCCATTTTAGAGATATTATAAACCCTTTGACTGTAAAATTATTATCTTTTACTGAGAAAAAATCCAAGCATTCTGCGGCACAATGCTCTGTATTTTTTGCTCAATCTCCAAGTGAAGCTAATATATACCTGTAGTGGGGAATCTGTGGGGTTGCTTCAAAGCTTAGTAAATAAGTTGAAGATTCACTTTACCCAATCACATGAAAAAAAAAAAACATCATGTTTGCTTGCTCATGATTGGATGATGGAAGTCAGCAGACTTTCCCCTCATTTACTAAACTCTGGAGCAATTGCACTTGCAAAGTACACAGTCTAATTGCCTTTAGTAATTAACCGCAGTGTTAATTGTAAGGATTTTTCTAGATCAGGGTTTACATTTAATTAATTCTATCATGTGTTTCAATGAAGTATATTTTGGACACCCATCCCTTATACCTTTTATTGTCTCTTCCTTTTTATGGAGAGTGCTCTTCCCCCCTGTTTTTTCCCCTTATCCTGTATGTGGCAGTTTAAGCTGGTATATTGCCCAGACCATTATAAAGGATTTTGCTTTCTAAAGAACAATTAATTTTCTTGTGAAATCCCTTATTATATTAAATACACTTATGGTATCCCTGTACATTTTTAAATTAAGTGTGCCAGTATTGTTTATGTAGGCCAAGAAGTTAGAAAAATACAAATTTGAGAAATTGAGGTATTAGGCATGCTCATGGCATTTGGATAATGTTTTTTGGGCATGATTTGTTCACATAAGGTCTTCAAGTGTTGCCAATGAACAGACACCACAAGCAGGTACCACAATATGCTTGGTTTTAGTTTTGTCAGCCAGAGTACCCTCTTCTATGTGCCTCTATTAAACTAGTTGTTCTGTTTAACTGGAACATTACTTCCTGACTTCTAGGTTAAGTCCAACCAACTATCCTTTGAAATGGCCCTACTGGCCACTGAGGCCCTCTATTGGACGTAAAGGTTCCAGAGAGTGGGGCTTGAAGAGAAGTAAGATATGTCAGCTCTGTGTTTTCTGGCTAATAAGAGCAGTAGCAGGTATTTTGTTCAATCTACTCCTAGGACTTTTACCTCTAAAAGTTAAAAAGTACAGGTTCACCTTAAATTCCAGTTTTGAAAACCACAATAAAGTATTTATGTCATACAATATTATATGGGATATATCAACCAATACATTCAAGATCATTTAATTAGTAAAGATTAATTAGGAAAGATTAAATTAACTGAATTTATTCTCCCTTGAGAAGAGGATAACAACCATTGGAAATTATAGTGCCATTTGTACTACTAAACAAGATATGAAAAACACCGGAGCAAAATGTAATAATGCATTAAAGTGTTTGTTCACCAATGCCAAAAGTTTGCCAAGCAAAATAGGTGAGTTGGAAGCTCTGGTGCATGAGGAGAGCTATGATGTAATCGGTATTGCTGAAACTTAGCTTCATTCCTCACATGACTGGGCTATTAATATTCCTGGCTATGCACTCTTTCGGAGAGACAGGGTAAAATGGAAAGGTGGCGGGGTCTGTCTCTGTGAGAAGTGATCTCAAAGCGAGTGTGAAAGAGGACCTGGTTGATGGAAAGTGTGATGTGGCTGAAGCATTATTGATGGAACTGCATATAGATGTGCATAGTTCAAAGTTAATCATTGGAGTTTGTTATAGACCACCCGATGTTAATTAGGAGGTGGAGACTCAAATCCTTGCACAGATGGAAAGGGCTGCAAGGGCTGGGATGGTTATAATAATGGGGGATTTTAACTACCCAGAAATTGACTGGAGTAATGGCACTGCTGGGACAGTTAAAGGGCAAACATTTATAAATCTAATACAGGACAATTTTATGGTCCAGTTTATTGAGGCCCCAACTAGGAATGATGCTCTTTTGGACCTGGTAATCTCAAACCATGCAGAGCTTATTACTAATGTTCATATAAAGGAACATCTTGGTAGCAGTGGCCATAACATGATTTCATTTGATGTTAGCTGTAAGCAAAAAACACATACAGGAAAGATATAAACACTTTACTTCAAGAGATCAGATTTTCCAAGGATGAGGGCTGTCCAGTAGGGATGAGCCGAACACCCCCCCGTTCGGCTCGCACCAGAACCCGCGAACAGACCTAAAGTCTGTGCGAGCTTTAGAACCCTATTCGTTTTAATGGATACGAATGTTCGAAATTAAAAGTGCTAATTTTAAAGGCTAATATGTATATGTTAATGGCATAAAAAGTGTTTGGGGACCTGGGTCCTGCCCCAGGGGACATGTATCAATGCAAATTTTTTTTTTAAAAAACGGCCGTTTTTTTTCAGGAGCAGTGATTTTAATAATGCTTAAATTGAAACAATAAAAGTGTAATATTCCTTTAAATTTCGTACCTGGGGGGTGTCTATAGTATGTCTGTAAAGGAACGCATGTTTCCCGTGTTTAGAACTGTCTCTGAAAAAAGTGTAATTTTTGCAAGTAAAAAAGCTATTTAAAATCACTCGCGGCTAATGTGTATTGACGGCTCCCGTAATACAGAGAACAGTCATTCATTGAAACTGAAAGTCATTCATAAAAAAAAAGTCATTGATAAAAAATAAAAAAAATGAAAAAATAAAAAGCGTGGGGGTCCCCCCAAATTCAATAACCAGGCCCTTCAGGTCTGGGATGGATATTAAGGGGAACCCCAGCCAAAAAAAAATGGCGTAGGGTCCCCCTCAAAATCCATACCAGACCCTTGAGGTCTGGGATGGATTTTAATGGGAACCCTAGCCAAAAAAAATGGCGTGGGGTCCCCCCTCAAAATCCATACCAGACCCTTATCCTAGCACGCAACCTGGCAGGCCGCAGGAAAAGAGGGGGGGACGAGAGCGCCCCCCCCTCCCGCCTGAACCGTACCAGGCCACATGCCCTCAAAATTGGGAGGATGCTTTGGGGTCCCCCCCAAAGCACCTTGTCCCCATGTTGATGAGGACAATGGCCTCTTCCCCACAACCCTGGCCATTGGTTGTGGGGGTCTGCGGGCGGGGGGCTTATCGGAAGCTGGAAGCCCCCTTTAACAAGGGAACCCCCAGATCCCGCCCCCCCCCGTGTGAAATGGTAAGGTGGTACAAAAGTACCCCTACCATTTCACCAAAAAAGTGTCAAAAATGGTAAAAATGACAGGAGACGGTCTTTGACAATTCCTTTATTAAAATCTTCTTTCTTCTTTCTTCATCCTTCGGTTTCTTCATCTTCTCCTTCCGTCATCTTCTTTCATCTTTTTCCATCTTCTTCTTCCTCCGATCCGCTTCTTCTTGCGCTGGTCTTCGCGTCCTTCTCGTCCGGCATCTTCTTCCGTCGGCGTCGGCGTCGGTGTCGGTGTCTCTTCTTGGGCCGCTCCGCGCAATGGGAGGCTCCCGCTGTGTGAGGCTCCGTCTGACAGGTCTTTTATAACGGAGGGCACCTGGTGACCCCGCCCCCCTCTGACATCATGGGGAAAGCCATAGGGAATTCCCCATGACGTCCCAGTGCGCCAGCGGGGGCGGGGTCACCAAGTGCCCTCCATTATAAAAGACCTGTCAGAGGGAGCGGATCCTCACACAGCGGGAGCCTCCCATTGCGCGGAGCGGCCCAAGAAGAGACACCGACACCGACGCCGACGGAAGAAGATGGAAGGACAAGAAGACCAGCGCAAGAAGAAGCGGATCGGAGGAAGAAGAAGATGGAAGAAGATGGAAGAAGATGACGGAAGGAGAAGATGAAGAAACCGAAGGATGAAGAAAGAAGAAAGAAGATTTTAATAAAGGAATTGTCAAAGACCGTCTCCTGTCATTTTTACCATTTTTGACACTTTTTTGGTGAAATGGTAGGGGTACTTTTGTACCCCCTTACCATTTCACACAGGTGGGGGGAACTGGGGGTTCCCTTGTTAAAGGGGGCTTCCAGATTCCGATAAGCCCCCCGCCCGCAGACCCCCACAACCAATGGCCAGGGTTGTGGGGAAGAGGCCCTTGTCCTCATCAACATGGGGACAAGGTGCTTTGGGGGGGACCCCAAAGCACCCTCCCAATGTTGAGGGCATGTGGCCTGGTACGGTTCAGGTGGGAGGGGGGGGCGCTCTCGTCCCCCCCTCTTTTCCTGTGGCCTGCCAGGTTGCGTGCTTGGATAAGGGTCTGGTATGGATTTTGAGGGGGACCCCACGCAATTTTTTTTGGCTAGGGTTCCCCTTAAAATCCATCCCAGACCTCAAGGGTCTGGTATGGATTTTGAGGGGGACCCTACGCCATTTTTTTTGGCTGGGGTTCCCCTTAATATCCATCCCAGACCTGAAGGGCCTGGTTATTGAATTTAGGGGGACCCCCACGCTTTTTTTTTTGTTTTTTATTAATGAATGACAGTTCTCTGTGTTACAGGAGCCATCAATTCATTAGCCGCGAGTGCTTTTAAATAGCTTTTTTCCTGCAAAAATTACACTTTTTTGCAGGGAAAGTTCTAAGCACAGGAAACCTGCCCCCCTTCACAGGCCACCTATAGACACCCCCCAGATGTGATACTGCAATGCTGTTCTAACAGCACGCACACACAAATCCCCAGAAATAGAGCATATCTTGTCAGCAGTCAGCAACACACTGACACGCTGACACTGTGACTGAAACATAATATGCGAGGCCGCCGCCGCGGTGGCCTCTTATACCGTGGGGCGTGTACTAAAGCCCCTGAGCTATAATTGGCTACAGGCATCCTGCCTGTAGCCAATTATGGCTCTCCTCGCTGCCGGCGCTGTGATTGGCCAAGCATGCGGGGTCACAGTGCATGCTTGGCCAATCATCAGCCAGCATTGCACTGCGACTAGCGCAATGCATTGCGGGCCGCTTGCATCACACGAATTTGATGCGAGCGGCCCCAATAGTTCTGGGCTCGCCGAGCGAGCAAACGCCCGGTGCTCGATTCGAACATGGGTTCGAATCGAACACCGGGCCCATCCCTACTGTCCAGGACTGGGAGGGAATTCTCACTGCAAAGTATATTCCCATGGGCAATAAGTTTAAAAGGCTAAAAATAAAACCTATGGGGCTCACGACTAAAGTTAAAAAAGCTATAGACAATAAGAAAAGAGCTTTTAAAAAATATAAAAATGAAGGAACACTAGTGTCATTTAAATGTTACAAAGAATATAACAGAATATGTAAAAAGGAAATCAAGGACGCTAAATCTCAAAATGAATGACAGATTGCAAAAGATAGTAGGACAAACCCTAAAAAATTCTTCAAATATATTAATAGTAAAAAGGTCAGGTCGGAGCATGTAGGCCCTTTACAAAATAATCTAGAGTGGGTGACTGGGGATAAAAAGAAGGCAAATGTATTAAACACTTTCTTCAGCTCTGTGTATACAAAGGAGCATGGGGGAGCTCATGTCCATAATGGGGGTGGTAGTGACACAGCCCAAAATGATTCACAATGGCTCAAAAGGGATATGGTCTAGAAAAATTTAGACAGAATAAAGGTGGATAAAGCACCTGGACCAGATGGCATCAACCAGCGGATCCTAAAAGAATTGAGCTCTGTAATTTCAAAGCCGTTGCATCTAATTTTTAGAGACTCATTAATGACGGGGATAGTACCACTGGGTTGGTGTAGGGCTAATGGGGTGCCTATATTTAAAAAGGGAACAAAGTCTTTACCAAGTAACTATAGACCTGTTAGTTTAACTTCTATAGTCGGAAAGATACTGGAGCATTTAATAAAAGACCACATAAACGAGTTCTTGCTGGAAAAAAACATTTTAAGCAACAGACAGCATGGATTCATGAAAGACAGAAGTTGTCAAACAAACCTGATTTCTTTTTATGAGGAGGTAAGTAAAACCTTGGACAGAGGGGTGGCGGTGGACGTGGTATACTTGGATTTTGCAAAAGCATTTGACACAGTTCCCCACACATGGTTCATGTGTAAGGTAAAGTCTACAGGCTTGGAAATATCAGTTTGTAAATGGATAGAAAACTGGCTAAAAGACAGAATTCAGAGAGTAGTGGTTAATGATTCTTACTCTTACAAATAATTAGTAAGACCTCATCTGGAGTATGCAGTTCAGTTTTGGGCACCAGTTCTCAAAAAGGATAATGGGGAACTGGAGAAAGTACAGACAAGGGCAACCAAACTGATAAGAGGCATGGAGGAGCTCAGCTATGAGGAAAGATTAGAGGAACTGAATTTATTCACCCTTGAGAAGAGGAGATTAAGGGGGGATATAATTACCATGTATAAATATATACAGTATCTCACAAAAGTGAGTACACCCCTCATATTTTTGTAAATATTTTATTATTTCTTTTCCTGTGACAACACTAAAGAAATGCCACTTTGTTACAATGTAAAGTAGTAAGTGTACAGCTTGTGTATAACAGTGCAAATTTGCTGTCCCCTCAAAATAACTCAACACACATTAATGTCTAAACCGCTGGCAACAAAATTGAGTACACCCCTTAGTGCAAATGTTGTCAATATTTTGTGTGGCTACCATTATTTCTCAGCACTGCCTTAACCCTCTTGGGCATGGAGTTCACCAGAGCTTCACAGATTGCCACTGGTGTCCTCTTCTACTCCTCCATGATGAGATCACAGAGCTGGTGGGTGTTAGAGACCTTGCGCTCCTCCACCTTCCATTTGAGGATGCCCCACAGATGCTCAATGGGGTTTAGGTCTGGAGACATGCTTGGCCTGTCCATCACCTTTACCCGCAGCTTTTTTAGCACGGCAGTGGTCATCTTGGAGGTGTGTTTGTGGTCGTTATCATGTTGGAATACTGCCCTGCGGCCCAGACTCCGAAGGGAGGAGATCATGCTCTGCTTCAGTATGTCACATGTTGGCATTTATGGTTCACTCAATGAACTGTAGCTTCCCAGCGCCGGCAGCACTAATGCAGCCCTAGGTCATGACACTCCCACCACCATGCTTGAATGTAGATACACTTGTCTTTGTACTCTTCACCTGGTTGCCTCCACACACGCTTGACACCATCTGAACCAAATAAGTTTATCTTGGTCTCATAAGACCACAGGACATGGTTCCAGTAATCCATGTCCTTAGTCTGCTTGTCTTCAGAAAACAGTTTGTGGGCTATTTTGAGGAGACAGCAAATTTACACTGTTATACAAGCTGTACACTCACTACTTTACATTGTAGCAAAGTGTAATTTCTTCATTGTTGTCACATGAAAAGATATAATAATATATTTACAAAAATGTGAGGGGTGTACTCACTTTTGTGAGATATTGTATAAGGGGTCCATATAGTGAACTTGGTGCTGAGTTATTCACTTTACGGTCAACACTGAGGACAAGGGGGCGCTGTGAAAATGTGGAATAGACTGCCTCCAGAGGTGGTTCTGGCCAGCTCAGTTGATTACTTTAAGAAAGGCATGGATTCTTTCCTAAATGTACATGATATAACTGGGTACTAACATTTATAGGTAAAGTTGATCCAGGGAAAATCCGATTGCCTCTCTGGGATCAGGAAGGAATTTTTTCCCCTGCTGTAGAAAATTGTATCCTGCTTTTCTGGGTTTTTTTCGCCTTCCTCTGGATCAACTGTGAGTATAGGTGTTAGGTACCTGGATGGAGAGCCTGACTTTGCTGGGAGGAGGCCTCTCTTACGGCTCTGGTTCAGGGGCCACTGGAATGGGGACAGTGGACCCGAGAGCGCAGCGGAGTAGGAGTGCCTGGACTGGATGCTGTAGCAGATGCTGGAGACAGGCAGGAGTCCCCTGGTAGCAGGAACAGCGGAACCTGGTAGGCAGAAGTCCAACACCCAGATGCAGGATGGTCCCCAGGTGACAGCAGCAGTTCTGGAAGCACACAGCATGTGTGGGATCAGGCAGAGAATCGCCAGGCAGGCCGGGTCTGGTACACTGGGCAGGCAGGTAAGTGGATGCAGACAGAAGCAGGGTCAAAGCAAGCCGGGGTCAGCGTTCAGGTATCAGTTCAAGCAGAGTCAAACAAGCCGGGGTCAGGGTTGGAGAAGGCAGCAGAGTCCAGGAAGCCGGGTCAGAGTTCAGAGATACACAGACAAGGGAGCAGGTTAAAGGCAGGGTACAGCTGCAGACGGACAGCACCGCTCAGGTGCAACTGCCACTTCTTAAAAAGGGCCACTGGCGCCAAACGGCGCTAGCGCGCTCACGTGTGCGCCCGCGACGCGCGCGCCCGAGGATCATGCCGGCGCGCACACCCGCGCTGATGCCTGGGCATTCCAGCGGCGCATGTGCGCATGCGCACACGCAGATTTGTCCGTGCCGTGCGAGCGAGGCCCTGACAATAGGATTGTGTATATGGGATTGTATGATTTTTTTTATTGCACCAGAACCCGCGAACCCGCGAACAGTGCAACCCGCGAACAGACCTAAAGTCTGTGCGAGCTTTAGAACCCTATTAGTTTTAATGGATACGAATGTTCGAAATTAAAAGTGCTAATTTTAAAGGCTAATATGTATATGTTAATGGCATAAAAAGTGTTTGGGGACCTGGGTCCTGCCCCAGGGGACATGTATCAATGCAAATTTTTTTTTAAAAAACAGCCGTTTTTTCAGGAGCAGTGATTTTAATAATGCTTAAATTGAAACAATAAAAGTGTAATATTCCTTTAAATTTCGTACCTGGGGGGTGTCTATAGTATGTCTGTAAAGGAACGCATGTTTCCCGTGTTTAGAACTGTCTCTGAAAAAAGTGTAATTTTTGCAAGTAAAAAAGCTATTTAAAATCACTCGCGGCTAATGTGTATTGACGGCTCCCGTAATACAGAGAACAGTCATTCATTGAAACTGAAAGTCATTCATAAAAAAAAAGTCATTGATAAAAAAAAAAAAAAAATGAAAAAATAAAAAGCGTGGGGGTCCCCCCAAATTCAATAACCAGGCCCTTCAGGTCTGGGATGGATATTAAGGGGAACCCTAGCCAAAAAAAATGGCGTAGGGTCCCCCTCAAAATCCATACCAGACCCTTGAGGTCTGGGATGGATTTTAATGGGAACCCTAGCCAAAAAAAATGGCGTGGGGTCCCCCCTCAAAATCCATACCAGACCCTTATCCTAGCACGCAACCTGGCAGGCCGCAGGAAAAGAGGGGGGACGAGAGCGCCCCCCCCCTCCCGCCTGAACCGTACCAGGCCACATGCCCTCAAAATTGGGAGGATGCTTTGGGGTCCCCCCCAAAGCACCTTGTCCCCATGTTGATGAGGACAATGGCCTCTTCCCCACAACCCTGGCCATTGGTTGTGGGGGTCTGCGGGCGGGGGGCTTATCGGAAGCTGGAAGCCCCCTTTAACAAGGGAACCCCCAGATCCCGCCCCCCCCCGTGTGAAATGGTAAGGTGGTACAAAAGTACCCCTACCATTTCACCAAAAAAGTGTCAAAAATGGTAAAAATGACAGGAGACGGTCTATGACAATTCCTTTATTAAAATCTTCTTTCTTCTTTCTTCATCCTTCGGTTTCTTCATCTTCTCCTTCCGTCATCTTCTTTCATCTTCTTCCATCTTCTTCTTCCTCCGATCCGCTTCTTCTTTCGCTGGTCTTCGCGTCCTTCTCGTCCGGCATCTTCTTCCGTCGGCGTCGGCGTCGGTGTCGGTGTCTCTTCTTGGGCCGCTCCGCGCAATGGGAGGCTCCCGCTGTGTGAGGCTCCGTCTGACAGGTCTTTTATAACGGAGGGCACCTGGTGACCCCGCCCCCCTCTGACATCATGGGGAAAGCCATAGGGAGTTCCCCATGACGTCCCAGTGCGCCAGCGGGGGCGGGGTCACCAAGTGCCCTCCATTATAAAAGACCTGTCAGAGGGAGCGGATCCTCACACAGCGGGAGCCTCCCATTGCGCGGAGCGGCCCAAGAAGAGACACCGACACCGACGCCGACGGAAGAAGATGGAAGGACAAGAAGACCAGCGCAAGAAGAAGCGGATCGGAGGAAGAAGAAGATGGAAGAAGATGGAAGAAGATGACGGAAGGAGAAGATGAAGAAACCGAAGGATGAAGAAAGAAGAAAGAAGATTTTAATAAAGGAATTGTCAAAGACCGTCTCCTGTCATTTTTACCATTTTTGACACTTTTTTGGTGAAATGGTAGGGGTACTTTTGTACCCCCTTACCATTTCACACAGGGGGGGCGGGATCTGGGGGTCCCCTTGTTAAAGGGGGCTTCCAGATTCCGATAAGCCCCCCGCCCGCAGACCCCCACAACCAATGGCCAGGGTTGTGGGGAAGAGGCCCTTGTCCTCATCAACATGGGGACAAGGTGCTTTGGGGGGGACCCCAAAGCACCCTCCCAATGTTGAGGGCATGTGGCCTGGTACGGTTCAGGCGGGAGGGGGGGGCGCTCTCGTCCCCCCCTCTTTTCCTGTGGCCTGCCAGGTTGCGTGCTTGGATAAGGGTCTGGTATGGATTTTGAGGGGGACCCCAGGCAATTTTTTTTGGCTAGGGTTCCCCTTAAAATCCATCCCAGACCTCAAGGGTCTGGTATGGATTTTGAGGGGACCCTACGCCATTTTTTTTGGCTGGGGTTCCCCTTAATATCCATCCCAGACCTGAAGGGCCTGGTTATTGAATTTAGGGGGACCCCCACGCTTTTTTTTTTTGTTTTTTATTAATGAATGACAGTTCTCTGTGTTACAGGAGCCATCAATTCATTAGCCGCGAGTGCTTTTAAATAGCTTTTTTCCTGCAAAAATTACACTTTTTTGCAGGGAAAGTTCTAAGCACAGGAAACCTGCCCCCCTTCACAGGCCACCTATAGACACCCCCCAGATGTGATACTGCAATGCTGTTCTAACAGCACGCACACACAAATCCCCAGAAATAGAGCATATCTTGTCAGCAGTCAGCAACACACTGACACGCTGACACTGTGACTGAAACATAATATGCGAGGCCGCCGCCGCGGTGGCCTCTTATACCGTGGGGCGTGTACTAAAGCCCCTGAGCTATAATTGGCTACAGGCATCCTGCCTGTAGCCAATTATGGCTCTCCTCGCTGCCGGCGCTGTGATTGGCCAAGCATGCGGGGTCACAGTGCATGCTTGGCCAATCATCAGCCAGCATTGCACTGCGACTAGCGCAATGCATTGCGGGCCGCTTGCATCACACGAATTTGATGCGAGCGGAATCAATAGTTCTGGGCTCGCCGAGCGAGCAAACGCCCGGTGCTCGATTCGAACATGGGTTCGAATCGAACACCGGGCCCATCCCTACTGTCCAGGACTGGGAGGGAATTCTCACTGCAAAGTATATTCCCATGGGCAATAAGTTTAAAAGGCTAAAAATAAAACCTATGGGGCTCACGACTAAAGTTAAAAAAGCTATAGACAATAAGAAAAGAGCTTTTAAAAAATATAAAAATGAAGGAACACTAGTGTCATTTAAATGTTACAAAGAATATAACAGAATATGTAAAAAGGAAATCAAGGACGCTAAATCTCAAAATGAATGACAGATTGCAAAAGATAGTAGGACAAACCCTAAAAAATTCTTCAAATATATTAATAGTAAAAAGGTCAGGTCGGAGCATGTAGGCCCTTTACAAAATAATCTAGAGTGGGTGACTGGGGATAAAAAGAAGGCAAATGTATTAAACACTTTCTTCAGCTCTGTGTATACAAAGGAGCATGGGGGAGCTCATGTCCATAATGGGGGTGGTAGTGACACAGCCCAAAATGATTCACAATGGCTCAAAAGGGATATGGTCTAGAAAAATTTAGACAGAATAAAGGTGGATAAAGCACCTGGACCAGATGGCATCAACCAGCGGATCCTAAAAGAATTGAGCTCTGTAATTTCAAAGCCGTTGCATCTAATTTTTAGAGACTCATTAATGACGGGGATAGTACCACTGGATTGGTGTAGGGCTAATGGGGTGCCTATATTTAAAAAGGGAACAAAGTCTTTACCAAGTAACTATAGACCTGTTAGTTTAACTTCTATAGTCGGAAAGATACTGGAGCATTTAATAAAAGACCACATAAACGAGTTCTTGCTGGAAAAAAACATTTTAAGCAACAGACAGCATGGATTCATGAAAGACAGAAGTTGTCAAACAAACCTGATTTCTTTTTATGAGGAGGTAAGTAAAACCTTGGACAGAGGGTGGCGGTGGACGTGGTATACTTGGATTTTGCAAAAGCATTTGACACAGTTCCCCACACATGGTTCATGTGTAAGGTAAAGTCTACAGGCTTGGAAATATCAGTTTGTAAATGGATAGAAAACTGGCTAAAAGACAGAATTCAGAGAGTAGTGGTTAATGATTCTTACTCTTACAAATAATTAGTAAGACCTCATCTGGAGTATGCAGTTCAGTTTTGGGCACCAGTTCTCAAAAAGGATATTGGGGAACTGGAGAAAGTACAGACAAGGGCAACCAAACTGATAAGAGGCATGGAAGAGGTCAGCTATGAGGAAAGATTAGAGGAACTGAATTTATTCACCCTTGAGAAGAGGAGATTAAGGGGGGATATAATTACCATGTATAAATATATACAGTATCTCACAAAAGTGAGTACACCCCTCATATTTTTGTAAATATTTTATTATTTCTTTTCCTGTGACAACACTAAAGAAATGCCACTTTGTTACAATGTAAAGTAGTAAGTGTACAGCTTGTGTATAACAGTGCAAATTTGCTGTCCCCTCAAAATAACTCAACACACATTAATGTCTAAACCGCTGGCAACAAAATTGAGTACACCCCTTAGTGCAAATGTTGTCAATATTTTGTGTGGCTACCATTATTTCTCAGCACTGCCTTAACCCTCTTGGGCATGGAGTTCACCAGAGCTTCACAGATTGCCACTGGTGTCCTCTTCTACTCCTCCATGATGAGATCACAGAGCTGGTGGGTGTTAGAGACCTTGCGCTCCTCCACCTTCCATTTGAGGATGCCCCACAGATGCTCAATGGGGTTTAGGTCTGGAGACATGCTTGGCCTGTCCATCACCTTTACCCGCAGCTTTTTTAGCACGGCAGTGGTCATCTTGGAGGTGTGTTTGTGGTCGTTATCATGTTGGAATACTGCCCTGCGGCCCAGACTCCGAAGGGAGGAGATCATGCTCTGCTTCAGTATGTCACATGTTGGCATTTATGGTTCACTCAATGAACTGTAGCTTCCCAGCGCCGGCAGCACTAATGCAGCCCTAGGTCATGACACTCCCACCACCATGCTTGAATGTAGATACACTTGTCTTTGTACTCTTCACCTGGTTGCCTCCACACACGCTTGACACCATCTGAACCAAATAAGTTTATCTTGGTCTCATAAGACCACAGGACATGGTTCCAGTAATCCATGTCCTTAGTCTGCTTGTCTTCAGAAAACTGTTTGTGGGCTATTTTGAGGAGACAGCAAATTTACACTGTTATACAAGCTGTACACTCACTACTTTACATTGTAGCAAAGTGTAATTTCTTCATTGTTGTCACATGAAAAGATATAATAATATATTTACAAAAATGTGAGGGGTGTACTCACTTTTGTGAGATATTGTATAAGGGGTCCATATAGTGAACTTGGTGCTGAGTTATTCACTTTACGGTCAACACTGAGGACAAGGGGGCGCTGTGAAAATGTGGAATAGACTGCCTCCAGAGGTGGTTCTGGCCAGCTCAGTTGATTACTTTAAGAAAGGCATGGATTCTTTCCTAAATGTACATGATATAACTGGGTACTAACATTTATAGGTAAAGTTGATCCAGGGAAAATCCGATTGCCTCTCTGGGATCAGGAAGGAATTTTTTCCCCTGCTGTAGAAAATTGTATCCTGCTTTTCTGGGGTTTTTTTCGCCTTCCTCTGGATCAACTGTGAGTATAGGTGTTAGGTACCTGGATGGAGAGCCTGACTTTGCTGGGAGGAGGCCTCTCTTACGGCTCTGGTTCAGGGGCCACTGGAATGGGGACAGTGGACCCGAGAGCGCAGCGGAGTAGGAGTGCCTGGACTGGATGCTGTAGCAGATGCTGGAGACAGGCAGGAGTCCCCTGGTAGCAGGAACAGCGGAACCTGGTAGGCAGAAGTCCAACACCCAGATGCAGGATGGTCCCCAGGTGACAGCAGCAGTTCTGGAAGCACACAGCATGTGTGGGATCAGGCAGAGAATCGTCAGGCAGGCCGGGTCTGGTACACTGGGCAGGCAGGTAAGTGGATGCAGACAGAAGCAGGGTCAAAGCAAGCCGGGGTCAGCGTTCAGGTATCAGTTCAAGCAGAGTCAAACAAGCCGGGGTCAGGGTTGGAGAAGGCAGCAGAGTCCAGGAAGCCGGGTCAGAGTTCAGAGATACACAGACAAGGGAGCAGGTTAAAGGCAGGGTACAGCTGCAGACGGACAGCACCGCTCAGGTGCAACTGCCACTTCTTAAAAAGGGCCACTGGCGCCAAACGGCGCTAGCGCGCTCACGTGTGCGCCCGCGACGCGCGCGCCCGAGGATCATGCCGGCGCGCACACCCGCGCTGATGCCTGGGCATTCCAGCGGCGCATGTGCGCATGCGCACACGCAGATTTGTCCGTGCCGTGCGAGCGAGGCCCTGACAATAGGATTGTGTATATGGGATTGTATGATTTTTTTAATTTATTTTTTTATTTTTTTATGGTTGAACTAGATGGACTTGTGTCTTTTTCAACCTAACTATGTAACTATGTAACTAGCAGTGAATTTAGCCTTTCTCTGGTTTCAAGCAGTTCTGCGGAAAACATCTTCTGCGCGAGACAGCTTGTGTTGAGTTTCCAATAGTGTCATTTTTTCTGCTAGTGAAGAAATGTCTCTGTTAGCCTCTCTTTTTTTTCTGTGCCCCTATACGGATGAATTCTCCGCGTATGACACATTTATGTGCCTCCCAGATCGTCATGGGTGACATGTCATCTGTTTCATTAAGTTGGAAGTATGTTTTAAGCGCTGTTGATATTTGCGGACAACTGGTAGGGTCAGTCAAGAGTGAGGGGTTCAATCTCCAGTTACATGATCTACATGATGTATTAGTGTGTGACAGAGATATTGATACTGGGTAATGGTCTGAGAGAGTTTGTATTCCAATGCTAGCTGAGTGTAGGAGGGGTAGGTCTCGTTGGGTAACGAAAATGTAGTCAATTCGGGAATGTTTCTTATGAAGCGCTGAATAATACGTAAAGTCTTTCCCGGTCGGGTGTACCAAGCGCCAAGCATCAACCAGAGCAAGCGAGTTTAGTGAGGATTTGATTTTTTGTAGGATGGCGTAGGATATGCTGGATTTCCCATTGGATGTATCTTGTAGGGGGAGCAATGGGACATTAAAGTCCCCCCCAGTAAGATGCATCCATTTGCAAAACTTTTGAGTTCATCCACCATACGGTGGCAGAAGGCTAGGTGTCCCGAATTGGGAAAATATGCATTGGCAAGTGTGATTGGCCTATTATGCCAGGTCCCTTTCAGGAACAAAAATCGTCCTAAGGGGTCGGCGTAGCGATGTGTCACTTTGAAATTGGCATGTTTGTGCAGTAATATCGATACCCCCTTGGACTTCTGATCTGGATTTGGCGCATGGTATACCTCTGGGAAGTGTCTGTCAAACAGTCTCGGGATGGATTGGGAGTGGAAGTGTGTCTCCTGTAAAAACACAAAGTTAGGTTGTACCTTTCTCAATTCTCTTAATAGAGACACATGCCTTTCGGGTATGTTAAGGCCTCTGATGTTATGTGAAATCAGTGTGGGGCGATTGCCCAGAGATGAATATGCCATTCTCGTTACAGCAGCTCTGTAATGTGCACCAATGTAAGCAAGGTCCTCTACTCACGCACCAAAAAGAAGAAAAAAAAAAAAAGGAAAAAAATAATAATTCAGTGGGGGGGGCGGGGGGAGGAGGAGAGAGAGGTAAGGAACAGATGAGAGGAAGAATCACAAGATAGTGAAACTGTGAAGTGTAGTCCTCCAGGTGCTCAGGAGGATTAAGTTTAAAGATTCAAACGGGCACACCTCTGCAATCTGCAGAGGGGCCCCTCAAATTGTGCCTTCTCTAGGACCCACTGGGCATCCAAGAGAGGGCACAGGTTGGGGTATGTGGGAGTAGCTCACGGATTAGGTAAACTATTCAATAACCTGTCTGTATATAAGACACATAGCAAGCTCCCCCCGCAGCCTTTATAGGCATATTATAAGTGCATAACTTCAATACTGACCAACACTACCATTAACAGTAGTGTTGAACGATCCAGGTGTATAAATAAATTTTACCGATATACCATACTGCGCGCATGCTGCAACCAGCCCATCCCCCATGCGAGGGAGATATGGAAGTCGCACGCCCGCAGTCATGGTGTGGTGCAATAACGAGAGAAACATAGCGACAGTTAAATCAAACATCAAACTGTAAGTGCAAGGGACAAAAAAGAGTACCTGCACCTCCATCCGAAGGTTTGGAAATTACCTTCACACAGGCTTTTAGAAGTTCGCAGGCCCATATAACGGGTGCCTGCGGCAACATGGTGGCGGTTAGAAACAGAGTGCAACGTTCAAGTGCCCGCCTGAGCAGCAATCAAGTGGTAGGAGTAATCTCCGTATTAACAAAGGGGACATCCAGGGTCAGACCCTGGTAAATAGTACGGCTGCGACATCAGGGACAGTGTATGTTACCTCAATGCATGCAGTCCGTCCAGAGAAGAGTTTCCAAAAGGGATCTTGCCCCGCTGACATTTCAGGTGTATTCTTTGGCTCTTGTGCTCCTGGAGGCTTGAGATGACCTCATGGAGGCTGTTCCCTGCTGCTTCTGATACTTCCCTTTTTTGGGTTCAGGCTTGGTTGGTGTGGAGAGTGGTGAAGTTGTTGGGCTGTGGGGTTCTGGTGGGGTCCGGAATTCTCGGTACCAATCAGGCAGATCCACAAACGGCAATTGGAGAGCAGAGCAGAATGTTGGTAATTCATCTGGGGTTCTGAGTGCATATGGCACTCCATCTAGGGTGACTGACAGGGCGAAGGGGAACTTCCATCGGTATGCAATATGGTGTTCTCTCAATGTTTCTAATAAAGGACACAGAGCCCTGCGGTTGCTCAGTGTAATCGGTGAGAGGTCTTGGAACAGTGAGACCGTGTGTTCATTGAAGGTGATCAGTTCATTTTGTCGGGCATGAGACAGGATGTCCTCTTTGAGCTTATAGTCAACGAGGCAGCAGATCACATCCCTGGGTGGCGCTGGTTCACGTGGTCTAGGCCTAAGAGCCCTGTGTGCTCTTTCGAATTCAATGTTGGCGTCTGCCTGTCTCTCAAGCAGGTTGTTGAATATAGAGGTCAGGGCAGGGACTATTTGGTCTGGTGAAACGTCTTCCGGGATCCCCCGTACCCTAATATTGTGGCGTCTGCCCCTGTTGTCCAAATCTTCCAGGTGGCGATTAACTGCAATCAGTTGGGCCGTGTGGGTGTCTGTGACCTGTTCCAGTCTGGTGATTGCCTTGTCCCTCTTTTGTCCTGACCGTTCTATGGAGCGGGCCCTCTCATTTAATGACAGCATGTCGGCTTTCAGCTCGGTAACCGCTGATGAAAAGGCATTTTTAATGTCTGCTACAAATGCAGACATGTCAGCATAAGTCAGGGGCTGGTCTGATGAGGAATGGTGCCTTACCCTGTCCTCAGATGCGGCCAGGGAGTCCTCGCTATCCTCGTGGTCGTCGGGCGCCATCTTGGAGGCCTCTGTGCTCCGGGCCGGTTGATGCCTGGATCTGAAGAGATCTGGTATACTGTGTGATCGTTGTACTGCAGGTGAGTTCTTAGCTGAGGCACCGGCAATGGATCTGTTCGGTTTGCCCATTATCTGGATCGGGGCGGTCAGTATCAGGCTGTAGGGCTGCGGGAAGAGCGGAGCTCCGTCTTTATGCTGCCATCCGCGCTGCGTGCCAAGCTACGCCCCATTTAATTAGATTTTTAAAGCAGGACGAGCAAGGATAAGAACCACTTTCTATAGGTTATTGCAAAATAAGCACTGGAACTCAAGTGGTCTGATTGTGGCAAACAACTTGGATTGGTTATAGTAACAATTCTTCAGTGTAAGGATGTTCATTACATCAGTTTTCTACAGCCTATAAAATATTAAAAAACATTTAAAAAAAGTGTGATATTTAATGACATTGAGAAACATAAAGAATTCTTTCATTAGATCTATTTGCAAGGTGGTTGTATTTTCACAATATATAGATTTGCAGCTCAGCATATCACCTCTAATTAGTACTTTAATACACATTTCCTTTTGGTATTATGGCAGTAAGAATGGAATGCAAACAGTGCTGTTTACCTTGGCTAACTGACTCCTGATAATAAGTGGAAAATATCTCAAGTATAACAGTTTTTATACAGCAGTAGCTGTGTGCTGGTTTCACAGATAGTTCATTACTATACTGAGAGTGAACACGTTTTAACAAAGTCTCAGAAAAGGCATAAATATTGTTAAAATTGATATCTGTACTGGCAAGGTTATTCATTTAATCAAAGTAAAATAAAGACTCAAAACTGCTAGCACCCACTGAAAATTCTGAAGTAGTGTCACCAAGCAATCTTATTTTCTACAAACAGAAGGTCATTGTTTTCACTACCTCAGATCCTACATCCTCATCTGAAACTCCCTGTGCTCAGATGTTACAATCTTGATTGTTTGACAGACACGCTCTGTCTAGTGAAACAAAAGTGCATGTAAACCCTAACAATGAACTTCTTTTGATCTGCCAAATATGTCAATGAATATATAGTATTATCTGTTTAATAAGTGCAAAAACTTGTCAGTTGCCTGTATTATGGGAATCCAGGGTTGGGTCCTGGATGGGAGATACATGTCCCCACTATTTGAGTTGAGGTCCCTTTAAAAGCCTCAATATAAACACATTTGTGATTACTTAGGAGTTCTCACCCATGCAGGGTGAGGAGTTCCAGGGTAGTACAATTAGCGAGGGGAAGAGTGTTTTACAGTTGTCTCAAAGTAGGTAAGTCATAATTTAGGACCTGGAACTTGGAGGCTCATAGAGACTTTGGGTGGGAAAGAGCCTCAAACTCTACAGGGACTTTGGTCCTAAAAGGGTTAAATAGCCTGGAGAGGAGGCCTGAAAAACGAACTGTGAGAGTGCAGGCTGTCTGATGGCTGAGACAGTGTTTACTGAGCTCCTCTGACCTTTACAGCCCCTGAAGCAGCAGGAAATACTAAACCCTGGTGTGGGACTGGTATATTGGTGGTGAGCCATCGCCTTGCTTTTCATTATGCTAGAATTTGGACTGTTTATGTTCACATTTTTCTGAAAAAAGCAGGTTG
Source organism: Lithobates sylvaticus (assembly GCA_028564925.1). NCBI lineage: Eukaryota > Metazoa > Chordata > Amphibia > Anura > Ranidae > Lithobates > Lithobates sylvaticus. Next base: position 285,794,586 of record CM053028.1, on the reverse strand, counting down.
TTTGCCTGATTTTAAAAAAACTTCAAAGACTGTTTTACTTTTACAAGGGACTGGCTGGTGACCTTAGACTCCCCATATTACGCTGTACACAAGGATGGGTTATGAAGTTAGGGAGCTGGAAAGAGATTAGGAGAGTTCTGTATGTGATGAAATGCAGCAGACATGAAGTGGTCAGGGCTGAAAACATACAGTATGCTTTGGAATTAAAAGCCAAAATATATTGTGTTATTATGTCGAAGTGGAAAATAGTAGTACACCATATTTTTGGCACATCAAAAAAAAAATCTTTTTTTTAGCTTGTTTAAAGGGATGTACAAAATATTTTTTTGTGTCTTGGTTAGGGATGAGCCCGGTATTCGATTCAAACCCATGTTCGAATCGAACATCGGGCGTTCGCCCGCTCGGCGAGCCCAGAACTATTTGGGCAGCTCGCATTAAATTCGTGTGACAATTCCTTTATTAAAATCTTCTTTCTTCTGGTCTTCCTTCTTACTTTCTTCATCCTTCTTCTTCCATCATCTTTTTCCTCTGATCCGCTTCTTCTTGCTCTGGTCTTCTCGTCCGGCATCTTCTTCCATGGCGTCGGCGTCTCTTCTGGGCCGCTCCGCGCAATGGGTGGCTCCCGCTGTGTGAGGCTTCGCTGCGTCTGACATCTCTTTTATAATGGAGGGCGGGGCCACTGGTAACCCCGCCCCCTCTCACCACACGGGGACATCATGGGGAATTCCCTATGGCTTTCCCCATGACGTCAGAGGGGGGCGGGGTCACCAGGGGGCCCGCCCTCCATTATAAAAGACCTGTCAGACGCAGCGAAGCCTCACACAGCGGGAGCCTCCCATTGCGTGGAGCGGCCCAAGAAGAGACCCGGACGCCGTGGAAGAAGATGCCGGATGAGAAGACCAGAGCAAGAAGAAGCGGATCGGAGGAAGAAGATGATGGAAGAAGAAGATGGAAGAAGATGCCGGAAGGAGAAGATGAAGAAACCGAAGGATGAAGAAAGGAAGAAGGAAGAAGACCAGAAGAAAGAAGATTTTAATAAAGGAATTGTCAAAGACTGTCTCCTGTAATTTTTACAATTTTTGACACTTTTTTGGTGAAATGGTAGGAAAAGTACCCCCTTACCATTTCACACAGGGGGGGGCGGGATCTGGGGGTCCCCTTGTTAAAGGGGGCTTCCAGATTCCGATAAGCCCCCCGCCCGCAGACCCCCACAACCAATGGCCAAGGTTGTGGGGAAGAGGCCCTTGTCCTCATCAACATGGGGACAAGGTGCTTTGGGGTCTCAGACCCCAAAGCATCCTCCCAATGTTGAGGGCATGTGGCCTGGTACGGTTCAGGAGGAAGGGGGGCCGCTCTCGTCCCCCTCTCTTTTCCTGCAGCCTGCCAGGTTGCATGCTCGGATAAGGGTCCGGTATGGATTTTGAGGGGGATCGCACGCCATTTTTTTTTTTTTTGGCTGGGGTCCCCCTTAATATCCATAGCAGACCTGAAGGGCCTGGTTATTGAATGTGGGGGGACCCCCACGCTTTTTTTTAAAAAAAAAATTATTTTTTATCAATGACTTTTTTTTATGAATGTCTTTCAATGAATGACTGTTCTCTGTGTTACGGGAGCCGTCAATACATTAGCAGCGAGTGATTTTAAATAGCTTTTTTTCTTGCAAAAATTACACGTTTTGCAGGGACAGTTCTAAGCACAGGAAACATGCGCCCCTTCACAGGCATACTATAGACACCCCCCCCAGGTACGAAATTTAAAGGAATATTACACTTTTATTGTTTCAATTTAAGCATTATTAAAATCAGCAGCTTTTACCTAATGCCCTGTTCCTGCCCTGTTCCTGATATTCTTGCTCCACTTCCTCCCTTCTTTTTCTTTTTTCCTTCCTGCTACCCTACTGACTTCCTTCCTGGTTATGACCTGCTTGCTTGTGATTATAGTACAACTGCCTGCTTCCATGATCTTTGGCCTGTTACCTTCTCTTCATCTGCCTAACAATATGGTACTTTGCCTTTGATTCACACTTTCTCTAGTGGTCTAAGCCTGGGGTTTGCTTCCTTGGGTATATCACTAGTCCAGGCCCCCTTGAGGGGTGCCCTGGTGAAGACTGGACTTTCTCACAACACCAAATAATCCTGCATTATTCAAGAAAGAACAAAGTTTCATCTTTTATGTGACAAAAACATTTAAGCTCAATTAAATTCTTACCCTTTTTCTCTTTTTTTATCCTGTAGCAAAATATGTTATACATTTTAGTTATTTTTTTCCGTAAATTACCTTTTTATCTTAAGGAAAATGTGCTTCCTGCTCTCCCAGTCTATGCTTTTATGCTGGCATAGCCGAGTAAGGGCAACTCACCTCATCACAAGTGTAAAAAAAGGAACTGTGTCTGACTAGTGTGCACTACACAATTTGTTCAAACATTGGTGACTATGAAACTGCACAGTCACATTTAGACATTTAAACACACTGTTCAACTGCTATAATTGAAAAATAAGGGTTGTTAGTACAATGTCTAAATATTTAAATTGATTGAAGCATTACAGTCTGGTAAATAGCATCTCTGAACAAAAAATACGTTGTAAGTACAAATATTAATGGCTTCTAAAAAATACACACTAAAACATCTACAGTGAGAGTTGGGTTCAGGTCAAATGTGAGTCTGATCCAAATCCAGCCTGTTTGCAAACTGTGTGAAAAAAAAAACTTGCCATATTTGGACAATTTAGATTTTCCACCTAAATCCCCACTACTCAACTGTAAACCAGTGATCATCAACCCTGTCCTCAGGGCCCACTAACAGGCCAGGTTTTATGTATTACCTTGGGGAGATTCAGACTAGAATGCTGCAATCACTGAGCAGCAAATGATATCACCTGTGATGTATTTCTGTTATCTTGCAAACCTGGCCTGTTAGTGGGCCCTGAGGACAGGGTTGATGACCCCTGCTGTAAACTGTATATTTGGTCATTGATGTCACCCAGGAACCCCAGGACTGTTGTTTACAGTGCAGCAGCACCAGGATTTCAATAATTTAGGGTAGTGCAGCAGTGAAGCATCACTGTGTGACAGGTCATATCATGTACCTTGTGCACCTCCTGTCCAGCACTCCTGAAGGTGGTGGCCGAAAGCATGAAGGCACAGAATAGCAGGAGTACCAGAGTTGGCAGACCATCAAATAAAGGTAGCTCACTCTGTTATGGGAAAGTGGTTGACATCATCCCTAAATACTATACATTTAATTGTTAAATCCTCTATTGGGATTTTAAAGACAACCAATGGAATCAATTTACTCCTTTTTTTTTAAAACATTTTACATCCTTAACTCCAAAACCTTTTAAAACATATTAAGAACCAATGAAAAATATCCACAATTTGGCAAAACTGGAAAAAGATTTACAATGAGTGTTATACATATGCTGGGTTGTATTCCCATGACCATTGTCTATTAAATGGTTATAAAGTTCTTCATTACAGCTTGGTAAATGGAATGGGACATCCTGATGTCTGGGATGGAATGTCCCATTCCATTTAGCAAGATGTAATGGAGAACTTTATAGCCATTTAATAGGCAATGGTCTTGGGAATTCCACCCAATATATATATAATACTCATTGTGAACTTTTTCTTGCTTTGACAAAATTGTAATTGTGGATATTTTCCATTGGTTCCTAACATGTTTTTTTAAAGATTTTGAAACTAAAGATGTAAAATGTTTTTAACAAAGAGGAGAATATTGATTTCATTGGTTGCCTTTAAAATCTCAATAGAGGATTCAGGAATTAACTGAAGAGTTTGCAGACCGAGCTGAATCTATGTTGCAGCCAGATGAGTAGAACTGGAAGCTGAAGATCACCAGGCAGAATCCAGGCAAAGAAGTAACATGGCGCTGGATCAGGGGGCAAAAACAGAGTCCAGGAAACAAGCAGAGATAAGTAACATTTGGGCAGCGTGGTATCAAATCAGAAGGCAAAGACAGAATCCAAAAAACAAGCCAAGGTCAGTAACAGCCGGACAGACAGGATAAAGAGCAGAATACAGTAGCAGTGTCCAGAAGGCCAGCTGGATCCTACATGTTGAGGCAGAATCAGCAGGTCAGGACAGGAGATTATATAGGCAATGCGTGCATGCTAATATTTTCAAGAATGCGCTATTTTTGCTTGTGGGCACACTAGCATGTGTGTCCCCACTTGCTAGTGCACGCCTGGCATTATGCACTGAGGTGTGGGCAGCATAATGCACAAGTGCATTTGCTGGCACTAATTTCCTTCTGCTGCTGAAAATCTGGCCTTTCCTTCAGGTCTTCATGTTGTCGGGGAGGGTGGTTAGCAATCGATTTACATCTGGAGACATTATTGAATTTTTTTGGGACAACAAAAAGCTTTTTTACAGGGTGGGTTTCTTTATTTGCCTTTTACTATTTGCGGGAATGGGTAAGGAGTACTGTGCTTAGTCCCCTGAAAGGGGCCCCCTTATTAACAGTAGCATTTCAGATTTCTAAAAGTCCCCCCCCAACAATCCCCACATTCCAGTGGGGACTAGATTTGGTGAAGAGACCCTTGTCCTTCAACAATGGGACATGCTGCCTTACAAAGGCAGGCTTCGCCTTGCAAGATTTCCCCCTAAAGTTGAAAGAAATGTGGCTAGGTATGGCACAAGAAGAGGAGACTGCATACTGACTGCACGACCTTTCCTGGACACCCATGCTACATTGCTGGATAAGGGTCTGGTTATCTAGCAATTGCACACATTGCACTTTCAGTGTAATGCAATTTCATCCTCCGTTCTATTGGGAACGTTCTTTTACTAATAACTTTCTCAGTTGGTGACCTTTAAGACAAGTGCACCTTTTTTTACCCACCTCAATACCAGCATGTTTCTTCATTCCCAAAAGGGGTGGGGGGGAAAAATGAAATAACAGTTTTTTTTTTTTTAAAAAGGTTTTTTTGGTGGTACTCATAATGTCCTGGCATTTTTGTTCGATATATTTATACTAGAGAGCAAGGGAAACATTTTTGTAAAACATTTTGGGCTTTTTTCCTTCTACATTTTAAAACATTTTAAAAATCTAGTGGCTATTAAATATCACCAAAAGAACTCTCTATATGTCTAAAAAAAGGATGGAATGTCCATTTGGGTACAGTGTTACATGAGCGAGTAATTGTCAGTCATACTATCACATCACTTAAAACTAAAGACTGGCCTGGATAGGAAAGGGGTGTAACATACCCATCCAGAAGTAGTTAACTGGACAGTTAAGTTCACTTGGAAAATAATATGATATATTCCTCACTATACTCATGTAAAGAAAAGTAAAATTATATGTTGATAATACTAGATTTATTTTAAGTTGCATTGTATGATGTCTGTTTATGAAATTATATACTGGCTACCTAGGTTATAGAGTTCTTTTGATATTTTTGCTACACACTGGGGGTTATTTCCTAAAAGCAAATCCACTTTGCACTACAAGTGCACTGAATGTGCAATTGGAAGTGCAGTTGCTGTAGATCCGAAGGGGACATGCAAGGAAAAAAAAAAACAGCATATTAGCTTGCACATGATTGGATGATAAAATCAGCAGAGCTTCCCCTAATTTCAGATCTTCCCCTCAGATCTACAGTGAGTGCACTTCCAAGTGCAAAGTGGATTTGCTTTAAGTAAATAACCCCCATTGTGGTTATGTCTTTGGTGTTGGTCCTTCGGGACAAGGTATGGGGATACTTTAAGTGGTTAAAAAAAAAAGATTTTGAATCCCATTACTCATTGAAATAAAATATTTTTGTATTGCAAACATTCTGATCAGTATTATTACCTGACTACCAATTTTATTTTATTTTGTACCGCAGTATTGAAGGTGCGTGACCTACTATGGTTCAAAAATGGGGGAAGAGTGCACGCTTGCTATTCTTACTTTCCTGGACACCTTGTTGTACTCCCTTTCTAGGCCAAGGGTCTAGTTGAAATTTTTGCCTTTCACATTTTTTTTTTTAATAATTTGTGTATTTTCATGTGACCTTAAATACAGACCATATTCTCACTAAACTGTATTATTATTTTTTGCATTGGTCCTCCATCAAAATGCTCAGCTCCCTATGATCTGTTTAAGATTAGATTGCCTCTTAGCCTTAAAAAAATAGCAAGATTCAGTTCCTATGGTCTGCAAGGTCTTGCCATTAAACTCAGCATTTGTGGACTTTTGACTCGGTACGTTGACCCTAACCTGGCCTGGTCCACTCATCCCTATTGACCACAGATTGCTATTGTGCATACGTGGCTATGCCACAGTACCATAGTTTACCAAAAGTTGATTCCATAGATGACAATAAAAATGTATTGTTAGAAAAACAGTATCATGTCACATGCATTCTGAAAACTGTGGATAACACTTTACACATAAATAGTTCTAAAGCCGAAAGTCATACCCTGCTTTGTCATAAGCAATATAAAATAGTATCTCAACTACAACCTTTTCTTTTCTTCAAATCAATAATGAAATGAGTTCATTTTGCACAAACATATATCTGGAGCTTCATGACAGTCTAAAAATGTAAAACTGCCTACAGAGGATATGAGTTTATTGAATTTCTTTACTTAACTGTTTTACAGACTATATCCTGAGAAGATGGAATAATCTAATTGTAGTAGGAAAGTAGAATGTGGGATTTTATTTTAATGCTAAAAAGGTCAATAGCTTTGCATCCTAAACTCTTTACTGTCTGCGGTACTACACGTGAGGATCACTAGAATTCCTTCATAAAAATAAAGAGCAGTTTTATAAACTAAAATGGATTTATCCATCTGTTTCATATGAAGTTCTCTGCATTAGTGACTTTAAATATGTAGTACTCACTGATATACTCTTCATTATAAGAGAAAAGACTTTATCACTTCTTTTCATGATAAAATACTGTGTGGTGAGGCACACACCTGACAGGAGCTTAACCACATCAGCCCCGGAATAATTTACCCCCTCCCTGACCAGAGCACTTTTTGCGATTCAGCACTGCGTCACTTTAACTGACAATTGCGCAGTCATGCAACGTGGCTCCCAAACAAAATTGACGTCCTTTTTTCCCCACAAATAGTGCTTCCTTTTGGTGGTATTTGATCACCCCTGCGGTTTTATATTTTTTGTGCTATAAACAAAATAGAGCATCAATTTTGAAAAAACACATTATTTTTTACATTTTGCTATAATAAATATCCCCCACAAATATATATAAAAAAAAAGTTTTTTTCCTCAGTTTAGGCCGATACGTATTCGTCTACATATTTTTGGTAAAAAAAATTGCAATAAACATTTATTGATTGGTTTACGCAAAAGTTATAGCGTTTACACAATAGGGGATAGTTTTATGTCATTTTTATTAATATTTTTTTTTTTACTAGTAATGGCGGCGATCAGCAATTTTTATCATGACTGCGACATAATGGCAGACACATCTGAAATTTTTGACACATTTTTGGGACCATTGTCATTTATACAGCAATCAGTGCTATACAAATGCACTGATTCCTGTGTAAATGACACTGGCAGTGAAGGGGTTAACCACTAGGGGGCAATGTAGGGGTTAAGTGTGTCCTGGGGAGTGTTTCTAGATGTGGGGGGGCATGGCTACGTTTGGCACGTCACTGATCTCTGCTCCCGATCACAGGAAGCAGAGATCAGTGACACTGTCACTAGGCAGAACGGGGAGATGCTTGTTTAAATTAGCATCTCCCCGTTCTTCCTCTCTGTGAGACGATCGCGGATATCCCAGCGGCGATCGAGTCTGCGGGACCTGCGACCCGACTCACGGAGCTTGCCACGCGCCCGCCGGCCACCTCTTAAATGGCAACATACAGGTACGTTAGTTTGCCTGTACATGCCATTGTGCCGTAGTATATCTGCGTTAGGCGGTCGGCAAGCAGTTAAAGTATATTCAAAGCTAAAACTTTTTTTTCATTTTGGATGCTGTAGGGAATGGAAACAAATTGACATTTAGTTTGCTAAAGCACAGTGTTTCATATGCAATTGTCCCTTTTAAAAAAATATATATTCTCACATTTCTCACTCTTTCCTGCATCAGTGCTGCTGATCACCTGTAGCCTCTTTGCCGCCTCTTCTTGTATACTGTATTAACTCCAGGGATTTTTGCATTGGTTTTGTTATGGTAGGTTTCTCTGAGGCTGACAACAGTGAGTTTTGGTTGCATAATTTGTGGGGAAATTATCACTTGCATTCTCAATCTGGAGTGATGGGGACAGGGTGAAAACATAGGAACACATTTGGGTGATGGGGGCATGGTGTTGTCACCCTTTAACATGGCAGGATTACGTATTATATTTAATGTAAGTATTTTAATTAACATGTTAACATCTTAAATCCATCATCAATCTTACTAAACTAATGGCAAACATGTGCAATTCATTTAATTTCAAATTCGTTTTTTTGATGAAATTCAACAAATTTGTTAATTCGAAAATATTAGAATTAACGAAAATCTGTTTAACTAATTTTTCCGAAAATTCGAAAGAATGGAAATCGGAAATTCGAAAATCGGAAATTCGAAAATCCAAAAATTCAAAAGAACGAAAATCGGAAATTCGAAAATCTGAAAATAAGAAAGAAAATCTGAAAACTCAAAAGAACATTAAATCCAAAATAATAACTAACTAATAATAACTATTACTAACTATTAAATTATAGGTATTGGAATTTCCTTTCAAATTTGGCTGTTAGTGAACGTAACGAATACAAATTTATGCGAAGTTACGAATTTATTTGAAATAACACATTTCGATCTGTCAGGTCACCTGAGTCCAGGTGACAGATGCACACCGTTGGAGTCAAGAGTGCACCGCAAAGGTAGTGGACCCTACAGCTGACTGCTGCAGATGGAACTCTGGGTGGTTCAGGAAGGCAGGTCCACTGGAGCACCAACACGGATCCCACTGGGAGCTAGAGCATAAGATTCCCCAGGGCGCGGAATCTAAGAGCTAGCAGGTATTCACCAGAGCCTCTAGTGGTGAGGATGGACTGTGCTGCAACTGGCTCCAGGTCGTGGCCCCCAGGGTTTTCCAGCTCATGCTCATGGTAGGCTACTGGAGGATAGAGAGGAAGCAGTAGTCCAGGACAACAAGGGATATTATTTTAACAAATGTCTTTCTTATCCCCCACATGCATAACTTCAGGTATAGGGGGACCTCAAGGCCAAAAAAATTATGTGAGGTCCCTCTCCGAATCCATACCAGGCTTTTGGGTCTGGTTCATACCAGACCATTATCTGAGCATGCAGCCTGGCCAGGCCAGGAAAGGGGGCGGGGTGGGGTACGAGTGTGCATCCCCCCTTTGAACCATACCAGGCCACATGCCCTCAACAGGGAAGAGGATACTTGCCCCCAAGTTGATGTGTTGATGAGGACAAGGGCCTCTTCCCAACAACCCTGTCCCAGTGGTTGTGAAGGTGATTTATCAGAATCTGGAAGTTTCCTTTAACAAGGGAGCCCCCCGATCCCACCCCGCCCCCCGGTGAATGTGAAAAGTCAAGCAAAATAAACACACAACACAGATTTTTTGACAAGTCCTTAAAAAAAAGTCCCCTGATGTAAATCCATAATCAATCACGTCATCAAGCAGTGTAGGTCCACATCAATTATGATGAACAATGACCGCTAACCCGCAGGGAAAAAAAAGCTTGCTGACGACTTTTCTCGTCGCTTGCAGGCGTGCAAAGACAGCTCTGATTCCCCCCACCACTGAAGTAAATCAGTATTAAATATATCAAATATAATTGATAATACTTTTAAAGTTAATAAAAGGGATGCAGATGCCCTCTGAACAAAATGAAAACTAGTGTTAATCATCTTTGACTCTGCCTACACCATATTAATGCACAAAAAAATACATGTTTGATATTCAATAAATATTTATTCGGAGCTGTAAAACAGTTATTTGATATTTATAATGTCATTTGAATTGCTTTTCTGAAAAAGTTTTTTTTAGTCATGGTGGTCCAGCACCAATCAAAGCTGGCCAGACACTGACTCAAACTGTAGAGAGCATACATCAGTAATAATAGAAGCTACTCCCAAGGACCTTTCCCTGCATATGCCAAGGAACAGGGAAAGGTTATGTCACAACACAACAGTGCTGCAGAAAGAAAGTATTTAGAGAATTAAAAAATAAAAATATAAAAATACAGGGGCATGATATTTAAGATGCTTTATTTGAATGAATTATGGCAATTAACACTTCTCTGTTTAGTATCACTTTAACTGATTTCTGTAGTGAACGATTGCCAATAAAAGTAAGATTATTGTTATTTGGTAAAAAGAAGAAAAAAGCATACTGTATTCCCTTTCAAGTAAGCCCTAACAGATATGGGAAAATGAATGTGTCTCTCTAACTTTTCAGTTTCTCATTCCATTATGTTTCATGTCCCATTATGTCTTTAGCAAAGCTACTACACCTTATCTTGGGTCACAGTAGCAAAGCTCCTTTACCAGGATTTTGCCTAAGGGGTATGTTAACATTTCCTGGATGTTTGTTGCTCTGTGGAATCTGAAAATGTGTTGGATGAGTAAAGTAAGAAATGTTTCATAGCTAAAGAAGATGAAATTGAAGATAATTTTACATAATACAAATGGGCTTACACATATTCTGTAATAATAATAATGCTTCTATTATAATGCCATTTCAGTAATAATAGCACTTCTGTTATAGAAACACTATTATTATATATGCTATTATAAAACAAGCAGTGCTTCTTAGAATTGCTTCTGGAAAAAAGTGCTAAATAAGCCAGCTCGTATTATAGAAAATGATTGTAAATTTTCTTTTCTAGGTAAGACAGAATAACTTTCTCTATAAAGTTTTGAAAATCATTTTCTTTTTTGGAGCTCTAACATTGTTAAAACTGTATATAGATTTTCTATATTAGTTGCTAGTATTATGTTAAATAAAACTTATAATGACAAAAATACTTGAAATGAAAAATAATTGATTGACCGCAGAGGTCACTGATACCTACATGCCAACAGCAAATGTAGCTGTGACCGAATATGTTGGTTAACTGAGCAATAACTCAAAAACTCTCTCTCTCTCTATACACTATAAGGATGGGCCAACTCAATATTGAACCCTACGGACTAAGACTGAGATGCCTTTAAAGTTCATGTACATGTAAAGGCAGGTGTCACAATACTTTTGGTAATATAGTATCTATATATATTGTGACGTTGGGTTGTTAAGCTCAAGTGGATAGATGCGTTTTGGTGCAGTGAGTCCACATCAGACAGGCATTTATATTTAAGGGCCTGGTAGCCCACGTTTATTAAAAGGGAAAACAAAACAAAAGTACATCCAGGAATCCCACGCAGGGGTCCAAGCTTCAATTAAATATACAAAATCCAAATGAAAATGCTAGCCCACCTGGCTACTCTTCAACAGTACTGATGCTATAGGTACTTTTGCCCATCAAACGAGCTGCCTGGATGCACACAGTCTTAAGCTCCTTGAGCGCACACAGCTTCAAGCCCTTCCACACACACAGCTTTGGGCTCCTTGGACGCACACAGCTTAAAGACCCTCAATGCACACAGCTTCTGGCTCCTTGGATGCACACAGATTTTGGCTCCTTGGACACACACAGCGTCTATCTTCACACAGAGGCTCTCTCACTAGCAGCCACTGCTCCACCTTCCTTCCCCCTTCTGCTTTCACCAGCCCTTCGTTATATGATCTGTGTGCAGCTGGGCACACACCCTGCTGGCTGTCCACAAGACCCGGACACAGGGTTGGAGATCCCGTCCCACCCAAGACTCTGAGGAATCTCCAAACTACAGAGCCCCATAGGGAACTAGCAAATCCTTGAGGAAACTGCCAGAGCAGTTTTCTCTGTTTCAATTTTACGCTCTGTAGCTCTGCACTCAGCTGATATGCAGACTCTGCGTCCACTTTAACCCCATTTTCATAGGGACAGAGCCTTGCTCTGACACAATATATATATATATATTTTTTTTTTTCTTTAAGAACATATGAGAACTTTAATTGTTACACAGTTTCAATAAAAATGAAGTGGTCCAGTCCCCAGCCATCACCCTTTCCCCACCCTCTATCTACTAAACCCTTCTCCTTTTACTCTTAAAGAAGAACTATGGCTTTCCATTTAAAAAATGTGTGCTGCAGCGCCTAGTTTCGAAAATACCTGTTGATCCTGCTAGTGAAGTCCACCCCATGCAGCTTCCCATGTGAGGGGAACAACACTGTTTCACTGCTACTGAATCTAAAGCAGTCTTTGCCTTCGTGTAGACTGCAGCTGCTTGCACTACAGTGAGATGAGAAGATGTTGTAGGGCGTGTGGTGGTCAGCATTTTCACTTATGATTCATAAGCCTGTAGTTTGTAAATCTGCAGCTGGCAGCACCTAGCCTGCTCACTGCCTTTTGAACTTGCAAAACTCTGTAAACTATACTGCTGAAATCTTCCCAATTTTGGCTGCAGTGTCAGTGTCAGTCATTTGAAATACTAATACCCCTTTCACACTGAAGGCACTTTTCAGGCATTTTAGCACTAAAAATAGCGCATGTAAAGCTCCTGAAAAGCGCCTCTCAAGCCTCCCCAGTGTGAAAGCCCGAGTGCTTTCACACTGCGGCGGTGTGCTTGCAGGACCGGAAAAAAAGTCCTGCAAGCAGCGTCTTTGGGGTGGTGCGGGAGTGGTGTATACTCTGCTTCTAAACCCCCCCTGCCATTGAAATCAATGGCCAGCTCTGCCGAAACGCCTACAAAGCGTTTCAGCTGCAGCACTTTGCGGGCAGTTTTAACCCTTTCTTCGGCCGCTAGTGGGGTTAAAAGTGACCCACTAGCAGCTAAAAAGCTTTGCTATAACAGCGGTAAAGCACTGCTAAAACTAGCGGGGCTTTACCGCTAACGCGGCCGCGCTAGCAGTGTGAAATGGCTCTAATTGAGTCTATAGTCTACATTTTTTCTTTTTTTAATTCATGAGACTCTTCAATCCGTTGGTAACTCAATTTAAATCCTGTTTAGACTACCATACAGGAGAGTTTAGATTTAACCTTCAACTGTCACATGAAATCTCCAGCGATACTACAGGTATAAAAAAGGAAAAAAATTTAAGTAGCCCACGCAATCCAATTAAATTTATATACTGGAAAAGCTTCTGCTCTAAAAATTTATTTTTACACTGTATAAAACTATTCAGATTATTATATTGAGCTGCATTTATCCTTTTACCCCAAAAAGTTTTTCAATGTATGAAAGTGCTAATAGTGTTTAAGCTTCCAAATTGCATATGCTAACACAATTCAATCAATGGCAAATCACTGACAATACCTAACATTTAAACTTTTAATTATACATAAAGTGCACTGCTCATATGTGGTTAACATATGATATATACCACACAAAAATTCCCTGAATATAAACCTAATTCCTAAAGTGCATCCAGTCCCACAGTGTGTGCAAACAATTGTAAAGAAACAGTCCATAAAGTGACGTGTGCTTCTGTGTGTGTCTTCCAGCCAAAGATGCCCAGTGCCACCACCACTACCCCTCTGGGGGTTTCACTCACCAACTATTATTGACCCTTTATGTCAATAAGACAGTCAAACTGCACATAGATATACTCGAAAGCCTCCTTTTATGTAGTCTCACTTCGGAGTATCACAGGAACATCATACCCAATCATAGGAAACAAAAACCAAAAGAATTCATAGCATAATATGGTTTATTATATAAAAAATATAAAATATAAAAGGAGTGCACTTAAAAATCTTTGATGCCTTCCTGGCTGGCACCTGGAAGTACCTTATTATTGCACCATTCTCCAGCCCTTTGCAAACAAACTGTCTCCTGCTACAGCCAAATATTTCAAATATTGGCTCGTCAGTCCAGAGCACCTGCTGCCATTTTTATGCATCCCAGTTCCTATGTTTTCATGCATAGTTGAGTCACTTAGCCTGGTTTCCATGTTTTATTTTTCTGATTTTTACTTATAGGGCTTTCCTGGCACTCTCATTATTTCTTTCATTTGTTACCATAATTGCAATTATTATGGCATTACAAATGTAGTTTATGGTTGCAGTTGTTCAAGGCTGTTAGAATAGATTCTGTCCTTGCTGTAATGGTGAGACCAGGCCATAATTAATTTTATATTTATTGACATTATTGTCAGTAGTATACTGATAGTCTCACTGTGGGGCTACCAAATGATAAGTAGGCAGCTTCTAAAGGGTTACTACTAGAGTTGAGCGGACACCTGGATGTTCGGGTTCGGTGGGTTCGGCCGAACTTCGGAATTTTTTTGGGGTTCGGGACCGAACTTGACCCGAACTTGACCCCGAACCCCATTGAAGTCAATGGGGACCCGAACTTTTGAAGACTAATGCCGCGTACACACGAAGGGACAATCCCGCGGGATTATCCTCTGGACTGAAGTCCAGCGGATAATCCCCTCGTGTGTGGGCGCCGGCGGACTTTTTGGCGCCAAAGTCCGGCGGACCAAAGTTTTAAGTTTGGTTTTAAAATTATCCGCTGGACTTGGCAGTCCGGCGGACAATCCCGCCGTTAGTGGGCAAGTCCGCGGGACTTTTGAAATGAACGGACTTGCCGCTCATCGGCAAGTCCGTTCATTTAGCACGTGACTTCAGGTTACGTAGCTAGCGTAGGCAGTTACTGCCGCCGCGCTAGCTCCGTGACCTGGCATGGATTTAAAGGGACTCCCCACGCCGAAAAAACGGCGTGGGGGTTCCCCCCAAATCCATGTCAGACCCTCATCCGAGCACGCAGCCTGGCAGGCCAGGAAAGGGGTGGGGACGAACGAGCGCCCCCCCCTCCTGAGCCGTACCAGGCCGCGTGCCCTCAACATGGGGGGTCCCTGGGGAAATGGGGGCCATGCGCCCCCCCCCACCCCAAAGCACCTTGTCCCCATGTTGATGAGGACAAGGGCCTCTTCCCGACAACCCTGGCCGTTGGTTGTCGGGGTCTGCGGGCGGGGGCTTATCGGAATCTGGGAACCCCCTTTAATAAGGGGGCCCCCAGATCCCGGCCCCCCACCCTATGTGAATGAGTATGGGGTACGATGTACCCCTACCCATTCACCCAAGGTGTAAAATGTAAAGTACAAAAACACACACACTTTTGAAAAAATATTTTATTGCACTGCTCCGGGGGTCTTCTTCCGTCTTGGGGGTCTTCTCGCCGGACTCCTCCGCTCTCTTCTGCTCTTTTACCTAGCTCTTTCACGAACGGAGGAGTCCGGCTACCTTCTTCGTCGTCGCCGCCGTCGTCTGGGGGTCTCGATCCACCTTCGGGGGTCTTCCGGGGGTCTCTTCTGTTCTTGCGGCGGTCGTCGTCTTCCGCGCCGCCAGGGCCTTCTTCTTCTTCTTGTCCTTCTTCTTGTTCTTCTTCTTCCGATGTTGACCCGACGCTCTCTCTGCCCGGAATGCTTGTGCCGCGCTGCGCTGAGACTTATATAGGGGCATGGGGACAGGGTCACATGCACATGTCACATGGTGACCCCGCCCCCTTGTGTTGTCACAGTCCCGGAGGATGCTGGGACTGTGACATCGCAAGGGGGCGGGGTCACCATGTGACATGAACATGTGACCCTGTCCCCCATGTCCCTATATAAGTCCGAGCGCAGAGCGGCACAGGCATTCCGGGCAGAGAGAGCGTCGGGTCAACATCGGAAGAAGAAGAACAAGAAGAAGGACAAGAAGAAGAAGAAGGCGCCGGCGGCGCGGAAGACGACGACCGCCGCAAGAACAGAAGAGACCCCCGGAAGACCCCCGAAGGCGGATCGAGACCCCCAGACGACGGCGGCGACGACGAAGAAGGTAGCCGGACTCCTCCGTTCGTGAAAGAGCTAGGTAAAAGAGCAGAAGAGAGCGGAGGAGTCTGGCGAGAAGACCCCAAGACGGAAGAAGACCCCCGGAGCAGTGCAATAAAATATTTTTTCAAAAGTGTGTGTGTTTTTGTACTTTACATTTTACACCTTGGGTGAATGGGTAGGGGTACATCGTACCCCATACTCATTCACATAGGGTGGGGGGCCGGGATCTGGGGGCCCCCTTATTAAAGGGGGTTCCCAGATTCCGATAAGCCCCCGCCCGCAGACCCCGACAACCAACGGCCAGGGTTGTCGGGAAGAGGCCCTTGTCCTCATCAACATGGGGACAAGGTGCTTTGGGGTGGGGGGGGCGCACGGCCCCCCTTTCCCCAGGGCACCCCCCATGTTGAGGGCATGCGGCCTGGTACGGCTCAGGAGGGGGGGGGGCGCTCGTTCGTCCCCACCCCTTTCCTGGCCTGCCAGGCTGCGTGCTCGGATGAGGGTCTGACATGGATTTGGGGGGAACCCCCACGCCATTTTTTCGGAGGGCTAGAGGGCTGCAAAAGTCAACAAAATGTTGTTAGGAGCATGGCAAGTGCTCTGCAAACAAATGTGGATAGGGAAATAACTTAAAATAACATAAAAAAATTTAAAATAAAAATAATATGCTGGAGGCCCCCTTCTCAGCAGAATAGGTACAGGAAGTCATTAAGAACCTCAGAAGCTCAACGGCACGATGCCACACATATGGTGGGAATGCCCCAGAATATGCCCTTTCTGGAAAAAATTATTCAATTTAATGGATAAGATAGTGGAAAAAATAAAATACTTGGAAATTAAAAAAATTAAAAATTATAATCTTGACCTAGGAGGACGAGGTCCATATGGAGTAGGAGGTTGAGGTGGCGGTGGATGTGGTGGTGTAGGTGGAAGCGGCAGTGGAGGAGGACGAGGTAGCCAACACTGGTTCAAAAATACAACAATGGCTTGGTAAGGCTGGTGAGGTGTCGAATTCTGTCACCCCGTCGGATAGTGTCCGCCCTGTACTGCGCTTGCTCTGTACGTAGGACAAGGGGATTTCGAAACTCTCCGAAGGCGATGCGCGGTGAGTCCAGTTTCAAGCCACATCATCCGAGGTTGAAGCCGAGCAAAGCGACGCCGTGCCCGAAGCGTGGCGAGCGAAGTTCAAGCACCACTGGGATGGTGGTGCTTGAACCTGCACTCACTGCGCAGGCCCTGTTCATCTTCGGAGATTTTGTGAATCTCCTTGTCCTCCGTACTGTGCAAGAGCTGTGCCTGCGCAGTAAGTGGCCGGACACTATCCAATGGCCCGACAGTTTTTGTCAGAACACCGGTATACATGTCTATTCTGCACAAGGTACGGACAAGTCCTGTAGGATCCATGCCTGGTTCATTTTAATGAACATGAGCTTGTCCACATTGGCTCTGGACAGGCGGCTGCCCTTGTCTGTGATAACGCCCCCTGCCATGCTAAATACACGTTCAGATAATACACTGGCTGCAGGGCAGGCCAGCACCTCCAAGGCGTAAAGGGCAAGCTCAGGCCATGTGCCCAATTTGGAGACCCAGAAGTTGAAGGGGGCAGACCCGTCATTAAGTACGTGTAGGCGTGTGCACACGTACTGCTCCACCATGTTGGTGAAATGCTGCCTCCTGCTAAGACGTTCCATCTCAGCTGGTGGTGCTGGTTGTTGTGGCGTGCTGACAAAGCTTTTCCACATTTCGGCCATGCTAACCCTGCCTTCTGAGGTGCTGGCAGTGCCCCGGCTGCGTTGGCGACCTCTTCCTCCTCCTCTGCCTTCACCTTGTGCTTCTACCGTACCCCCGCTGTCAAGTGGGAATGCCACCAGCAGCACGTCTACCAGCGCGCGCTTGTACTCGCGCATCTTACGATCACGCTCCAGTGAGGTAATTAAGGATGGCACGTTGTCCTTGTAACGGGGATCCAGCAGGGTGACCATCCAGTAATCAGCACCAGTTAAAATGTGGGCAGCTCGGCGGTCGTTGCGGAGACACTGCAGCATGTAATTGCTCATGTGTGCCAGGCTGCCCAGAGGCAACAAAAAGCTGTCCTCTGTGGGAGCTGTATCGTCTGTGTCCTCTGTATCCCCCCAGCCACGCACCAGTGATGGACATGAGCTGGTCTGGGTGCCACCCTGCTGTGAACATGGTTCCTCCTCCTCCATCTCCTCCTCATCCTCCACCTCGTCATCCTCCAGAACTGTGCCCTTGCTGCCGGACAATTGTATACCTGGCGCTTGTTGGTGCAGGAACCCACCCTCGTAGCTACTTGTGAATGACTGCCCTGAAAGCCTTGGAAATGATCCCGGTTCCTCCTCCTTCTCCTCCTCATGTGCCACATCCTCTTCCATCATCGCCTGAAGCGTTTTTTCAAGGAAGCATAGAACTGGGATAGTAACGCTGAGAACGGCATCATCGGCACTGGCCATGTTGGTGGAGTACTTGAAACAGCGCAACAAGGCACACAGGTCTCACATGGAGGCCCAGTTATTGGTGGTGAAGTGGTGCTGTTCCGCAGAGCGACTCACGCGTGCGTGCTGCAGCTGAGACTCCACTATCGCCTGCTGCTGCTCGCACAGTCTGGCCAGCATGTGCAAGGTGGAGTTCCACCTTGTGGGCACGTCACATATGAGATGGTGAGCGGGAAGGCCGGAGTCACGCTGCAGCGCTGACAGGCGAGCAGCAGCAGGGTGAGAACGCCGAAAGTGCGCACAGACGGCCTGCACTTTCTGCAGCAGCTCGGGCATATCGGGGTAATTTTTAAGGAACCTCTGGACCACCAAGTTCAGCACATTCACCAGGCAAGGGATGTGCGTCAAACCGGCTAGGCCCAGAGCTGCTACGAGATTTCGCCCATTATCGCACACCACCAGGCCGGGCTTGAGGCTCACTGCCACCAACCACTCATCGGTCTTTTGTTCCATGTCCCTCCACAACTCCTGCGCAGTGTGGGGTTTTTCCCCCAAACAGGAACGTTTTAAAACTGCCTGCTGTCGTTTACCCCTGGCTGTGCTGAAGTTGGTGGTGAAGGTGTTACGCTGACTGGATGAGGAGGCGGTAGAGGATGAGGAGGCGGAGTAGGAGGAGTTAGCAACAGGAGGCAAACTGAAGAGCCCTGCAATCCTCGGGGGTGGAAAGACATGCGCCAAACTGCTATCCGCCTCAGGCCCAGCCACCACTACATTTACCCAGTGTGCTGTTAGGGATATATAACGTCCCTGACCGTGCTTACTGGTCCACCCATCCGTAGTTAGGTGGACCTTGCCACAGATGGCATTGCGCAGTGCAAACCTGATTTTGTCCCCCAATTGGTTGTGCAGGGAAGGGATAGCTCGCCTGAAAAAGTAGTGGCGGCTGGGCACGAGGTACTGTGGGACAGCCAATGCCATCAGGCTTTTAAAACTCTGCGTCTCCACCGGACGGAATGACAGCATTTCAAAGGCGAAGAATTTTGAAATGCTGGCATTCAGGGCCAGGGATCGCGGGTGGCTAGGGGGGTACTTCCTCTTCCGCTCCAGTGTTTGGGAGATGAACGCTTCCATAGGACATTGTTGAGATGGTTGGTGACCCAGGTGGTAGTGTTGCTGGCAGATCCTCTGTTTGCGGGTTGGCAGATGCCACTGTCACTACAGAGGTGGATGAAGAGGTCGAGACTGCAGCAGAAGAGGAAGCAGGAGGAGCCAGAGACCTTTCTTGGTTTTTGAGGTGTCTACTCCACTGCATCTCGTGCTTTGCACTTAGATGCCTGGTCATGCAGTTTGTGCTCAGGTTGAGAACTTTATGCCTCGCCTCAGGTTCTGATTGCACAGCGTGCAAACCACTCGTGTCTTGTCATCAGCACATTGTCTGAAGAACTGCCATGCTAGGGAACTCCTTGGACCTGGCTTTGGTGTGCTCGGTCCCTTGCTGCGTTGGGCAGTAGCAGACGTACTGTCTAGGGGACGGACGCTCCGCTTTTGCACCCTGCTCCCTCTTCTGCTGTGCTGGTGGCTCTCTGCGACCACCGAACTACACTGGTCATCTGCATGACGTTGATTCCATGTGGGGTCAAGGACCTCATCGTCCTCCACATCATCTTCCACCCAGGAGAAAATTTAGATAATGAGCTGGATTACTGAAGCTGAGTTATAGCGCCTCATCCATTTAAGCAGAGTCAAAAAAAAATTTATTTCGAAAAATGCCCATGACTACCAAAAGAAAGCCTAAATTTGGTTCTAATTAGAAGGTTTAGATCCACTCATATGCCAGCCAGGATAAAATCTATCCATATGTGAGGAGGTCAGAGTGAGGTAAATCAACCCCTTGTCAAACGTTATTTCAGGAGATACCTCCGCTGAGCTGCATGTGGTATCTCCTGAAATAACGTTTGACAAGGGGTTGATTTACCTCACTCTGACCTCCTCACATATGGATAGATTTTATCCTGGCTGGCATATGAGTGGATCTAAACCTTCTAATTAGAACCAAATTTAGGCTTTCTTTTAGTATTCATGGGCATTTTTGGAATGCCTCTATCAACAATAACTCTTTGACAAATTTTCAAGTAAAAGATTTTTTAGATGGATTCCGAGACTGATTTAGTCTTGGCTGTTATTTCCCTCTCTATGACGCACTCAATAAACCTCATGTATTCAGCATTCTTTGTGGACTGCGAGACGTTCTGCTTGAACGCACAGTGAATATTGTATGACATTGTTCAGTTCTCCTGAGGAAGCCCGAATTTGGGTGAAACATGTTGAGAAACACAAAACTTTGCCAATTTTCATCTCTATTCAGTGATGTATTGCTTTTAAATGTTGTTCCAGACATATGATGTCAATAATGTTATATTATGATATTTTTTCAATAAATTTATTTTATATTTAATCATTTGTTTATTGCGCCTTTAAAGTTCCAACCCTTGGTTTATCCAAATAAATCATCTTCCACCCAGTCTTCACCCCTGCCCTCCTTGTCGGTCTGCACAATTGCGAAAGCAGCAGCAGTTGGCACCTGTGTTTCGTCATCATCTGAGACGTGCTGCAATGGTCCTCCCATGTACTCATCATGAAACATAAGTGGTTGGGCATCGGTGCACACAATCTCTTCCACTTCTGGGGCAGGGCTAGGTGGATGGCCCTGGGAAACCCTGCTAACAGAGTCATCAAAAAGCAGAAGAGACTGCTGCATGATTTGGGGCTCAGACTGCTTGGGTGATTTGCAAGGGGGTGAGGTGAAAGACTGATGGACATCGGCTGCAGGTGCCAACTCTGAACTTTCATCAGGAGACTGGGTGGGAGACAATGTGAAGGAACCGGAGGCACTGTCAGCAACCCAATCTACTATCGCCTGTACTTGTCCTGGCCTCAACATTCGTACAGCCTCATTAGGCGCGCCGAAATACCGCTGCAGGCTCTGTCGCCTACTCGCACCTGAGGAAGGTGTTTCACTTGTGCGTGTAGCTGGCACAGATCGACCATGTCCTTTCCCTGCAACAGGAGGTCCACCAGCAGCACCACAACCGGGCCACGTCCCTTTTTTGACGTTCTCCTCATATTTTCAAAATTTATGATCTTGCCCTAAATGGGTGTTTTTGCAATAGCAGAATACACCCAGAGTATGTAAACGGTGTATCTCACACCTACAGAAATGCAGAAAATGCTATTCAAATAAAATGTTTTTGCCCTAACAAAAATGTATTTGAATAGCACAATAGAAGAAAAATAGATCAATTGAATATGTCAATCCTGCACACATGCAGAAAACACTGCAAAATTGTATTTTTTTGCAATGTTTTTTCAATAGCAGAATACACCCAGAGTATGTACAGGGTGTATCTAAAAACCTGCAAAACTGCAGAAAATGCTATGAAAAAAAAAAATTTCACTCAATTTTTTCTTTTTGTACAGGGTGTATCTCAAAACCTGCAGAAAACACAGCAAAACTGCAGAAAATGCAATAGCAGAATACACCCAGAGTATGTACAGGGTGTATCTCAAAACCTGCAAAACTGCAGAAAATGCTATGAAAAAAAAAATTTTCACTCAATTTTTTTTTTTGGAATAGCACAATAGAAGAAAATTAGATCAATTGAATATGTCAATCCTGCACACATGCAGAAAACACAGCACAATTTTATTTTTTTGCAATGTTTTTGCAATAACAGAATACACCCAGAGTATGTACAGGGTGTATCTCAAAAACTACAAAACTGCAGAAAATGCTATGAAAATTTTTTTTTTCACTCAAATTTTTTTTTGGAATAGCACAATAGAAAAAAAATAGATCAATTGAATATGTCACACTCCTGCACACATGCAGAAAACACTGCAAAATTTTATTTTTTGCAATGTTTTTGCAATAGCAGAATACACCCAGAGTATGTAAAGGGTGTATCTCACAGTGACATATGCAGTGCTGGTGCACTGAGCTTGCAGATAAAAGTTATATTTTGTCTGGCACTGGGCTCATGGCAGTGTAAAAAGACTGTGCACTGCTACCCAACCAGGTAAATCTATGTAGATCGCTGACTTATTAGAATTGTTTTTTGAATCTGGACTCCTATATAATTCTCTCTCCCTCAAAGCAGACACAGGAACCTTGCCCTACACTCTATATCTATGTAGATCGCTGACTAATTAGAAGATATTTCATGAATGTGGACTGACTCCTAGCATGTAATTCTCTCCCTCACAGCAGCCAGGTACCTTTCCCTACACTGTGTAAAGCAGAGTTACGTGCTGTGCTGTGTGCCTCTAGCTTATATAGAGGCTGGGTCACATGCTGCACTGGCCAATCACAGCCATGCTATTAGTAGGCATGGCTGTGATGGCTTCTAAGGGCACACTAGTGAAACTACAGTTGATTGGGTGCCCGGCAGCTGTTAAAAAGGTGCCATTACATCGCCGAACACCGGACCCAAACCCGAACATACAGTTAATTGTTCGGGTTCGGGACCCGGACACCCAAAAGTTCGGTACGGACCCAAACTTTACAGTTCGGGTTCGCTCAACCCTAGTTACTACAGTCACCTTGCTTTGTGAAGTAAATATGTGGATCTATAAGCACACCAAAATGTTTGCGTCTGAAAAGCCAATGTGTTTCAGGTGCCAGACATTTACCAGGGCTTGAAAAATAAAAACATGTAACTCAAAATATGATGAGGTATTGGGAATAGTGTGATAATAGAGCACAGCAATGCTCATCAGCTGGTTGGAATAACATTTTCTGTAGAATATTTACTTGATTATGTTTTTTGAATACATTTACTCACATATTTGTATAATCACGTCATTGATTAATAACCATTTTGTCTATCAGAATCATATGCACTCTGAATTTGTCTTACAATAAAATATATATTTTTTGAAAATTTGCCTTCTTTATATGTATGTGTACATAAAGAAGGCTGTTGACAACCCCAGTGATACTTACATCCACTGCACATTGTTACGTTTGCTCTTTCTTACTGTTTATGATGTGTGCATTTTAATTTACATTTGTATATTGTATTTCATGTGTGTTCCGCAAGATTTGGCCCAAAGAAAGCACATTTCCTAAAAATGCATTAGTCTATCAGACCAAGAGAACTATCTCTATTGTGAGTAGCTAATGTGCAATTTATATCGGTAAAGCTGCATTTCTCTCTTGTCTGGAATCTGCCTGCATGGCTATTTAGCTTGACAGTCTGACATTGTGTCAAATACCCTCTGTGTTAAATCTGGATGAATGATTCCAGATGGAGCAGGATGATTTTGTATCTGTTAGGAAATTATGCTCTATCCTAGTTGTAACTTTAATTTCGTGTTTTGTTTTTAATTTTCACTATTTGTAGGAATTATTCCCATATTGCAAGTATGTAAACAATGGTAATGGAAGATGACAATGTGAATCTTATTTTAATTATGAATTACTTTGTGACTGGTTAAAGCTCTACACTGTCAATAAATAATAGATCAAATTTACATGAAATAGCCACTGGAATATATTTACACATACTCTTAGTGTTATTATCTTATGGCTGCTGCAATAAAAAGGCATGAGGTTCATGGTGAGGAAAAGTTTTGAGGTAGTAAAATGTGCAATGGTTTTAAATTTTTGGCCACATAAGGCTTTGGCAGTATGCCAGCAATCCCCAATGGAATTTGTTTAATGAAGGAAGTGCAATGAGGGCTTGGATACTTCAGCTGGTAATGTAGAATTCATCTAATTGGCAGAGGATAGTGGTGCAAACTTCTTTGCTTTAATTGGAAAAAGAAAGGGTTTGTTAAAGAATAAAATTGTAGGAGTGCAGAAAGTTTGTTAGCTGAGGAACTACAGGCAGGTTTGTATGAGCCAATAAAATAACTCAATTTAGGGCAATTTGCTCTGCAAGCTGGTCTTTAGTTTCTCAAGGGATAGGAGATGCAGCAAAAAAAATGAAAGCAAAAGAAGACTTGATAAATTCACTCAGCTCATACAATCATTGTAAAATATAGTTTACTGAATTAAATCTACCCCAATAAATATGATCCTGTCCCTAACCATATCACAACTGAATTCTGGATTGCTGTTTATGGTTCACTTGGGTCCTTCTTAAAGTGTTTCCAAAGGCAGAATTTTTTTTTTTAATCTTAATGTTAACTATGCATTAACGTAAAAAACCTTCTGGGTGCAGCCCCCCTTATACTTACCTGAGCCCCATCTTGATCCAGTGATGTGTATGAAAACAGCAGCTCTCCCAGGTCTCTGTCCTCTCATTGGCTTACACAGCAGCAGGAGCCATTGTTTCACACAACAGCAGGGGCCATTGGCTCACACAGCAGCAGGAGCCATTGACTGTCAATCGCAGCCAGCCAGCCAATGAGGAGAGAGTGGGTGGCAGGGCCAAGCCACACTCCATGTGTGAATGGACAACATCTATTCACAGCAGTGGGGCTCGGGAAAGTGGCTTGCTATTGGAGGCACTTGGCAGGGGGAGGAGCCAGGACCACCTGTGGGGGACCCAAAAAGAAGAGGATTGGGGCTGCTCTGTGCAAAACCATTGCACAGAGCAGGTAAGTATAACATGTTTGTTATTAAAAAAAAATCTTAATTTTAAGTTTGACAGTTAAACTCTGCACAAAATACACTTTCATTGAAATGTATTCCCCAATAGTCACAAAGGATATTATTAACACTTTTGTTCACCAATTACCTTTGCAAACCCGTTTATTGCCTTGTTAAAGTACTTTACTATGTAGCATATAGTCTGCACACAGAGCAGAGTAGTGGGAGGGACCCGAAGAGTTATCTATTACAAAATGTCTGCAAAAAACTACAGGAGGGAGTTTATAGAAGAACAGTCATCCTATGCAAAGAGAGAGAGAGAGAAGTAGTGGCTGGTCTTTATTACAGGAAGCTCCTGCATTTAAGCAAAGTTTCACACTGGATTATTGCACAGATCTGAAAGAAATACACAAAGTACACCAAGATTCAAGTAGGAATACACGTGCTCTTGTATATTTAGACAATCTTTATTTTTCTTTTCTTTTAGATGGCATGCCAGTTTTCTGTAAATAAAATATATGTGAGTTATATGACATTTGTTGCAACACATTGCAAAAATCACATATCTGGTGATGAAACTAGTCAGGAGGAGAAGCCTGTGACGTTACCAGCAGTGTTTTGTGTGCACTGTCGGCATATGAGGAGATCCCAGCGTTATGCTGTATGCAACTGATCATTTCATATGCGATCTATCCTGCAGGAAAGCGTGAGTGAGGTTCACCCTATCTAAATAGGGATCACTTTGTTATAATATCTGTGCAATGGTCTTGTTTGTTCCCTAATTTTCATGTTATGGAAGCCTGCTGAATGTTGGAAATTCATCCATGGGAATCAGCAGCGAAATCTCTGAATGAACCATTTTTTACTCAGAAGACTCATTAAGGCTTGATTATCTAGTCCCATATATGTGAATTTATTGGCAGAGACTTTGGTTTGTACACAGTGGAATGTGATATTCTTTTACTTGTGGCAAAAGTTTGCTTTATTGTTGCCATTACACAGAAGGAATTTTATATATTTTTATATATTTTATATATTTCTTATATTTTGTATGGTTCACTATATGTTCATAATTATTCACTTTGTTTGGTGGTACACTGTGGAATATTAGTAGGTTAATATTACCGCAATTATTAATTTAAAACATTGCACATTACATCTTTGGGAATTATTTACTAACAAAAATAAAACGCCAGTGCATTAAAATATTCAAATATGGTTAACCTTGGTTAACCTTCTTAAATTAGTAAACTAAGTACAACATTGTAGAATAATATAGATATTATGTATATTTATTAAAGGGGCACAGCATTAGACTAGTATCAACAGTAGGTAGTGATCATGGAAGACATTGTCAACCACTGAAATGACACCTGTATTACAGTCATTCTATTAGAGCCCATAAGTAGACAAAAAAGGAAAACATCCAACTACACCCAGTTAAAATGGCGCTCCACCCTAAAGTGGAACTTCCGCGGATTCCTCCCCCCTTCCGGTGTCACAATTGGCACCTTTCAGGAGAGGGGGACAGGATACCTGTCTTTGACAGGTATCCTTTCCCACTTCCGGAAGTCTGGCCAAGGCCGCGATGCGGTCGTGAAGTCACTGTGGGGCTCCCTCCTTCTCCTCCCTCGGCCGCTGGACTAATAGGAGAGAGGAGCGGGGCCTCGCTCATGCGCAGTAGGGTTCCCGACGTGAAGCCGAAAGGCTACACTGCTGGGTTACCTTACCTGCAATGGCGGTGGCAGCAACTGACAGCTGATGGAGACATCAGCTGCGGTGCCGACATTGAGGGACTACAGGACAGGTAAGTGTCCATTTATTAAAAGCCAGCAGATGCAGTATGTGTAGCTGCTGGCTTTTAATTTTTTTTTTCCGGAACACCCCTTTAAGCTGCCAACATCCCTGATACAATTAGATAGAAAAGGAGGTACCCCCAAAATAAATGAGACTTTAACGGCAACAGAGTCAAAATAAATTACAATATAATTTTATTCAAAAATATATACACATATTAGATTATAAATCCTCAAACCAGTAAAAACACTGATGATAATGGTGATGAATTCCCATGTGAAGTCCAGACGGCCCAACGTGTTTCAGGACAGAATACGTCCCTTTGTCAAATTCCTAATGCCTCAGGTGGCAATCAAATGTTCCCTGGAACAACAATGTCTGGTGTGGATTGGTAGTACTTAACTCTCTCTGTGTAACGATTGAGCAAACAGTGAGAAAGAAAAGATAAACATCTTTACATAACAAGTAATTAATAATAACAAAAAAGGACTAGATTCTTTTTTTTAAAACTTTATTAGGCCTTATATGAAGTTGACCTCTTGCAACTGATCTACGTTTGCAATAAATGTAGAAAGGAAAAATTCGACGTAGAGAGGAAAGATTCCTGCTGGAATTGGGTGGAATTGCAGCTAAACTATACAGAGTCATACAGTTTAGCTGCCCTGTCGAATCTTCTTTGAACATTCGACAGACACCATAAGCCTTCAATGATAGATTCGACCTTAATTCATTTGAATTTTCGGACGAATGCAATTTTTAACGAAAAACGAAATAAATAAAAACGAATTTCGGGAGTAACTAAATAAATTTATTTTTCGGACGAAAACGAAATTCCGAAACGAAATATTTCAGTGTGCACATGTCTAAATAAATGTAGCATAATCTCTTTAACCACTTACCCACTGGGCACTTAAACCCCCTTCCTAACCAGACCAATTTTCAGCTTTGGTGCTCTCACATTTTGAATGACAATTAGTCACACTGTACTTATATTACATTTTTGTCCTTTTTTTCACACAAATAGAGATTTCTTTTTGTGGTATTTAATCACCGCTGGGTTTTTTATTTTTTGCGCTATAAATGCAAAAAGACTGAAAATTCTAAAAACATTTAATTTTTCTTTGTTTCTGTTATAAAATTTAGCAAATTTGTAATTTTTCTTCATAAATGTTGGACAAAATTTATACTGCTACATATCTTTGGTAAAAATAACCCAAATATGTGTATATTATTTGGTCTGCATGAAAGTTAGAGAGTCCACAAGCTATGGTTCCAATCTTTGAAAATTGATCACACCTGAAGTACCGATGGCCTCATTTCTTGAGACCCTAACAAGCCAGGAAAGTACAAATACATTTTTTTTTTTTATGAATTTTAAGCAATTTTTTTATTTTTTTGGTGGAAACACCACTTTAACCCTGTCTCCTTTATTTTGGAAGCCTAAACAAAAATATTATCTTGAGAGATGTTCAAAAATCTTCTCTTCTCTAATAAAAATATATCTCTTCTTTTGTTTTGGTCTTCTTTTAATGATTTCCCCTCATGTCTTGCCCCAATTAAACAGGAACTGGAAGTAAGGGTAACACTATCAGGTCCAAAAACTTGACAGGGGTTATAACTGTTACCTATTCTGTTCAAAACAAATTAAAATGTTTGGGCTAGAGCTGGAAAAAAAAGTGAAGTCTACCATTGCTGATCTCCTTTTACTTGCTTGGCTGTCTCAGACTTTAATACTTTAGTTTTCACAATCCCAAAATAAATACACAGCTAGAGAAAGTCAAAGGAAAGTCAGTAATTGGGATCTACATAGTGAACCCTTTGGATCGGCATAAGATCCAGGCCATTACCATTTAAAAAAAGGAAATCTAGCAATGACAGGTCACATATTTTTTCACTGCAAGCTTTCTTTAAAGCCTCTGTTGGTAGATAAATTACATTATTATTTCATTAATTCTATAAATACAGGAAGACATGATAATATAACAGTTAATAGGGTCATCTTTATGGTTCGTACTACTATATTTCCCTCTAAATATACTAAATATAGACAAATGTATATTTTTTTTTTATATAGATTTAAAATTGAAATAGTTAAAATCCTTCTAAATGATACAGAATAAATTAGGGTTATATTGCCAGCTTTATGTGCGATAGTATGTTTCTGTAACACTTAAATGGTAATGGTTTTTTGTGTAAGCTGCCATATTTTGCCCTTGTTTTGCACTCTCACGAACTTGGCACGCAGCCTGTGTCTGCTGGGAGTCTGTCCTTTTAGGTTTTCATGCTTTGACTTAAGTGATGTGTGGAGATTAGCCAGGTGAATAGGTTAGGTTAATTGAGGCTGTGGTTGGAGAACTCTCATATCTATTTATCTGTATCATGGAAATACAGATGAGCAATTTCATTGTGTAAGATGTTATTATTTCCATGCATTATTTTATTGTTCAATCCATGACACACATTTTGAACAAGTGGGATCTTATGGGCAAATGGTCCTCTTAACTATCAATATAATAATCAATGATTACGCTGAAATATATGTAAAGAGATTGAAACTAGCTTAAAATACTATATGGTGTTATTAATTATTTTACCATGTCCTCTGCATATCAGTGTTGTAGGGTATGCCATTTACCTTAAGTTATTTCTGAAGTACTTTATTTTATGAAAGGACTTAAATCATTTGAAAAGCAGTAGCGTGTTCTAGCTTGGCATAAAATGCTTTGTTAGATGGCCAAAAATTCAGATATGGTTTCCCATCATTTATGCCTGTTGTGATTGACAAATGTCATCCTTTTATTGAGGGTTGGAAAGCCTCAACATTTTGAGACACTAGCCATTGTGTGTCCTTGGTTGCCAGGATCTACGGGAAGTTCATTGATTGCAGGGACCAACAAAGATCTGGTGATCTACCTCTTCCACAGTAGATGGAGAAGGATCCACAGCAGAAACATAAACAAATATAAACTGATCCACAGAAGGCAGAAGCATTTAAACAGGAAGAAGAGGCAAGTGAGCCTACGGTGCCTGAGCCAGTAGAAAAGAGAAAGCGAAGAGTTAAGCATCCTCTCAAGAGACCGACCTGTGATGTGTTGGGTGTGAACACCGACAAATTTATCCTCATCCTTCAAGGGACTCTCGCAGAGCCTGACCTTCTCATCACAGATTTGGTGAAGGACAACCTTAACTCACCCCCTGCAAAACTAGCTGGGCCATTCCAATTAATTTGACCTGTAGGCAAGACAACCTTACATCTTATGTTTATTGATGGGAGGTTCCTCTGCCAGGTCAAGGACTGTTACTTCCTTTGAGGACCAAAGGTTCTTTGATGGGGGGGGGGTGTAGTGAGTGCCTTGCATATCCCGCTGCCTGGACAAGCTGGCCAAGATTCTTCTGTGAGGCAGAAAAGTGCCTGTCAGTTCTTCTATTGTCCGTTCTTCTCTTCACTGACTGAATCTAATGTAATGCAAGCGACATTCGAACCGGCATCTGCCCACTCTCTGCTTCCTCCCATGTGCTCCGATTGGCAGAAGAGCCAATTAAAGGAGCCAGTTTAAAGAGCCAATTGGGGGGATTGTAACAAGCTGCAATGGATTCTGGGCCATGTAGTTCCCTCACCAAATGGCCCGTAGCCTTGTATAGAGACAGGAACTACTAAGACCAGCATGCCCTGAGAGCAGAAAAGGAGAGCCTCCATTTTGTTTTCCTGAGGAGATTCTCAGATTCCATGAGGCGGAGGAAGAGATCAGACCTAGGGGAGAGGTGCTGCCTCCCAGGTCATTACACCACATGTTTTCAGGCATCCACAGCCAGTCGGGACACCCAGCCTGAGAGCGGGGATCCCAGTTGCACATCCAAGCGTACCTGCGCGGTGAAGCGTTCCGGTGTGAGGTGACCAGTCGGGTCTCCAGGTGAGCCTACCTGCTTCAGGACGTTCATTTAGGCCTTGACCACAGGATTGGGTGAGAGGGCTTTTGCCCATTTGCAGGAAACAAGGACACTGCACACAGATATAGTTATATGGCCACTGTATACAGACACCATTGCTGTTAGTCATCTTACTGACACTTGTAATGCCACAGAGCTAAAGGATAAGGCCATCCATTCATAAAGACACTGTATACAGACACCATTGTCCTTTCAATACAATAAAACACTTTGCCAAAAGTATATATGGGGATACCGGCGCCTCTGTTTAAATATGTTACAGTGTGATAACCTCCTGTCCATTTACTTATGCAGTGTGCTGCAGTCAAAAAACTGTTTCCCTAGTATTTTAGGTGAACTGTGGGTATAAGTGTTATACAAAAGGACTGCACCAGCCACTCTAATCTGTTTGAACAACCACGTGTACTTCCTATTTTTATAAACTTTAAAGCAACAAAATACTAAAATAAATTATTAAAGTATAATGTGCAAGCTTCCATGTATACCTCATAAAGTGCTATGTGCCTAATATTGCAAAAAATACCTTACACCATTTTATGTTGATGTGGCAATAAAGTAATACCCATAAAAATAGATAACATTTGCAAGAAGTACCATCAACCATGCATCAAGTATGTTAAACCATACATAAAAATATGAATGTGCAAAGAAATTTTGTGCAAAAAAATGATATATATATAAATATTGTATATATATATAAAAAATATATATATATATATATATATATATATAATGTCCAATATGTGACACCACAATGGAAAAAATCTTCTATATTCTGATGCTGAAAAACACCCTAGATGTGAATCCACCACCTCTTATAGAATGGCCACTCACCAGAACCAGGTGAGTATAAGCCTTTGGTTTATTGCCTGGATAACCACTCCTGAATCTGGTTGTCTCAATCTCCTATTCCAATAGTTCAGTTTGGGTAGTGGTCACTCTCAAAAAGAATAAATTGCTCTCATAGTGTAGTACATTAGAATCGTTTATTTAAAATCAGTAAAGAAAGTGTATATTCCACTCCCCTTTTTATGTGCCTTACACCGGCACTGAGCTACTCCAGCCGTGTATGTGGGATCCTTCTTAGTAAGCGTTTGTTCCCCTCTCTGCTCTCCTGCGCTCCACGCCTCGATCCCGTTCAAACCGGAAGTCGCGTCCCCTGCTGGGAGATTTGTTTTGAGTTTCAGAGGAGGTCTAGGGCTAGAATTATTGCTCTCGCTCTAACAATCGTGGTTACACCTCACATGTGTGGTTTGTACACCATTTTCATATGCGGGTACTCTTGTATGCGTTCGGTTCTGCACGTGAGCTCGGCAGGGTGAGGCGCTTTAAAAAAAATGTTTTCTTATTTATTTTGCTTTTTATTTTTTATTTTTACACTGTTCTTTTAAAAAAATGGTGTCACTTGTATTCCTATTACAAGGAATGCAAACATCCCTTGTAATATAAAAAAAGCATGACAGGAGCTCTTAAATATGAGATCTGGGGTAAAAAAAAGACCTCAGATCTCATATTTACACAAAAATGCAATAAAAACGTTTGAAAAAAAAAACTCCCTTTCAGAGCTATAGGCGGAAGTGAAGTTTTGACGTTGCTTCCGCCCTGCAATGGTATGTAGCCGGGTGGGGGCCATCTTCCCCTCACTCAGCTCAGCCAAGCAGGAGACAGGATCCGATAGCCTCTGCTGCTGCCGGTGGATCTGGTAAGCAGCAGAGGGCACCGGAGAGCGGCAGGAGGGGGGGACCCTCTCCCGCAACAGATAAAGGTGATCTTACGGCGAATCCGCCACTGAGACCCCTTTTATCTTAAAGTGGACCACCTGCTAAAGAAGTGAATACCAGGGTTATGGCAGCTAGCTGCCTCCATAGCAACGATGTTCCACTTCAAAGAGCCAACGTATAACGAGGGCGGGCGGTCTGTAAGTGTGCCTCTACACTTGGGGACAGTATCAGGTTTTAAATTCCCTGAAAGCAGCCTGAATTTAGTATTGAGCTATATTGATCTTAATCTCAGTTATTCCTCTCCAGTTGATTACTTGAATATATACTGTTACTGTTTGTTACTCTTTTCCAGAGAAATATTGCAGTAAAAACTATTTCAGTGTTTTATCATAATGTACAGTATGGTTTCTCATTGGTCATTGTACTTACACTATTGCCAGATGTGCCAGGGCTGATACTGTTATTGGGGTTGAGAGGCAGAATATGCAACAAATATACTTAAGCGCTCCTGCGGGGGTAGCGCTACATGTGGGGGCTTGTCCGGTATAATACCGCTACTCTGCAATCAACTCATTAAGACAGCACCCCTACAAGTGCCAAGATGGACTCCATGGCTGTGACCCAGTGGTGTCGTGAAGAAGGCGCCAGCCCAGAACAAAGCCTAGTGATTTAACTCCCTGGGGAGGCCTAGACTGAAGAGCAGATTGGTCTGATAGTACAAACACTGTCCTTGGACAAGAAAACATGGGTGATCGATGTTAGACCTGACCGTGAGGCCTCTTGCACATGTGCTGCTGGAATGGAAGCAAGGGATTCCTGACTGTTTCCGAGGGTCCAGTGTACAGATGGCCGAGGCTGAGTTTCGTCTAATTCAGCCACACACACCAGACAGGTGTCTGGCAAGTACCAGTCGAGTAAAGACCACAAAAAATAAAAATATGAATCCATTCTGTATAAATATATTGGGTAAAAGAAGTATTGAACACATCACCATTTTTCTAGGTAAATATATTTCTAAACGTGTTATTGACATGACATTTTCACCACATGTCGGTACCAATCCATACATATAAAGGTTCCAAAACAAATACGTTTAGAAGTTAGGTTATGTGTAATATAATGGAATGACACAGGGGAAAAGTATTGAACACGCTAACTGAAATCTATTTAATACTTTGTACAAAATTCATTTTTCCACACAAACAGTCTTCAAATCATTAAGGTTCTGTGGGCCTCTTCTTTGGACTCTGACCTTTAGTTCTTTCCATAGATTTTCTATTGGATTCAAGACAGGTGATTGTCTGGGCCATTCTAGCAGCTTTGTTTTCTTTCTTTAAAACCATTTGAGAGTTTCCTTGGCTTTGTGTTTGGGATCATTGTCTTGCTGAAATGTCCACCCTCATTTCATCATTATCATTCTGGTAGATGCCAGCAGATTTTTATCAAGAATGTCTTGGTACATTTTTCCATTCATCCTTCCTTCAATGACATGACGTTTGCCAGTAATGTATGCTGAAAAAGAGCCCCACATCATGATGTTCCCACCTCCAAACTTCACTGTTGGTATGGTCTTTTTGGGGTTATGTGCAGTGCTATTTGAACTCCAAACATGCTGTGTATTATGGCATCCAAAGAGTTACATTTTGGTCTCATCTGACCAGACTATATTCTCCCAGTATTTCATAGACTTGTCTAAATTTTGTGCAGCAAACTTTAACCACTTAAGCCCCGGACCAATTTGCAGCCAAAGGACCAGGCCCCTTTTTGCGAGTCGCTTTAACTGACAATTGTGCGGTCGTGAAACGTGGCTCCCAAACAAAATTGGCGTCCTTTTTTTCCCACAAATAGAGCTTTCTTTTGGTGGTATTTGATCACCTCTGCGGTTTTTATTTTTTGCGCTATAAACAAAAATAGAGCGACAATTTTGAAAAAAATGCAATATTTTTTACTTTTTGCTATAATACTTTTTCCTCAGTTTAGGCCGATACGTATTCTTCTACATATTTTTGGTAAGAAAAAAATCGCAATTAGCGATTATTGATTGATTTGCGCAAAAGTTATAGCGTTTACAAAATTGGGGATAGTTTTATAGCATTTTTATTAATATTTTTTTTTTACTAGTAATGGCGGCGATCAGCGATTTTTATTGTGACTGTGACATTATGGCGGACACATCTGACATTTTTGACACCTTTTTGGGACCATTGTCATTTATACAGCAATCAGTGCTATTTAAATGCACTGATTCCTGTGTAAATGACACTGGCAGTGAAGGAGTTAACCACTAGGGGGCGGGGAGGGGTTAAGTGTGTGTGTGTGTTTTTTTTACTGTAGGGGGCGTGGCTTTGCGTCTGATGTCACTGATCGGCTTTCCCGATGACAGGGAACAGCCGATCAGTGACAGCGTCACTAGGAAGCATGGGGAGAGGTTTGTTTACACTTACCTCTCCCCGTTCTTCAGCTCTGTGACCCGATCGTGGGACACCAGCGGCGATCGGGTCCGCTGGTCCCACGGCCACGGTCACGAAGCTCAGGACCGGGTCGTGAGTGCGCCGGCGGCGGCGCACACGTTACCCACGGCTGGGCTCTTAAAGGGCCATGTACAGGTACGTGGTTGTGCCCAGCCGTGCCATTCTGCCGACCTATATCGCGTGAGATGGTCCTTAAGTGGTTAAACAAGCTTCATCATGCTTTTTCTTCAGCAATGGAGTCTTGCGTGGTGAGTGTGCATACAGGCCATAGCGGTTGAGTGCATTACTTTTGTACCTGTTAATTCCAGGTCTTTCTGAAGCTCTCCAGAAGTGGTCCTTGGCTCCTGGACAGTTCTTCTGTAATTCTTTTCACTACTCTGTCAGAAATCTTGTGAGGAGCACTTGGTCATGGCCAGTTAATGGTGAAATTATGTTCTTTCCACTTCTGGATTATGGCCCCAACAGTGATCACAGGAACATTCAGAAGTTTAGAAATCCTTCTGTAATAAATCCCATCAGTATGAACAGCAATCTGTCATCTCCCCTGCACAGTCCCCTCCCCCCTTCAGTTATAACACACAATAGGGAAAACATTAACCCTTGATCGCCCCCTAGTGTTAAGCCCTTCACTGCCAGTGGCATTTTTATAGCATTGATTGCTGTATTAATGCCAATGCTCCCAAAAATGTGTCCGATGTGTCTGCCATGATGTCGCAGTCCTGATAAAAAATCGCAGATCGCCGCCATTACTAGTAAAAAAAAAATTATAATAAAAATGACATAAAACTATCCCCTATTATGTAGATGCTATAACCTTTGCGCAAACCAATCAATATACGCTTATTGCAATTTTTTACCATAAATATGTAGAAGAATACATATCGGCCTAAACTGAGGAAATGTATACATTTTTGGGGGATATTTATTATAGCAAAAAGTTAAAGATAATTAGTGCTTTTCAAAATTGTCGCTCTTTTTTTTCTGTAAAAACCGCAGAGGTGATCAAATACCACCAAAAGAAAGCTCTATTTGTGGGGAAAAAAAGGAGGTCAATTTTGTTTGGGTGCAACGTCGCATGACCGTGTAATTGTCAGTTAAAATGACGCAGTATCGAATCGCAAAAAGTGCTCTGGTCAGGAAGGGGGTAAAATCTTCCGGGGCTGAAGCGGTTAATGAAGAAAATTTGTTAGTTAATAAATATTTATCAATGACCACAGGTAAATCTACTTTTTCCCTATAATATTTTTGTCCACTTTCAACTTAGGTGTTTAGGTCAAAAGGGGGATAAATGCGTAGGAACTTAACATGCAGTATTTCTTACTCTGCTTTACCACAAAATAACTTTTTCAAATATATTTATGTTTTGCAACACATGATATAAATAAAATTCCAGCTGCTGATCAGAATTGCTGTACTCACAAACCAAGATTCCATGCACAAATGTTATGTCCCTCTACTGAAATGCACAGTACAATACATATTAATATTGATTCTTTTTTGCCCAATGATAACATTTTTCACTGCATTGTTGTACTGCAGAAATTTGTAATTGAAATTACAGTGAACAGTACATGACTCTCCATATTTTTCATAACCTGATACTGTTATGACATAAATAGAAAGCAATGAAGATAAACAGTATGAAATAACCAATGATGTCAAATGCACCCCTACCCCATTCTGTTTGTGTAATTCCTTGTCGTCTTCAAAGTAATCATTTTCAGATTTCTCTTCATTAAGCTTTTAAGATGCCAATTTACTGTGAATGAAGATGGAATATATCTATAGAAAAAAAAAAATGTTTGAAGGTCTCGCTTGTAGTATGCTGCTTGCAAATTTTATCTTAAATTTAAACGTACAGGGTGTATATAAAGATATTTTAAAGTACTAGAAAATAATGTCAAAACAATATATATTATTTTTTCTTAGAAGAGTGCGTTTGTCTTTAAATAATATTGGTAAACAATTACATATTTACATAATAGGTTATTTTTGTATTATGATTTAAGATCTTCAGACTTTGGTTGTCAGTCATAAATCAAAAAAATAAATGTCAGTGGTGGGATTTTATAGGTTGTCTTTCCTACACTAATTTGATGGTTGTTTTAAAAGCAGACTTCTAACCATGATCATGTACATAAATCCACCAGATGCAGGTGTTCCCATGTGCTGTCAGGAAGGAATGATTAATGAGGAGTTACCCCCTTTGAAAGCACTCCTTGGTACATTGTTCAGGGCATCTGCGGAACTGTCGGGGAAAACAAGGACACAACTGAACAACCAATTATTTGGCCATCACTGAGGCACCGTGAAAGAGACATCAACTTGGATGAAGAAACAATGCTTTTGTGTTGTGATCCTATTTAAAACACACAAGTAAAATAGGCGACATTACCTGTCACTTTTTGACCATATTTCATCCAATTCCGCATTTAAGTCTTTTTATTTTATTTTTTTAAGGTTAAGGAATAATATGCGGGAAGAAGTGATATGTCAGTAGCCAATGTATATATTTTATGCATATTATATACAGTATGAAGTAAAGGCTAGATGATGTTTACATGATGTGATTTTCAACTGATTTTTTGACATAACAGCCAGCTGGTACACATGGTGATCTATAAAAATATGGCTGAAAACAGCAGAAACAAAATGCAGTGACAACAGTACTAACATGTCTTGCAAAGGTCTAGCATTTATGTTTTAAATATGCATATGTTATTGTGTTTTGTTCAAGCTACAGATGTATTTTACAGTGCAGTTACTTTTCTAAATTCTATCATATAGACTCAACTCTATATAATAATATTTCTACCGTATATAAGAAATATTATAACAAAATGGCATATTTGTTTCCCTGCTATAAATGCTAAGGACATTAAGATTCATCTACATGCTTAGTATGGCCAAACGCAATTACTGAGGTCAGAAAACTTGGTGGTGAACCTTAATATTCTTAATAATATATTAAAGGGGTTTATTATTAATCATAATACAACAGAATTAGTACACAGATTGACTTTTTTTTAACTTTACAAAACTCACACACTTCTGAGATGTAGTTTGCCCAGTACATCTGGTGGCTGTGTCTAGAAAGAAAAATAACAATGATTTTAGTTACAGTACAGAATACAGTATATATAGTCTATACCCTGTGCAGATGATTTACCAAAGATTAAATAGGCTGTTCACTTTACAAGGGGATTTTGCTCCAGAGTTTAGCGAATGTGGCAAGGTTTCACTTTGCAAAAATACCCAATCACAAACAAAAAATAAATAAAAAAAAGGCATTTATTGCTTGTCCCTTTTTTACATAGCATTCCCCTTCACATCACAGCACCCCTTCACATCACAGTCCTGTTACTTCACATGACAGGCTGACCCCTTTGCCTCACATGCCCCTTTACATCACAGTCTCCCCTTCACATCACTTTTGTCCTTCTTACATCAGTGTCCTCAGCCCCCCTTCACATCACACCCCCTTTATTTTATCTTTGTCCCTATTGCCCCTTCACTTTGCATTCCTTCCCCCTTTATTTTAGCATCCTCAGCCCCTCCTTCACATCTCAACCCCCTTCACATCACAGAATCCCTTTACATCATAGTCCTCTCTTTACATCGCAGCCCTCCTTCACATCACAGTCTCCCTCTTTACATTACAGCACCGATTACATCAGTGTCCTCAGCCCCCCTTCACATCACAGTCCCCCTTTCTTTACACCACAGTCCTCCCTTTAATCAGTCTCCCATTCACATCAAAGTCCACAGCCCCCATCACAGACCTACTTCACAATACAGGGCAGAGGGTGGAAAGCATAGCAGTTCTAAACAGAGGCTGGGAGCTGCCCAACGTTTTTTGTTACTAAGCAGGTGATTGGTTATCCAGGACCACTTCACATCCTAGCAACCAATCACCTCCTGCCCTCTGCCTGACTGTCAGGACGACAACAGTGGCTGGATGGAGACAGTAGAGAAGGACAAATAGGGTGGCCAGTCAAAGAAGCTATGAAAGAGACATCTAGGCTGCTGAATGGCACTACCGTCTTTTTAATGTTATATCTATTGTAATTATCCTCTGCAATGCACAACATTGGCATATGGCTATTTTACATTTCAGCAAAGCACCCCTGGTCAATGGTATGTGATTTTCTGGAAAGGTTTTGTAGGGTTGAATCTTCTAATCAAATGTAGCATCCTCCTTACCCTTGGGTTGTTGGAGAGGATTTCCAGATCCTTGGCTTGTTATGAGAAAAAAAAAAATGTGTGTACCAGTCACTTTAGAATGTTTAACCACTTCCTGTCCACCATACATTTATAAACATCCTTGGACAGGAAGGATGATATGTCAGTCATTGCTACAGGCAATGATTGAGATATCATTTTTTAGGACTAACGATTCCCTACAAAGTAAAAGTCATCCTAGCAGCTAATGAGCCACTGGATTACTTTTAGGCTTGGTTCACACTAGCTGACTCCAAAGTTACGCGATTTTCAGTGCAAATTTGGAGTCCGACTTTGAAGTGACTTTGATAAGACTTTTACACTCTCTGGCATTGAAGCTGTGTCAAAGTCAGATCAAAGTAGTACAGGAACCTTTTTTGAAGTTGCAGCAACTTCAGTAGTGTCAATTGAAATGGCTCTCATAGAGATACATGGCATTTCACATGTCCTGCGAATGTTGGACCGCTTTGGCCAGTTCAATAGAAACCAGCCAACATTCGGCCCATGTGTACTGTAGTTGGTCCGACAGAAGCACGGGCCAGCTTCTGTCGAAGGGGCATGACCGAAAAAGGTCTGCTGACCGGTGTGTTTTGGCGGGGGGCGTCCCCCTGTTAGAACACAACAGAACAGCAGGGGAGATCAATGTACTAACATTGGGTAGGTAATACAACGGCTCCTCCTGAGCTGTCAGTCTTTTTTTGTTCAGCCCTCCTGGGTTGAACAAAAAAAGAAAAACTACTAGTGTGTACTAGGCTTAAGTCGCAGGAGTGGGAACAGACCCTTACAGAAGAAGGACAGCGGTCCCAACCCCTCCCACTGCCGCCAGCTTTACCGGGCTCTTCCGTGCAATTGAGGAGCCCGTTAAGGATGTGACCAGTGCAATCCAGCTATGGGCAGGAAGTGAGAGGAACAGATGTTCCTTTCTGTGTGACTTTAGAAACCAGAAGCGACAAGGATTTTGTTATTTCTGGTTTCGGTTCTTTGTTTACCTGGCCGTTAACAGGCAGTAAAGCAGCCAATCAGACACAGATATTGGAGGCCAGAGGAGAGATCTGGGGTTTAATGGACCCCAGATCTCTCCTTAAAGATGACCTATCACAACCATGCTATCGCTTTTAGAGTTGATCAAAATAGATAAATAAATAAAGGTACAGTGTAGAAATAAAATAGTTTTAAATAATAAAAAAAAAAGTAAAATTAGGTAGGTTCTGCATGCATATGTAAACAGCGATTGTACCACACATATGAGGTATCACAGTAATTGTCAGAGTGAGAGCAATGATTTTAGTGCCAGACCTACTGTGTAACTCTAAACTGGTAACCTGTAAAGGTTTTTAAAGCATTGCCTATGGAGATTTTTAGGTACTGTAATTTGGCGTCATTACACAGGCAGACACAATTTTAAAGAAGAGCTGAAGTCTGCTCACATAATTTGTAATAAAAACATCTTTGCCATTCTGATGCTTCTCCCCAACCACTTTGCATATTATTTTATATACTGTGATTCAGCACTTGCCAAATATGCTGCAGAAATCTCTCTCCACTAAGTCTGGCCGCACCCATTTTAACTGTGGGCAGCTGAAGCTGCTGCCTGTTCACTTCTTGGATTTACACAGACACACAGAGGAACACCTCCAGCTCTACAGCTCTCATTGGCCTTCGTATAACTCACCCTCCCTCCCTTCCTGGCAAACTCTCACGGGCGTGAGAGAGAAAGCTGTGCATGATGTCATAAACCTAGACTTTTTACGAGACAAGAAACAGGAAGTGGGCTGTATAAGGTCTTTACTGGAAGAAAAAAAATATTTTACTATCCAAAATTAAAACAACAAGGGCAGAAGATTTAATAGGTGGAAAGTTGAAAAAATTACTGAAGGTCCGCTTCAAAGCATGAAATGTTTGGTATCTATTTATCTTATATTGTGTTTTTGTGTATTAACATTCATTAAAGTGTATTTTTTCCCGAAAAAATTTAATTTGAAAAAACGCTGTGCAAATATCCTGTGGCATAAAAATATGCAACATCCACCATTTTATTCTCTAGGGCCTCTGCTTAAATATATATATATATATATATATATATATATATATATATATATATATATACTGTTTGGGAATTCTAAGTAGTTTACTAGCAAAAAAGTGTTTTTAGGAGAGGAATGTCAGAATTGTCCCGGAGTGGAAGTACCAGTAGTTAAGCTCAGTTACCTGAAGAGAAAAATACAGCTCCAGACATATTTTTTAGCAAGGCAGGTAATTGGCCCTTTAAAAGCAATCAAGTAGCACATGTACCTAATTGGATGAGCAGTAAGAACTTCTTGTAATGTGGCTTGTATCCAAGTCTCCAGGACACAGGCAATTACCCCAAATATTTATATCCTCCCTAGCATGTTCCACTGATAATAAACTTCTTAGGGGTTTGCCAGAAAGGAAAGGGTCACCTCATCACCCGCCATGAGGACAGGAATGTCATTGACCACATATGTTCATGTCCATTTATGGTCAATGGCATCACCTGATAGACCCCGCCCCCCTTGTATATAACTGCTGCCATCGACCAGACTTGTCACTCAGCTGGTAACAAGCAAGCGTGAGGAACGTATCTGGCAGCATTTTTTTCCTTTTGCCAGATTTGCAGGCGCCAGGCATTTTGATTGACGTTGATCTTCATCGCTGAACAATGTGATTGATGATGGATTTACAATGAGGCATATTTTTTGAGATTTTCATTTTTTAGTAAGGCTCCATTCACACCAGATGTGGTAAGACTGCGCTGGGCAGTTATTACAGTCCTACCGCATGACAAGCCAAAATGCCTTGTCTCCTGTGTGATCGATTTACACCACTGTGTTGCGTGGTGTGTGGGGATAGCACTGCCTTGCACTGTGTGGCCAATATTTGAACTTTATAAAATGTCTGTGTGACATTTGACTAAAGTTCCTTTACAAAAAACAAGGAATGGTGCAGTACAGAGCCTGACATTCCATGTGCCACAAAATAAAATAACAAGACAAAACAAACAAAAAATGATGATAGCACTTACCATGTGAGGGTTATTTCTGTATGTTTGTGAAATATTATTTAAGAACTAAGAAGAACTAAGTTAATCAAAGTTAAATATTTCATTTTCAATTAGTAGATTATCATAATAAAATATGCAATGCATACATTAAAAAACCTAAAGGGAAAGGTTATACAAAATGCATCG
Source organism: Lithobates sylvaticus (assembly GCA_028564925.1). Classification (NCBI taxonomy): domain Eukaryota; kingdom Metazoa; phylum Chordata; class Amphibia; order Anura; family Ranidae; genus Lithobates; species Lithobates sylvaticus. The sequence continues at coordinate 285,752,340 of CM053028.1, read as the reverse complement.
TTCATAGCTGTTAACAAGATTTGTAAGCTGCTTCAAAACGTGTGTAGTCAGAATATTATGATTATAAATGATTGGGACTGTGTCACAAAATAAATAATTTCATCAAGTTGCATTAGTCATTTCTGCAGTGGAGCTTACAATTATACAGGGGCCAAATTAGCCAGAATACAATAAACATGGCAGTAATTTTGTGGCTTTTCACCCCAGAAGGAAACAGGTGCTCTGGCAGCATACCCATACTATCCACTCCACACTATCAATACCCTGAGCTGGCATGTATCTCAAGTCCCCAAATGCGGTAAGACACCAGTAAAAAGTCTTTTGATATTGCTTTGCACAGACTCTGGATAACAGAATGAGCCAAGAGCTCGTCGCCTCCAAATGTCAAACGGCACACTATTTATTATTTTAAAATATTTTTAATTAATGGTTCATGGGCTTGCCAGGATAAATCTAAAAGGTATGATAGTCATGGGTCACACGTAATCTCAACTCTATAAATCCAACATGGTATTAAACATGTATCTCATGTGTGCATATTACCAGACTACTGAATATAGCCAATTAGTGGTGCCATCCTGCGAATAGAGAGCATGGTGCTGGAGCAGCACCAGTGAAATTAGCTGAGAAAATCTGTCTTCCTACGCTTAAGAAAATAGGAACTTCCTGTTCCACGGCGGCTTCTCAGAGGTCTTGTTAAATCCTTAATTTGGACCTCTCAGTCTGCCTCTTATTAGCAAACGTGATTGACAGACAGCAGATGTGAAAGGTGGGAGGTGATGTTATGATATGGGGCACTGTAGTGTGAATGTAAATTAGAAGTACATGGAGTAATATTTAGGTTTCTCTTTTAGGTAACTAATTGAATAATATGACAGCCTTATTTTGTTAAAATAATTGTAGTGTTTATAAGAATACATCAGAACCTTTTACCAAGATCTCATTTCTGACTTAAAGCAATGCAACCTAATGTCTTTCATGTCATGGCTATTTGCATAATTGTGTCACCAGATTATGAATCTTGTTCTTTGTTTCAATTATCCTAGTTTATAAAATGTAAAAAATTAAGAATAGGCATCTCCGATAAGTGTTCACAGTGAGTTTGAAAAGATTAATGAATCATAAAATCAAAGTGACATTGTCATACCACACTTAATGCAATTATTTAAGGTAAAGGAGCTGGATCAAAAACATAGACACTCTGATCATGCACCTGAAGCCTGACATTCTGTGCGGTATCATTAGTTAGAATAATAAATGGTTTCTGTTATTTGAAAGTTTTAATTACATAGTCTGCTTCTGATTTTAGGTATTTCAACGCATTCCAAAGGTAACAAAGTACTATCAGTTAAAGTGGTTGTAAACTGCTAGGTGTCTTTTTTTTCTGACCTGCAAGGTAAAGCCTTAATGTGCTAGTATGCATCGCATACTAGCACATTATGTAAAACTTGATGTAAAACTTACTTACTGTACTTTATGTAAAACTTGATGTAAAACTTACCTGAAATCAAAGCCTTCTAGCGATGCAATGTCATCGCTGGAGGCCGCTTCCATCTTTACCCAACTTCCTACCTGGTCCACAGACTCTAGCTGTGTGACTGGCCGAAGCCACGATTACCTAACCCCCGCACATGAGCCGGGGAGCCGCCATTTACGGCACAGGATTCTGAAGAGCGCATGCGCCGATGATGTCATCGGCTGCATATATAGTAAATATCACCTAAACTGTGCACGTTTAGGAGTTGTTTACAGTACCTATAGGTAAGCCTTATTATAGGCTTACCAATAAGTACATGTAAAAGATTGAAGTTTACAACTGCTTTAACTGAACACCGACATTGGTATGGATATAATGAGTGGTCATGCTACATACTATGCTGCCTCTTTCATAAGTCTTTTACTTGGCACCAGTAGTGCTCAACGACAGGTGTATGGATATATTCTGTATTCAGGAACAGATCATTTGTAAATGTAATAAACTGTTTCATTCTTTAAATTCTGCAGGTTTCTTTTCTATCTAAGTTAAAATATTGTTGATTTTTTAAAGGAAAATCCACCTTCATTAAAATTGACATGCCATATACAGTAATTGCTACACAAGCACAATCCATATCAAAAGACCCACTACAGATTAATGTCTTCAACTCAGCTTAATGACAGTTGCCGACTCCTACGTGGCTCACCTCCACCACTGAAATGTGCATAAACAAAAAGGAAAGAGAGCTGCACTCCAAACCTTTAGTTGCTGTATACTTTATTGTTGAATCTGGTGCCAGAAAGTCCACCTTGGCTCCTTCCTGTTGTGCATTTCACTCAGTAAGTGTTTATTCATTCTCATTCCCTCACAAAAATTATAACATCCTCTGAAAAGATGGCTAATAAGCTCTGATATGTAGAAGTTTATTCTTAAAGTACAACTAAAGGCAAATTTTGTTTGTTGGAGTGGAGTTGGAGTGGAGAGGGATTAGAAACCCATGTCAGTTTTCATTGTGGTCTGTGCCTCCATTAGGGAGATTAACCCTCTCTATTTGTCCTGTTTACCATTAGCATTAAAAGTGAAAGTAAAAGAAAATGCCACATTTTGTGTTGTCCCCAGAAAAGTAATAGAGGGGAAATCTTTTATTGGGGAAACTAGTTCTGGTGACCTGGGGATCCCCAAGGAATTCTCTTAATTTGCAGGGATTTACTCTCACTTCCTGTTTGGCTATGGGACAGGATTATAACCCTCCCTTAGAATAAAAAAGAATGCTCCTGTGTTTGAGAAATTACTGTGCGGCTGATTGAAAACGTAAGTCTTCGCTGGTCTAGCCACCACATCAGCTGTGCTACCACTCCAAACAGGTCAGGGGAAAACCCAAATAGAACTCTAAAAAGGAAAACAAACAGGGCACACCAGCCTAGCACATTAACTTTGCGACAATTTATTATTGAAAGGGCACTGAAGAAGAGGGGACACCCCTCGAAATGCGTCAGTTTTCTTTGGACTCCTCACTCCACAACTGTTATTGGCCAGTGGATCTTGCTGGATGGAGCAAATGGTGGACTCTGTATTTTGTTTGGTTTTATCACTCGATTGTGAGTATGTTTAAAACTTCATTCAATAATAAATTGTCACAAAGGTAATGCGCTAGGCTGGTGCACCCTCTGTTTCTTTTCCTTTTTAGAGTTATAACCCTCCCTTGTTCTATGCAGAATGAAAAAACAAGCTTTGCCTATATTTCTACTTTAAGCTGACCATACATCAGTAGAATTTTGTTCATTTTTCTTATGATTAATGGGGTCAAATTGACATTCGTTTTTGGACCATATTGAAGGAGCAGGATAGGAAATGTTTCTAGAGTGAATAAAAATGTTACTTGAAATTCTAAATGTGGAGAAACCCATACATATTGTAATGAAACATTTTTAATATGTCTGATATTTAATTTAAATAGCAGGTTTGGATGAAATTTTAAGGGCTTTCAAATTAAATTAGTTGATTCAATGATGGCAAGAATGTTCTGAATAACAATGTTCCTGAGAATGAAAATGTGTGGCCAGTTTTAACCACTTCCAGCTCAATCATGTCATATGACATCATTGACTTTGAGTGGGGATATCTGAATAATGCCTACAGCTGCGGGCAGATTCAGATATCATCTTTTAGGCTGGTTTCACACTGGGCCGGTTTGCAGGCGCTATTGCTCTAAAAATAGTGCCTGCAAAACCGACCTGAAACAGCTGCTGCGGTGCGCTAGCAGGATGGTAAAAAAAGTCCTGCTAGCAGCATCTTTGGAGCGGTGAAGGAGCAGTGTATTCACCGCTCCTATACCGCTTCTACCCATTGAAATCAATGGGACACCGTGGGGATACCGTGGTAATACCGCTGGCAAAGCACCGCTGCAGCGGCGCTTTGGGGGGGGTTTAACCCTTTTTCGGCCACTAGCGGGGGTTAAAACCACTGCTTTACCGCCACCACCCACACCGGTCCGGTGTGAAACCAGCCTTACAGCCATCGATTTTGTGCACTGTGAGAACAATCATAGCGACAGTTCAGCCGCTTGATCGTTCTTAAAGGCGGTGGGAGGGGCCTTTCCCCCCACCGCCCTCCGGTGCCTCTCCGGTGCCTCTCCGGGCTCGCCTGTACGATCGGTGACCTGGAGAAAGAATCTGCCGCTGCCAGATGTTGATCATAGAGATTTCCGTTGACCAGATGATCCCCAATCATCTCGATGACCTTCGAAGGCCTGGGTGCAACGTTATGATGTCACGTTCGGTCGGCGGAAGTAAACAAAGCCAAGAACTCGGCTGGAAAGAAAGATATCATAAAAAATCTCAATCTTTCCAGCCTGGAGGAGAGATGGGGGGCTTATAAATGTTTAAATTCCTTGTAATAGGAATGAAAGTGATAAAAAAAAAAAAAAAAATTCTAAGAGAAAGTGTAAAAATAAAAAAATTAAGTAAAATAAACAATAAAAAAAAAAATTATTAAAAGCGCCCCATCCCTGTGTGCACACAGAAGCGAACGCACACGTTAGTCACACCTGCATATGTAAACAACGCTCAAATCACACATCTGAGGTATGGTCACGTGCATTAGAGCAAGAGCAACTCTATTCTAGCACTAGACCTCTAAAACTCTAAACTGGTAACCTGTAAAAAAAATTAAAGCGTCAACTATGGAGAATTTTAAGTGCCAAAATTTGGCGCTATTCAAGAAGTGTGCGCAATTTTAAAGCATGGCATGTTAGGTATCTTTTTACTCAGCATAACATCATCTTTCACATTGTTTTTTTTTAATTCATGAAACTGTTTTTTTGTTTTTTTTTTAAAGCGTTTGAAAAATTGTTGCGCAAATACTGTTTGACATAAAAAGTTGCAACAATCGCCATTTTATTCCCTAGAGTCTCTGCTAAAAAAAAAACATATATAATGTTTGAGGATTCTGAGTGATTTTCTAGCAAAAAAAATATGATTTTTACATGTAGTAGTTACATGAAGTGGTTAAAGTCTGCCTTTCACTAACCTCAGAAGTCTATATAAATACAATCCTCACATGTTACAATATTCAGCAACAGTACAATTTTTTTTTTTTTTAAAAGCTCTACCTTTTATCACTCAAAAGCTGTTCATATGCTCCAATCAGGTTACATTACTTAGGCTGAGATGATGTTATCATGCAGCTGCAAACATGAGAGCATTTCCTCACTCCCTTCTCTACCATTGATCAGACTGAAAAATGGTAACTTTTATAGGAAGTCACAATGTAAAAGGATGCTGCAGAGCGATGATCTGTGTTAGATATTTGTGAATGCACAGCAGGAAAAAAGGATTTACTTGATTGTATCCTCTCTAAACTAACATCTCAGGAAGTTGATACTGATCCTGGATGATACCTAAAAAAAATCAACTCTGTCCTTCTAATGAGAAAAGATTGGCATTGTCATCAGTAGTAATGTGGTGTGATCACCGTTTTACACTTACAAACATGCATGCAAAAAACTTGGAAAAAAATATATCTAATACTAGATCCACTTAAAGGAAAATGGACCTGATCATGTTATAGTTAGTACCAATTGCTCAGATTCAAGTATATACACCAATTTCCAAAGTGTTAAAGTCGTCTCATCAGACTACTGTGAGTGCTGGTGTACAGGTGTACAATGGGTTTTCATGCTATAGAGACTTTTGAGAGGTCCTGATATGGAAAAGCTAATGACAGCATTAGCTGTTAATTAGCACTTAGGGGACATGCTTAGAGTAGATATGTTTGTTAAGTGAACTCTGGATACAATGAAGACTATGATTTATTACTGAATCCAAGCGTTGGATCTTCATATTGCAGTTTTTATTCCATCCCAATGGGAATGGACTGTTAAGAATGAACTAAAATGTGCTACTATTTATCAAATAGTACATGTAAGCCTACATGTAAGCCTAGAACACATGGCCGGGAGCACATTCATTCACATGTATAGTGATTGGGTGGCTTCACATCTACAGGTGGCTTCTGTTATGTATAGCAACAACAATACAACAAGGTATTACTGTAGTGTTTTATTGAAAGTTAAATATAACTTTTCAGTTCTTACAGTCTAATTGTTCCATATTGCCATGACTGTATTATATGTAGTAGTTAAGATTTGTATTTCAGTCAGCATCCCTGCTAAACAAGTATACAAGTCTGACTCCTATGTCTGAGAAGAGTGATAAACTTGTTTTGAAAGAAAGGATCAGTTAGACACAGCCACAATATATTACAAATAGGGAGCATAGTCTACATAATCAGAAAATATCATTGCCCCACTCCTCTTCAGTAGCATATTATATATGTTGTAGATCATTTGGGAGGTTAACTACTGATATCTGTTTGCATTTTAAATCCTCTTTGTTGTGTGTGTAAAACATTGCATACAAGTTCAGTTTTTTTTTTCGTTCATCCATCAGAGATTGAATGAACAAAAATTGACAGATCCCTGTATCAACACCAATGATGTGTGATACACCAGAATACCCTGATCAGCATTGCAGCCATTGGCTGAAAGCGCTGATAAAATGCTGGTTCTCCAGCATGACCATGTGGGCAACCCAGTGAAACAGATAATTAACTTTATTATAGAGAAGTTTAACCATAGAGCTACAAACTTATAAACACTGCCATCTACTGGCTGAAGAATATATCACCACTGAATACTGATACTCATGTAGTTGTTGCATAAAATACAAATGAACATTGTATTCCAACACATCCACTAAACTACTTATATTAGTCCGATTTAGGATCTCAGTTCTATAAATCTGTTTCTTGTAAGTGGTTTTGTCAAAGCATCTGCAATTAACCACTTCCGGAGCACCGCACGCCGATATACATCCTAAATTTGAAGGAGAATATCGTTGTTATGGCAGCAGCTAGCTGCCATAACCATGGTATCCTCTTGTTTGGCCAGCAGTCCGCTTCAGGATAAAAGTAGTCTCTGTGGCGGATTTTCCACAAGATCACTTTTATCGGTGGCAGGAGAGGGGCGCCGCCCGCCACGCTCCGTTTCCCTCTGCCACTTACCGGAGCCGTCGTCAACAGCGGAGGTGATCGGAACTTCACTTACGCCCATAGCTCTTAAAGGGACATTTTTTTAAAATTCTTTTTTTAAATGACAATTTTTTTTATTGCATTTTAGTGTAAATATGAGATCTGAGGTCTTTTTGACCCCAGATCTCATATTTAAGAGGCCCTGTCATGTTTTTTTCTATTTCAAGGGAATAAAAGTGACAATTTTTTTTTTTTAACAAACAGTGTAAAAATTAAAAATAAAAGGTGAAATAAGAAAAAGAAAATGTTTTAAATGCGCACCCTCCCACTGAGCTTGCGTGCAGAAGCGAACGCATACTTGAGTAGCGCCCGCATATGAAAACAGTGTTCAAACCACACATGTGAGGTTTTGCCGCGATTGGTAGAGCAAGAGCAATAATTCTAGCCATAGACCTCCTCTGTTTTAAACGTTGCCTATGGAGATTTTCAAGGGCAAAAGTTTGTCGCCATTCCACGAGCGGGCGCAATTTTGAAGCGTGACATGTTGGGTATCAATTTGCTCGGTATAACATTATCTTTCACAATATAAAAAAATCTTATTTTTTTATTCAAATAAGGGTATTTTTTCCCAAAAAAGTGCTCTTGTAAGGCCGCTGCACAAATAGGATGTGGGAAAGTATTGCAATGACCGCCATTTTATTCTCTATGGTGTTAGAAAAAAAAAAGTATAATGTTTAGGGGTTCTAAGTAATTTTCTAGCAAAAAAAATGTTTTTAACTTGTGAACAACACATCTAAAAAAGAGGCTCGGTGGTTAATATTATTATTATTATTAATAATATACAGGGTTTACATAGTGCCAACAGCACTTTACAACATGAGGGCAGACAGTACAGTTACAATACAATTTAATACAGGAGGATACAGAGAACCCTGCTCGTTGGAGCTTGTAATCTAGGAGGGAGGTGATGCAAAAGGTAATAGTTGTGGGGGATGACCTGATGGAGAAATTAACAGTACAGATGTTAGGTAGGGAGAAGTATATGCTTCTCTGAAGAGGAGGGATTTCAAAGATTGTCTAAAAGCAAGTAGGAGATAGTTGGACAGATTGGGGGAGGCTCGAGAAAATCTTCACCAGCAACTCTGATCCACTTTTGTTTCTCATGAGTTGCAAGTGTTTGCATCTCACCCCATGAGTCTGGCTATAGTTTTAATGCTGCGTGAACAACATAGGACATATGTTTGGCTGGGCTGCCCTTATTGCTTCTGGTAGATTTCCTGATTGAAGCCACTTATGGCCTAGTTTCTTTTTTTTCTTTTTAAGTGTTTGTGTTATTTCATAAAATTTTGAACACTGACGTTTCATCAACAATTACACTTCTACTGATGGGTGCCTTGTTTGTGTATTGGTGTAGAATTCTGTATATCTTTTGAGATTCAATGTGTCCCACAAGTACACCTTCCTTTGCGAAAGCACTCCATTTTGTACGACTTTCTTTTGGAAAGTGCACATAGGCTTTGCTTCCAAAATTTTTTAGATGGTTCAAATTCGGGGCTTTTCCATTCATGGTTCATATGGAGTTATCCTGGTAGTCAATTTTTGGAGAGAGTATGCGGTCATAATTGCCTCCCCCCAGTATGTGGTAGGCATATCTGCATCAAACAGCATGGTTCTTCCACTCTCACATAGAGTAGGGTTCATTCTTTCTGCAACCTTGGTTTGATCTTGGTTGTATGGTACAGTAGTTTGAAATATTACGCCATGCTTTCCGAGAATCGTCTGTGTGTTATCACCTATATATTCAGTTCTGTGCACAATACACAGTTGTTGCTTATTTGAGCCAAATACTGTTCATGTTTCTCAGGTATTTCACTTTTGTTGTGTAACAGATATAGTGCAGTATACCTGTGGTAATCATCTATAAAAGTGAGAAAATACATATTTTTAATGGAATCGATTTCTCAATTGGACTGCAAACATATGAATTTTTCCAGAGTCCAGAGGTTTCTTAGCTCTGCTGTTACTCTTCTTTGGAAAGGCATTTCTTATAATTTTTTCCTTTTATACAGGTGTTGCATTTCATTGTTTGATCACATGGACTAATTTTTATTCCACTTGCATATGCATTTTTCAGTTAATTTCTTTATTATTATGTCAGGGCTTTTGTGCCAAAGTCATCTGTGCCATGTGCCAATGCAGTTTGAATGCTTTTTCTCCTTGGCTGTATTAACAACCTCATTGCAGTTCAGCTTATACACTTCATCTGTAATTTTAGCCTTTGCAAGTAAGATATCTCCTTTTGAGATATTACATTGCCTTGTTTTGTGAGCTTCTTCACTGACAAAAGATTAGTTTCAAGAACAGGGACATAGGGGACATTTTTCACAGGTACATTGGTGACACTCTGGGAAATAGGACAGTAAAGAAAACCATCTCATATTCCTTCTAATTCCATTATTTGACCATTAGCTGTGGCGATTTTTTCTGTTTTATTCTGATCAAGGTGAATAGGAAATTTATGTAATTTGTCATGTGACTTATAACTCCTGAATCAACACACCATGCACTGTCTGAAAAAATGAGGTGCAACTTGTGAAATAAAAAAAATATTCAAAATCAGTTTCTTCCTTCACACTTTGGCCTTTTTTAGTTTAGTTTGCTCTTGAATTCTAGCTTTCCAGATTCAGCAATCTGCTTTCAAATGACCTTGTTTCTTGCACACAAAACATTTACGTGTTTCTTGTTGCATGTCACTGTTTTTATTCCTATTTTTCATCTTAAAAGCAGACCCTGCGACAGAAACACCGTCACTATTAATGCTTTCTGTTTTACACTTATATTCATCCACAAGCTTGCCTCTAACATATTCCAATGACAGTTCATCATCTGGAAGTGCATCGCGTGCTGTGACAAGCATTTCATAGCTTTCTAGTAAACATTCTATGGTAAACTTCTATGCTAAGAGAGATTGTGCTCTGAGCTTTCTGGTGATTTTCTATACACTCATCTGAAGGGTGTTCTGGTTTAAAGTAGGCAAAAACTTTTTTTAAATTTGAATAAAATAAGGCAGGGTTAATACACCTGTAAGACTCTTTTTTGCCATCTGTGTCCCATTGCTGAGATTTTCCTTCACTTCCCATGTCCCATAGCTAAACAGGAAGTGAGAGGGAATGCCTGCAAATTAAGGTAATTCTTTGGGGGCCCCCAGGTCCCATGTCCCATAGCCAAACAGGAAGTGATAGGAAATGCCTGCAAATTAAGCAAATTCTTTGCGGTTCCCCGGGTCTCCAGAACTACTGTCCCCATTGGAAGAGTTCCCCTCTATTGCTTTTATGGAGACAACCCACAATTTGGGATTTTCTTTTACTTTCACTTTCAATGAAGAGGGTAAACAGGACAAATAGAGAGGATGAATCTGCCCAACGGGGGCACAGACAGCAAAACAAACCCAACAGGGGTTCTAATCCCTTCCCACTCTATCCAAAACTAAAAAAAGTTTTGCCTTTAGTTATACTTTAACTTCATTTATACATTTCCACATACCTTCTCTTATTAGCAGCATTTTCCTCTTGAATTTCCAAAATTGGTAGTTCTGGTTTTTCAGATTTACAAATGAAAGCTTTGTTGAAGCTGTGTTACTGGCCTTTTTCTTTTATTCTGTTGGAGTGTTCTTTCTGTTATCTTGCACTTGCTGTAGCTGGCAATGACTGGGCTCTCAGCTTTTCCCTGGGTGGGTGTCTGGGCTATGCCTGGGCCCATAACCTGTTTGTGATCCAACAGAGGGAACAGAACCAAGAACTATGTTAAGACAGAATAACAATATATACATCTATAGATATATATATCTCTATATATAGATATAGAGATATATATATATAAAAGAAATTAAGCGGATGGCTCTGCTAAAAATCATGTTTGTTCTTTACTGTAACCAGCATATACAGTATACTGCAATAGATTTAATAGCAGATTGTAGTACCCAATTTTTCTTAGTATCAAAATTCACCTAAGCAGCCAGATGTAACATTTCAGTTCTTTCAGGTAGGGGCTGGTCTAAATGATTAAATAAATTCAAATATATGCTAATGTATTTTTCAAACATTTTATTATCTTTTTTTCAGCTGCCTTCCTCTAGCCCTTTGCAGTTTTAATTTGCCCCGTAGCAAGGGTTCACACTCATTTCTTGAAGGTACAGATGTGACCTAAATAACGGGTCACATATTTATCAAAAGAGAGGTGTTTTGATGGCTTGTTTGCATAATCAAGACACCTTAACACTGTTCTAGATCCACTGAAACTCTCACTTTAGTAAACATGTGTTAAGCAAAGCCTCATTATTATACAGTAGGTACAAAGAGGACTGCTAGTTTGACACAAACTGCCAAAGTGTCAGAGGTATTGTTGGTATGTACATTGATGACAGACCCTATATTGTTTACTATTCTGCCATCATATTGCTTATTAGACTTTTAGTTGTACTGTATATTATAGTTGTACTATATATTATAGTACATGTTAGATTTTTTAGATTTTGGATAATTAAATATTATATATGATGTTTCAATTTTATGGGCTCTTTACAAACTGATTATCAATACATTTTTTGTTTGTTGTCATATTTAGTTGTGTTGCTGTAGCAACAATTTCTATTCTTAAACGTTAGACACATTGGCCATGTTCATTGATAATGTAAACTGTTATGGATTCATAATGCAGTATTGTAGTGGAGTCCATTCAATTAAATGTATTTTTTTTATCAATACGTTTTTATCATTTTTATCAATACGTGCGATATTCATTTATCTATACAAATATATGTAATATATGTAAAACAATAAATGTTCAAATAAGTGCAATAGTGAAAACAGCAGATACCCCAAATACTCATATACCGAATTAATATATACTCATACTGTTAAATAAACATAAAACATACAGAGTTATATATAAGTGTAAATGATCCACATAGATATAAAGTAGTGAAACTTATGAATTTTTTGCTTGTGAAATCCAACAATAGAAAGTCTCCTTCACCAGCCATTGTGAAACCACAGCTCAAGACCCCATATTACAGAGGTCTGACATCGCTTGTAAACTAATCATCTAGTCTTGTGACTCAAAGTTTCTCCCAGCATAAAGGGTCATGGATTCTCAAAGCAATCACCCAGCAGTATGCAGATTAATCTCAGTTAAGAGGAGGTACAGGGCCTAGAGATGGCGTCATCACACCATCGTGGCATGGCAATGCTGTTTGTATTCCATGCTGTTACAATTTTCTGCCCCTGCGGGTATAAGACTTACATTTTAGTAAAGTGGTCCTAATATACCACACTATGAGGTTTCCTCCTCTCCTTCCTCTTGTCTGAGATTATTCTGCATATTGCTTGGTGATTACTTTGAGAATCCATGATCCTATATGTTGGGAGAAACTTTGAGCCATGAGATTTAATGATTATTTTACAAAATTCTCCTGAAATATTATATGTGTATCTAACATGTTGTATGAATGCTATTTACCTGTAAAAGCTTCCCTTGTGTAGACAGTCAAAAGCCCCAAGACTGTTGCTGGGCCCTGCCATCTTGTATGTGAAGACATTAGTGCCAGCAAACCTAAAGCCATCAGTCAGGTGACACTCTATAGTACTTCCTCGGCATCTACATAAAAGTTTATGTAGGGAGGTGTGGAGAGTGACAGGGGAGGTAATCCAGCACAGAGAGTAATTAGGCACTTCCAGAAGACACTCCCAGGCTATACCAAGGAATTGACTAGACAGCTTTTCTAGCAAGTTCAAAGGCATATTGCAATTAAATAAAAAAATATTTAACCACTTCCCGACCGGCGCACCATGATGTACAGGCAAAAGGCAAAAATGTACGTCCAGGTAGTCCCTTTAAAATTGCCGCTGTGCCATCACGTGCGCGCCGCCGGCGCACGACGATGTACGTCGGTAGAATGGCACGGACAGGCAAAAGGGCGTACAGGTACGTCCCTTTAAGATTGCCGCCGTGCCATCACATGCGCACCGGTCGGAACCCCGTGAGTCCGGTCGCGGGTCTCGCGGACTCATGGGAAGGCTGAGCGGGGAGATGCGGAAGTAAACAGCATGGCTGGTGGGATTGTTATCCTGACTGGGCATCATATGATGTCCAGCAGGATAACTGCCCTTTAACGGCTTTTGCTTACTCGCGTCTGACAGACGCAAGTAGAGGAGAGCCGATCGGCTGCTCTCCTCTCAGAGACACACTGGACCACCAGGGATGTTTCCAGGACCACCAGGGATGGAAATAAAGGACCCCCACCAGGTATGCCACCATAGACCATCAGGAATATGCCAATCAGTGCCAGGGCAGATGCAAAGTAGTGCCCATTAACAATTCCAGCCATGCCTATCAGTGCCAGCCATCAGTGCCCATCAGTGCTGCCTTTCAGTGCCCATCAGTGCCGCCTATCAGTACCCATCAGTGCCGCCTATCAGTGCCACCCATAAGTACCTTTCTGCCTTTCAGTGCCCATCAGTGCAGCCTTTCAGTCCCCATCAGTGTCGCCTATCAGTGCCCACCAGTGCCACCTATAAGTGCCCATCAGTGCCACCTCATTAGTGCCATTTTATTGGTGCCTATCAGTGCCCATCAGTGCAGGAGAAAACCTCCTTTTTTACACAATTTTATAACAGAAACAAAGAAAACCATATTTTTTCAACATTTTCAGTGTTTTTTATTCATTTAGCAAAAAATAAAAACCGCAGAGGTGATCAAATACCACCAAAAGAAATCTCCATTTGTGGGAACAAAATTATGAAAATTCAGTTTGTGTACAGTTTAGCATGACCGCACAATTGTCATTTAAATACTGACAGCGCTGAAAGATGAAAATTGGCTTGGGCAGGAAGGTGCGAAAGTGGTTATAGTCCATGTTCATCCTTGGTTCTTTTTCTTTGCTTATATTTGGGATATGGTGCCACATTCTGGGCCATGTCTCAACTACTTCTCACCCTGTTACATCAGAGTCAACCCCTATCATGTGAAGAAAAAAAACTGCGCTGTTTATACACACCACACAAGCTGCCACTTAAAGTAAAATACACATAAATACAAAAACAAAACATAGGGAGCTGCACTCACAGAAATTTGATAAGTGAACTAATGGTGTTCAAGTGAGTGAATCAATCTGGTAAATGAGTCCAAAAAGATAAACTAAATAAATAGCTAAATAAGAAAAAATTGATATATACATATATAGAAAAAATATATTATAGTGAATAAGCTAATAAAAGTAAATCAACAGTCCTAGAGTCCTCCAATGGTAAATGAATGAGTGATTGTAGCAACACAGTATAGTGAAATCTCCCGTGACTTTTGAGAGACAACGTGAATCCACCACCAGAGTGCAAGCTTACCAGCTGCACAAGCTGTTTGACCTTGTGGCTAATACCCTGCCAGGGCCTTTAATCCTCCCAGCACCTCCAGTAGCCAATGAACCAGGCGTTCCTGGAGATTATAGATGTATTCAACGGTCAGCAGCCAGCCGCTGGAATCAACTCGGTGTGAGTGCTCATAACAATCCGAAAACAAAATAAAGAGGAATCGCCATTGGTAAAATCGGGTTGTAGTTTATTTAAATAAAAATTATGCTTACAAGCATGGAGTAGAAATGTTAAAAGCAATAAGAAAGCTGCAGGCAAGCAATAGCACAAAACGCCCATGTAAAACAGCGTGGTGACGTCAGCACGTTGCTCCAGCTGATGCATTTCGTCACTAATCTGAAGTCGTCCTGGGGCACGGTAGGCGTACTGACGCACCGCTACAAATAGTCTACATACCCACTCAAGCCTTGGTCTGAGCCTCGAGCAGTTGACGCTAATGGCACCATTTTGGTTGTGGGAAATCTAATAAGAAAAGCCCATTAGCCAAAGGACAGAAAAAACGGTAATGGGAACAACGGCCACACAATTAATGTTGCACCGCCGTGCATCCACTGATAAATCCGATGGTAGCCCCCGAATCTGGTCGCAAAAAATAAAAATATAAATGAATGAACATAAAATAAAAATGAAAATAGAAATTAAAAAAAATAATTAATAAAAAAATGAAAAATATGAATAAAAAGAAAATGAAAAAATAAATAGATAAAAATATATAAAAGACTCATGTCTCATATGATACCCAAACCAAAACAGATTTTTGGTTGAATATCATATATCTAAAGGGAAACAGTATTGGACCCCAAAGAGATACCAATCTATTGGAAGTATCCTGATGCCCCCTAGGTAGTCCCTATAAATATCGCCCAAAAAGAAGAAATTGGATGTAGTTTCTTTACATTATATAAAATGTGTTGGTTTGTTGTTTAAAAACACAGAGCGCTGATACTCTAACATATAGCCAATAACCTCCCATGGAGAAACTATCCGAGACTCAGACCAAGTTCACATAAAACATGGGATTAAAACTGTTAGCAAAAAAACATACTCAAGATATATGTACTAAGTATACCATAACCAGAGGCAAAGAAGATACCAATTAAGAGTTATCTATAAAGGCTTTGACATCTACATTGGTGTTCAAACCATGGGGGGTATAGCACTTGATCTTATGAACCCAAGACATCTCTAATTTTGAAATGCTTCTAACAAGGGAGCTGCCCCTCCAATGGGGGCTGTATTTATCAATCCCTAGAAAGATGGTATTGGAAGGGTCTCTATTGTGTACTGTTAACCACTTCAGCCCCGGACCAATTGGCAGCCAAAGGACCAGGCCCCTTTTTGCGATTCGGCACTGCAAAATTGCGCGGTCGTGCGACGTGGCTCCAAAACAAAATTGGCGTCCTTTTTTTCCCACAAATAGAGCTTTCTTTTGGTGGTATTTGATCGCCCCTGCGGTTTTTATTTTTTGCGCTATAAACAAAAATAGAGCGACAATTTTGAAAAAAATGCAATATTTTTTACTTTTTGCTATAATAAATATCCCCAAAAAATATATTAAACATTTTTTTTTCCTCCGATACGTATTCTTCTACATATTTTTGGTAAAAAAAAAATCGCAATTAGCGATTATTGATTGGTTTGCACAAAAGTTATAGCATTTACAAAATAGGGGATAGTTTTATAGCATTTTTATTTATATTTTTTTTTTTTACTAGTAATGGCGGCGATCAGCGATTTTTATTGTGACTGCGGCATTATGGCGGACACATCGGACATTTTTGACACATTTTTGGGACCATTGTCATTTATACAGCAATCAATGCTATTTAAATGCATTGATTCCTTTATAAATGACAGTTGTAGTGAAAGAGTTAACCACTAGGGGGAGGGGAGGGGTTATGGGCTCTGACGTGTGTGTGTTTTTTTACATTAGGGGGCGGGGCTGACGTTTGACGTCATTGATCGGCTTTCCCGATGACCGGGAACAGCCAATCAATGACAGGCAGAGTAGGAAGCGCGGGGAGAGGTTTGTTTACACATACCTCTCCCCGTTCTTCAGCTCCGTAACCCGATCGTGGGACACCAGCGGCGATCGGGTCCGCTGGTCCCGCGGCCAGGGTCACAGAGCTCCCGACCGGGTCACGCGCGACCCACGGGCAGGCATTTAAATGGCCTCGTACAGGTACGTGGTTTTGCCTGCCCGTGCCATTCTGCCGATGTATATCTGCAGGAGGCGGTCGGGAAGCGGTTAAGTAATGTTTGGATACAGATTGTTTAGTGAACCCCTTCCTGATATTATTAATGTGCTCATTCAAGCGTACTTGAAGGGGATGTTTAGTCCTGCCCACATAATGCAGTCCATAAGGGCACTGCAGTAAGTATACTACCCCTAAGGTGGAGCAGGTGATGAAGGGCTCTATTTTATATTCCTCAGAAGTACAGCTAGAGTCTCTTCTACCTTTCCAATTCAATCTTTTATTGTGGGGCTTTCTGTTTCTTGCCAATATCTTGGTATCTGACTTTTAGCTGCATTAATCAGATGAGGTATCACAGATTCTTTATATTGTTGTATTGAACTTTCTATCCAATGGAACAAGCACGCCCAAGGTTCTTCTAATATTTCTCTGTTGGTAATTTCTTTTATTAACTGTAAGATCTCTTTCCAGTAGCTTTTTATTTTTAGGCAATCCCACCATAAATGTGCCATCGTTCCCACTACTTTACATACCCGCCAACAGTATGGTGATTTCCCTGTTTAATATTTACTTATTTTGTCTGGGGTCATATACCACCTTGTGAGGCATTTATAGTTCATCTCTGCTATATTAGAATCAACTGCAGAACTATGTACTATACTCAAATAAGTTCCTAATTTTGTCTAATCCCTCATGTTCCCAATTCTTTTATCCCATTTTTTTTATATATGGCGGGACCTCCAGCCCTTCCTCTGCCATTAGAATTTTATAAATCCGAGATATACCATTTTTTGTATTTGATGCCATACTCTAGCGGCCTTAGATCTTCTGCTGATCTTATTGGTTGTGGTAGAGTTCTGAAAGTGTTTCAACTGGAGGTACAGCCATTCGTTAATCACCATCAAACCTTTCTTGTGTTTTAATTCTTGAATGTGCATATTTTCCCCTTATCCATTATATCCTTTAATCGTGCATTTTCATTTTTTATCAAATCTCAGAATATGCCAGTGTTTATTAACAATATGCTTGACTTGACTGAACATTTTGATGTTGATTAGAAAAGCTTGTAATACAAGGATTCTTGAAGGTGTTATGTCTCTCTTGGTTCAAAGGCCTCTCCTTCAAAAGATCTGCCCTATCCACCAGTTTGATCAAGAATATCCGACAGAGATTTCATTGAATAACCCTTCTCCAGGAATCTCTGTGTAAGAGTCTCCGCCTGTACTAAAAATTCCTCCTGTTCAGTACAATTACGCTTCTGCCTCATGTACTGGCTCTTAGGTACTGACCTAAGCCAAGAGGCATGGTGGCAGCTATCCATGGGGATGTATGAGTTTCTGTCAGTGGATTAAAGAAATCTTAAGATCCAAGAAGTTAATCTCCTTACGGCTTGCCTCATAGCTGAGATGTATACCTCTATTATTCATATTAAGTGAACACATACATTCAGAGAGATCAACCTCATCCCCATCCCATAGGAGGAGGATGTCATCTATGTAACGTGCCCACAAGACCACTTCTGGTCTCTGCTGGGCATAGACAACATGCTCCTCCCACTGAGCCATAAAGAGGTTCGCCAAACTAGAGGCATATTTAGCTCCCATGGCAACACCTCTATCCTGGCAAAAATATTGGCCATCAGACCAAAAAAAGTTGTGGGCAGCAGCATACTCCAAGAGTTCCATAATGAAGGCAATCTGTTATTTAGGGAAATTAGAATCTCGCTCCAAAAATTGCCTAACAGCACTCAAACCTAAGTCATGGGGGATCACCGTGTACAATGAAGTAATGCCTTAGGCACCAAAAAAGCCTTCTCCTTTTTATTTAGAATATTATGATCAAAACCCCTTGAGACAATTCTCTCAAGTATTCCTTTATATTTCTGACCCAGATTAGAGAGCAAAGGGGTATATGTATTGACATCCCCAACTATCCTATACATTTCTTTCATATAGTCCTTTTTATCTAAAATAATGATACCTACCCCCATATCTGCTGGTCGATTGACCAAATCTTTATTAGTACATAAAGAGTCAATACCTATCTCAAGGTCTTTTTTAATTCTAACATATTTATTCTTCATACCATCCAGGTCTCTCAAAACTAGATCCCTAAAAACCTTTAATGAGGGGGGAAGGGTCCCCAGGGGATTAAACAATGAAGCATTAGAGAGACCTGCGTATAAGAATTCCGTTGCTGTTGTCCTATTATTGTTAAAAGTATTGGCTACCAGGTATCTTTGGATATTTAATTTTCGGACATACCTATGGACATCCATATAGGTCTGAAACTTGTTTACATTTTACAGTGGAGCAAATTCCACATAATTCCACACAAATATTCCACATAATTTGAATCATATGGGCCATTCTGATGACCTCCATTACCTCTAGTACTGTCCCCAGGCTGGTTGAATCCATCAGTTGAGCCTCCCACATCTCTTAAAGATAGGAAATTATTATGAACTGGGATGTTATAATCCTGCTCATACTCCCAGTTGTAATGAACAACAGGGTCCTCGTTATATCCATAACGCTGATTGGGACCATGGCCCCATTGGTGTGTTTGGGTAGGTATAAGGCTGTCTTTGCCCATTAACATAGCCCCAGCCTCGGGCCGGTGGTGGGTCTTGAGTCCAACCCTGTCCTTGGGTTCAAGGGGGACCATAGTTCCAATTTTGATGTTGGCCTCGTCCATAGGATGAGGGAGGGGGAACTATTCCCTGGTAATTGTTACCATTAACTCCCTGATTTCTATGGGGGGACTGATATGATGGACATCTCCCCCCCCCCCCCCCCTGGAAAGCTAGGGGCATTAGGTCCTCTTAGAGGGGATCTAACATGATCACTATTTTGATAGATGCAGTTAGGTTGTACACCCAGTGGCCCCCCCCACCGACTAATTAGTAATCTGAGGGGTGGTATCCAACCCCCATCATACCAGAGTCAGCCCCCTCCATCCTCTTCTAAATCCCCAGCTTGTATTAATGTAATCTTTTTCCATTGTGTGGGAGGGCTGGCAACCAGCTTAATAGCAATAAATAACACAGCGCGTCCTGGTCTGCAACAGAGTACCGTATTTATCGGCGTATAACACGCACAGGCGTATAACACACACATTCATTTTAAGAGGGAAGTTTCAGGAAAAAAAAGTAAAAATTTAAATAAGGAACTTTGAAGCAAAATAAGGGTCGGTGCCCATCTGCAGCCTCATTACTGCCATCAGTGCAGCCTGATCAATGCCTATCTGCAGCCTCCTCAGTCCACATCAATGCAGCCTCACCATTGCCATCAGTGCAGCTTGATCAATGCCCATCTGCAGCCTAGAGGGGGAGGGGGGCAGGATGAGCACTGACAGATTACATACAGTGATAATCTCCTATGATAAACAGAACAGTGGTCCAATGGCCTAGGAGATGGGACTTCCTATTACAGAGGCCACCAAGTAGACAGGAGATTCTCACTGTATGTAATCTGACGGTGCTCGTCCCGACCCCCTCCCTGTCCCCTCCAAGGCAGCTAAAATTTAGGTATTGGCGTATAACACGCACACGCTATTTGCACCCGATTTTCATGGTGAAAAAGTGAGTGTTATACGCCAATAAATACAGTAGTTAAGCTGTGCTGTGAATAGGAGCAGGGCACTGTGCTCAACTTATGGTGAAAGGTGAACAGACTTATTTGTTTGGAGTGAATCATCAAGGCTTTCAGGTACATAGCAAGTCTTCTTGTCAAGACAATTCTTGTACCTCTACCACTGCCGCAAACATACTTTAAAACTTTAAAATCTCTTATATCAAAGTTTATATGGCAAAATAAAAAAATGAGAATTGCATTGGCCGTACTAGAAAAGGGGAAAAAACAGGGGGGACTTCGTCCCAGATCTTAGAAAATATTATAAAGCTGCAGTACTTACAAGCGTTGTGGAATGGGCGAGGGGAGGATAATGAAATAAGATGGGTTAAAATAGAAAATGCGATAAGCAGTACACATTTAAGACGGGTAATTTGGAACCCTCCACAATACAGGGCACTGGGTGGGAACACGCATGAAATAACACATAATGCATTAAAAATATGGGACACGAATGGGCACATAATTCACCCGTGATTTTTTAAAAAGAGAATGACTATTTTGCACCGGGAAAAGCTCAATTGGGGGGAATTGGATAAAAAAAGGATAATGCACAGTTGAAAGACATTGAAGAAAGGCGAAATAAGCACTTTTCAGGAATTAAGATTGGACACAGAATTAAATAACATGAATAAGGCTACTTGCACACTGAGGCGCTGGGTGCGCTAGTGGTAAAGCAGCGCTATATTTAGCACCGTTTTACCGTCATTTTAGCTGCGCTTTTCGGCCGATAGCGGCCGAAAAAGGGTTAAAACCGACCACAAAGCGCCACAAAGCGCCGCAAAGCGCCGCTTTGCAGGTGGGTTTGGAGCGCTGCCCATTGTTTTCAATGGGAAGGGCTGCTTTAGGAGCGGTGAATACACCGATCCTACAGCTCACCAAAGATGCGGCTTGCAGGACATTTTTCAGCGTCCTGCAAGCGCACCGCTCCAGTGTGAAAGCCCTGTTTGAAAGCGCCTTGCAGGCGCTATTTTTAGAACTTTAGCGCCTGCAAAGCGCCTCAGTGTGAAAGGGGCCTTAGGGTGACAAAGAAACAAATACACCATTGATAAAATTATGAAATGAACACATAATTCTGCTGCAGATACTAGAATGGCTGATATGAATTACAAGTGTCTAGCAAGGTGGTACGCAACCCTGGAAACATGGAAAATGTCTTGCAATCTTGAAATATGTAAGTATATATGTTGTGGATTTTGTAAAAATATATTTTCTATTTAAAAAAATTTTATAATCTTAATAATAATAATTAAATTAAATCTTGTCTATGGGTGGCTATGTTTACTTCTCCACTGTGAACTTTGAACATGTCTTTCTCTCTTTGTCTCCATTACATTGAGGTGCATAGATAAGTAGTTTACCAAAGAAAGATAACATTGTTTGTGCTTTCAGTTTAGCTCACAGAAATAGCACAGACACTGCATTTATGGCAAGACCAACTGTTTTTTTTCTGTACTTGCTGAAAATGGTTTTAATCTGAAAAAAAGGAGTACTGATTCAGACACCACATATAAGGACTATTAAGCTGCAATAAATTAAATTTTTGCTCTTGATTTTAGATATCCTTTAAGATGCTAGAAGCATTCAGACATGCAGGCTTCCACTCAGCCAGCATTTGGCAAAACACAAATGGTTACATCAGGTTTATGTTTAGCCTTTGGAGCAGAGAGTGGGTGGCATGTTACAGATACCTGTGATGGGATAAGGATAGCAAATAGTTGACAGCAATGTCTACAGGTATACATAGACATTAGGTGGTTACCCAATCTGGTCAGAATAAGCTGGATCAGGAGATTATGATCTAATGTCTATGAGTGACATAAGTGAGTTCCATAAAGAGTTCACAGGGCTCACAGATACAGTATCATGTGTCCTCAAATAGATATTCCCTTAAAAAATGAGAACCCACAGGTTGATAACACAAGAAGTTCATATTTCAGTTCTCAACCTGTCTTGGCTATGCCTGGCAGCAGTCAAGACTATGGGGTTGATTTACTAAAGGCAAATAAGCAGTTCACTTTACAAATAAGGTTACACTTTGCAAGGGAATTTTCACCAGAGTGAATGTAGTCAAAAAGAATATCCAATCATGTGCAAGAAAATTAAAAAAAAAATAGCAACTCTGCTTGCATGTTATTGGATGATAGAAGTCACCTCATTCACTAAGCTTTGGGGAAAACCCCCTGCACAGTGCATCCTCCCTTGCAAAATTTTGCCTTTAGTAAATCAACAGCTGTTCCAGTTATAATCACTAATCTCTGGGTAAGATTTCCTTGCAAAGTACAACCTACCTTGCAAAGTGAATAGTCTATTTGCCTTTGGAAAATCAACCCCCATGTCCCAGTTATATTCTAGAATTTGAACTGCAAATCCACCTAAAACAGATAAATCCATTTAGGCCGTTGCTCTTTAAAATCAATCATCTACTATATGCAAGCTGACTGGATCAAAAGTGTAAAAGATTTCCACTTTACAGCCTTAAGTCTTCAATATATATATATATATATATATATATATATATATATATATATATATATATATATATATATATATATATATATATAAATAAAGAGTATCATTGTTTGAAAGATTCTTTATAAAATAAAATCCTTTTTTGTTAAACACATAAAAATATGTTATGTATACACATCTACATATCCCTTAGTTATTTATTTTGCATGTGGTAACAGGTGACATTCACTGTCTGTGTTGCTGATGAGATAGGACCATTTATAGAGGGTAATAAAAATGTAAAAAAAATATTGTAAAGAGCCTGTTTACTTTGAAAATGAAAGCAGCCAAACAATTACTCTTAAGATAAAAATAATGTTTTTTTTTTTTTTTTTTAATTCATTGACGCATAAAGCATCAAGAGATTAAAAATGGCATAAATAAACAAATACATTTTAGCTATCTTATTCAACAGATTGCCGTACTGAAATTGTATGTGAAGTTCCTTCAAAGGCACATTGTCAACAAAAGCAGAATACTTGATTGTCAGCCTTTTTTTTTTTTTTTTCTCCTAATAAATGCATTTTGTGCTTTCTGTAAAATACCAAATCATTGTGAATGTTAATGTAATATTCCAAGCACATATTTTTGGGACTTCCTTCCTTTTCCAAGCTGCGCTCAAGTGGAACATACACTTATTTCTGCAACAAAAATCTTTCTAGGCTATTGGCAAAATGAATAGCATCAAGCAAAAATATTTAAAAATTTAGTCACATCCACATCTTGCAGCCTATAAGGAGCTTTCACGCTTTTGGGCTCGCTTTAGATCTTTAATACCCTTTCCTTTTGTGTCAAGGAGCTCACGAGGCGTAAAGAAGCGCTGATAAACCCACTTAGATCCCTTCCTGGGCCGTCACCTCTCTCTGCCAAGCAGCTTTAGGTGGTAACTGATCTGTGACAAGCTGCCAGTCAAACAGAGCATTTCTGAAAGCTAACACAAAAGACTGAACAGTGGAGAAGGGAGAGAGGAATAAGAAAAGAAACCAAACAGTAACGGCTCTTCTCTCTCTTTGCTGCTCATCCCTCTCACCCTCTCTCCTTGCATTCCCTCTTAGCAAGGTTCATGGCAGGGGCAGCTCGTAGGCTGCTAGATAAAGATCAGTAGCCCATTCAGACAAGGGACTGTCCTGGCTTACTGTTGATAATAGAGGCAGTGAGATTGACAGTCAGATGGAAATTAACACAGGGCTTCCTTGAATACTGGCAATTCCCATGAGAGGAACAGAGAGGGAGAGAGAGAGAAAGAAAGAGGGGTAAGGAGGAGAAGAGCAGAGTAATAAGAACAGAAGATGAACTGAAATGTCACTTTGTTCCCAAGATTCTCTCAGGAGCTGTGTTTGCTTTCCGTAAGGGAGTAAAGTTTGCAATGGGCATCTATCCTTTTGTTCTTCATACAGTTTACCTTAATGTAGTAATTGTCTTCTACTTCTTTTTTTTTTTTTTTAACAACCTTTCAATCACAGGGTAAGTGTCACATTAAAATGCAGCATATTTTACGTAGTGTGTGTCTTTTTTGATTTAACTTCATATTACTTTAAGTATGACGTGGGTGTTGAGAAATACATGATAGGTGAGTCATACTTCCCCTTTCACATGTTCTGAAATATATACCTGTTCAGAGAATTGTCATGCATTACTCGTGTGTATTTCTCTATTGCATGAGTGCTGTGATGTGTGTATGCATGTTTTTGTTATTTTTTTATATTTATCATTATTAAAGCATAGCTTGATAAGCATAAAAATGTACTTTTTGACTAACTTAGAAATAAAGATGTTTAATGTACTCTTTAAATGAGCATAACTTCTGTGACCGCATCAGCTTTCCAAAATTAATATATGCAGACATGTGTTGAGATGCAAACAAGTTAAGAAAAAAAAAACATTATGGGGCCAAATGTCAGATCCCTGTTATGGCAGATGGTGATACTCTGTCCCTGGAATTGTGCCACTAGAGGTCACTTCATCATGGAATTAGCCTGCTATGTAGCAGTAGGGCAGACCATGCCAAGCAAACCACACACAGCCAATTTCTGCTCAATCCTTTGATAATGAGTCATCTAATAAAGCCAAATTCAGCTACAAAGATGCCACAAAAGGGTGCATGCCAGGGCTTCCTTTGATAACACATGTATTTAATAAGCCTGGAATGATGATCTCAGCAAACCAATCAGATTTCAGTTTAACACTGTTAGATCAGTAAAACATGATTTGTGATTGCATGCTATGGGATACGACATTGTCTTATTAATTACGCCTGTTCAATAATCAGTTTTAATGCATTAAGATTAGGCTGGAGATTTCTGGAATTGGTGAAGTTGTAATGTTCAATATATTGAAAATGGGATTTTGAATTGTATATTACTTAAAACTCAAACTGTGCATTCTATGGAACTGTTGAATTCTCCATGCCATGATTTCATTGACTACTGTTTTGCTTGATTGATGTTGCAGAAGATGACTAGCTGAGAGACAGTGACTAGTGACTAATGTACTGTACTGTAACTGAACACATAGTGTGTAAATTATAATATGGATTTATGATAAGGATAGATATCATTTTTTTTTTTTTACTCTAGAACATTCCCATTTGAGCCAGAAGTTACAGATTATTGCTGCACCCAGCTATTGATTGACTGAA
Source organism: Lithobates sylvaticus (assembly GCA_028564925.1). NCBI lineage: Eukaryota > Metazoa > Chordata > Amphibia > Anura > Ranidae > Lithobates > Lithobates sylvaticus. The sequence goes on along the minus strand of CM053028.1, from coordinate 285,726,934 downwards.
AGTAATATCTGCAACAAAAAATAACTTGCCAAATTTAATCAAAACGTAGTGATTAGGCAAGCCTGAAATAGCGTCAGTTATATAATATGCATCTGATAAGCTGATGTAATTGTTTTATTTAACTAAATTAGATATCCTAGAAGTGAAAATTAGTGACATATTTTTAACACATATATTTGTAAGATTAAGAGTGACCATTTATTATGTTTCCATAAGAACTACTTGTAAAAATATTACCTTCTCCGCATACACCTACATCACATTCTAGAAGTCATTGTGCCCATTGGAATAGGTGAATCTTTAACCATAACTAAAAATTGGATTATGGCGATAAAAACCATCATGGGTTGGGGAGAGGGGGGTAAAATAAACCTAGAAACACCTATATCTATTGGTGCTTGCACAAAGAATTCCAGAAAAAAATCAAAATTGAGGTTAGAACTCCTTGTGAAAATCTTTGTCCATCTTTCTGCTTTGTTCCTAAAACCTTGAATTGAACTTGGGACATGTTACCATCTCTCTTCACCCTCCCTTCTCTCAGCCCTTCTCCCTTCTCTGTTTTATCTCCCCATTCCTCATGCATCTTTCCATTCTTTTAGGTGTTTTATCAGCTCTTCTCCTGTTTTGTGTTTTTTGGCAAAATTGTTAAAAAGTGCTGAGTTATGAGTAGTATCGTCTATTGCTCCTAATCAATGGGTTGCTTTATTTTATTTAATCTTGATTTATAACTGTCCTTTCTCCACACAACCAATCCGTGTTTCCCAAGTGTAAGGTGCTTTTTAAATCTTGGGCTTAAATAAAGAATTCCATGGGCTTAGTAAAACATTAAATCCAACAATACAAAACATGCAGACACCACCTAACAAAAATATATATTTGGAAGACTAAATAACTTTTTTCATATGTCAAGAAGTATATTTAAAAAAATGTCATATGTTTGGTAGTGTTACCTCTTTAATAAACTTTCAGGCCTTTCATATGAATTGAATCTGGCCACCATTTACTATGTAACTTTTCATACTGTATGACTTCCATTAAATTTAATAAAGAGCCTCCAGAAAATCTTTCACTGTTGTCAAGAAACCTTTGATGCACTGTTTCGTGTAAATATCTCATTGGAGTATATGGAATACAAAATGTGCTTAGCTACTCAAAAACAACAAATTGGTGCTGTTAACGTACTTTATAACAATAAATATTAATGCATTATATCAGTCATACACATTAGATACACTTGAATGAAAATGAGCATGTGTATCATGATAAAAACATAGGGGAGCTACAAAATGGGAACCATGAAATGTTATGTGAACGGCACAGAAGTTGAATATTATAGATACTACATACTTGGAACTGGGATACAAGGAAAGAGAACAGAAAAACAGGAACATAACAACACTGGAATCAAGACCTTCAAATACTCTCCATTACAATGAATAAACGTAAAGATTTCTAGGTGACGGCCAGGCTGCACTTAGATTAGATGCAAGTACAGCAACTATCAGCCAACCTTTAATTTCTTAAAACAATTACTGCATTGCTTGCGTTATATTGCAATAGGAGAGAGTCCTGCTAGGCCACTGCTGAAGGAATGTATTGCCAAAAGTATTGGGACACTTGCCTTTACACGCACATGAACTTTAATGGTATCTCAGTCTTAGTTTGTAGGGTTCAATATTGAGTTGGCCCACCCTTTGCAGCTATAACAGTTTCAACTCTTCTGGGAAGGCTGTCTACAAGGGTTAGGAGTGTGTCTATGAGAATGTTTGACCATTCTTCCAGAAGTGCATTTGTGAGGTCAGGCACTGATGTTGGACAAGAAGGCCTGGCTCGCAGTCTCCACTCTAATTTATCCCAAAGGTGTTCTATCAGGTTGAGGTCAGGACCCTTTTCAGGCCAGTCAAGTTACTCTACCCCAAACTTGCTCATCCATGTCTTTATGGACCTTGTTTGTGCACTGGTGCGCAGTCATGCTGGAGCAGGAAGGGGCCATCCCCAAACTGTTCCCATAATGTTGGGAGCATGAAATTGTCCAAAATGTCTTGGTGTGCTGATGCCTTAAGAACCCCTGAAAAACAACAACACACCATAACCCCCCTCCACCAAATGATTTACACCAGTGCACAAAGCAAGAGTGGAGGAACTTGACTGGCCTGCACAGGGTCCTAACCTCATCATGTTACAACACCTTTGGGAGGAATTAGAGTGGAGACTGCGAGCCAGGACTTCCAACATCAGTGCCTGACCTCACAAATGCACTTCTGGAAGAATGGTCAAACATTCCCATAGACACACTTCTAAACCTTGTGGACAGCCTTCCCAGAAGAGTGGAAGCTTTTATAGCTGCAAAGGGTGGACCGACTCAATATTGAACCCTACGGACTAAGACTGGGATGCCATTGAAGTTTATGTGGTTGTAAAGGCAGGCATCCCAATACTTTTGACAATATAGTGTATATATTAACCAGGTTGTTGCACTACCAAAATTGCTTAATAAATCTATTTTTTATTTTCAGTATCTAACTTCGGGTCAAATCAATGTGTAATCAACAGTACAAACATTACTCTTTACTCTTGACTGACTTTGAGAATGGAAGCTATCCTATCACGGCAAACAGGTTACCTTCCAGTATTAAATTACATACATTTTGGGGAATTCTGGGGTTTTAACATTTTTGGTGGAGTAAACTAACAACAGTGTGATCCGTGGTAACTTGGGGGCATGTGATCCAGTGGAGTTTATGAATGAATGTTATGTATTAAAATAAGCACTACGTTGAGCAAGAATCTTTGGGAGTGTGGCAACCTTTGTGGATTACTATTTGGTGTGGACAGTTGGAATCTTTTCACTTTCTGCACCCAGCACACAGAGATTTACTCTTCACCCATCTGTCTAATACTGTATATTATGGTTAGAACAAACAATGTAAGCTAAATAGTAGGCCACCTTTTAGGCCTCATGCACACTGGATGGTTTTACAACTACTGTTTTTGGCTTCAGGCATTTTTTTTCTGCAGCCAGTAAACTTGCCAGCAGGTTATCCTATGTGTCCATGCACACATAGGTTTTTATCAGCTGTAGTGGGTTTGAAGAGGAGTTTTATTTAGCTGTTAAAACACTCTAACGCTAAAAAAAACACAAAAAAAAAACACTGAAAAACATGTCTATTCTGTGTTTTTGAGCATTTTTGAGCCATAAGCGAAGTCAAATGCAAAAAGACGCTTAAAAGTGCTAATGCAAAACGAGGCAAAACGTACATTTTAATGGGGCATTTTACAGCTAAAGCTATTAGCATTTTTATAACGTCCAGTGTGCATGAGGCCTAAAACTGCTTGCCGCATCCTCTCAGTAGTGGCCTAGTAGGAGTCACCCTTTCTTTATCAATATATATATATATATATATATATATATATATATATATATATATATTTATCCTTTCTGAATCACGTGAAAAGCAATGGAGCAGCAAGTGTATTCCTCTAACAGAGAAGAACATTTTGTATGACAAGTACAGATTTTCTTGCTGCATAACATAACCATTTTTAGAATGGCATCTCAAAAAGTATGGCTGTGTCAGGACTAGATGTGAAGGGATCATCAAAGCTTTCATCTGATGATAAGTGGCACTAAGAGTAAAAATTACATGCTGTAGTTTTTAGATGTAATTCAGCATTTCAGTCTGATTTTCTTAGCATACCTTTAAAATTCTACACTGCACAGAATGTATATTTGTTTTTTTAAATAACGTGTAAACTCCAGGCAAATGGCTAAATTCACAGTTGAAACATAAATATGTTGTTTAATATGTCAAAGAATGTCTAGTTCTGTTTAGCCACTATTGTAATTCACATGCCTTTGCCATGCTGCACAGCTAGGTAGTTGACCTCCTTCCCACCCCCTCTACATATTTCCTGCTTTAGCTTCAATTCTTGTACCATCTCTCCAGCATCAACCTGAATGTTAGACAGTGAAACAGCATCTTTTTACTTTTTCTTTATCCAGTGAGTAGGCAGGTGAGATGGGAAACTGTAAAGCCACACCAGGAAACAGAACGTATTTATCTGTTTTCCATAACCACTTGACCTCCGGAAGAGTTACTCCTCTTCCTGAGAACAAAATTAGAGAGAGCATCACTCTCCCATAAGGTGATGGGACTTCCCCAGATAGGTCACTGTCTCTGAGGTAAGCACATACACATTGGATAAAATCACAACAATTAAATCCAAAAAACACAAAAAGAAATAAAATAAAGAAAATAATAACTAGTAAAACACAAAAGAGAGCTATATATACTAAACATATTGTTGCCTCGTACTAAAAGTGGTCCAACAGAGAGAAAGGGACTTTACACCCCAAAACAATTGAATATATATATTTGAAATTGTTGGACCAATTCTAGGGACAGATTATCATATCCATATCCCTGAGAAATCGATTAGAACAAAATTAAAGAGAGCACAGCTCTCCCATAAGGTGATGAGACTTTCCCGGATAGGCCACTGTCTCTGAGGTAAGCACATACACAGTGGATAATAATAAAATATAGATTTATTACAAAATATACAAAACATTAAACTTTTTGGTAGTAACATTAGGCCATATAGAGAATTGACCAAACATGATACTCAATCCATATAAAAGCTTGAAAGATGCTTGTGTGTGTAGTAAGCCGGCACGTTTCGCAGACTCCTTATCTGCATCTAAATCATTATTCAAGTTACAAAAACATCATAAAGATAACATTAGTATCAATTACAATTAATTTATTCATCGTATACATATGAAACTTGATAACATTAGACTACATCTACACTAAGTGACAAGCGGTGGGAAGGAAGAAAGAAGAAACAGAAAAGAAAAGGGAAAGAAAGGAAAGGGGGAAAACAAAGAAAGGGGAAAAACTAACAAAGGGGAATAGGAAAGTGGGAATAAAAAAGGGAATGAGGAAAAAGAAAAGAGAAAAGAAAACAGAGGAGAAGGGGAAGGGAGGAGGAGATAGACAGGGGGGGGGGCATAAGCCAACCAGTGCATATATCCATATATACAAAGCAGTATATCCCCATTAGATCTACCTAAGACTACCCTAGTTAATGGCTAAAGGTAGCTACCCAAAACATATATATATATGTATATATCTCAGGACCATAGGCATAACAGCATGGAAACATCCATAAAACATGACCCCTCTCTGTTCCAAAGTATTACTTGGTTAAGACCAGTGTATTATACATACAAAGCCTGGAGTGGCCATAAAGATATAGTAACACACTGAATGCTCAGCTGCCCACTAAAGAGCAACAAGGGCTAATATCTTAAATAACTAAACATAATTCTTAGGAGTAATCCCAGTCCGTGGCTAGGTACCTGGATATAGCAAAGATAAGGTGCCTGGTTGTATGTAAAAGATGGAGGTACAGGTACCCCTCAGTCTTAGATCCATGCCTTGACGTCACTGTGCATCCCACTAATAACCACCTTTAATGCCCACCAGGACCAGTTGAGCGCATTATTAGCCCACAACTGGCACTTCCTTGCAGATGACCCTATAATCTATAAATATGTATCAGATCGTCCAGAGATAGTCTATAGGAGATCTCATTCTGTGAAGGATAGTCTGGTACATAGTCACTACTCACCCCCAGAAGTTTTGGAGGGAGCAGTGGGCGGTAAGGGTACCTATAGATGTGGCAGCTGTGACCAATGCCCTTGGATTAGGGAGGGTACTGTTTGCCCACTACCCAGAGGTGGATATCTTAAAAATCCAGGACATATGCTGACTGCTGCACTATAGGTGTGGTATATTTGGCACTTGGGTGCCGGATTGAGCAGAGGAGGAAAGTGAGGGGGAGGAACAACCCCAACAAGGCAGGGTGTCCTCTAGAGGCAGCCATCGTGAAAACCACCCTATTCCAGATTGTCTAGGTGTTATCTCCCGACCCACTTCCAACAGCTCTGTTGCATGGGGGAAAAAGGGAAGTCTGGATGGCCGCACTTCAGCAAAAACTTCTTTATTAGGCAAAAGATAAAATCCAAAGTAGTGACATCTCATGCGATACAGCAAAACAGCAACAGTAGCTTACGCGTTTCACACCTCAAAGGCGCTTAGTCATAGCTCTGTTGCATGGGCTTTTTTTAGCACATGTGCAGTCGATTGCACTGTTGCAATTTGCAATCTTTGCCACAAGTAGATCAAGGGTGGCAAAAACACCAGCCATTTCGGTATCACATGCTTGACAAGGTGAAGACACCAACAACACCCAAAAGCCAAATTTTTTGCAACTGTCTGACAGGGGCATCAAATTTAAATTTTTTACAGCAAGGCCAATTTTTGCTTTCACCAAGAGTACCTCTATAGGATTACGGTGTGAAGGCACCACCAACACCCAAAGCCCAATTTTTCCACATTTGTTACTTCTATCCAAAGTCTGCAAAAGAGACCAGACTTTACTAAAAAAATATGTTAATCTTGACCTGAGTGTACTATAATTTGGCTTCTTCACACTTTCTCACTGTGGTGTAAAAATAATTTGATGGTTCAAATCATTTGATGGTCCAAATCATTTGGTGGAGGGGGGGTTATGGTGTGGGGTTGTATTTCAGGGGTTGGGCTTGGCCCCTTAGTTCCAGCAAAGTAAACTCTTAAGGCATCAGCATACCAAGACATTTTGGACAATGTCATGCTCCCAATTTTGTGGGAACACTTTGGGGATGGAATCTTCCTGTTCCAACATGATGGTGCACGAGTGCACAAAGCAAGGTCCATAAAGACATGGATGAGTGAGGTGACTGGCCTGCACAGAGTCCTGACCTAAACCCGATAGAACACCTTTGGGATGAATTAGAGCGAAGACTGCAAGCCAGTCCTTCCCATCCAACATCAATGCCTGACCTCACAAATGTGTTTCTGGAAGAATGGCAAAACATTCCCATACACACACTCCTAAACCTTGTGGACAGCCTTCCAAAAAGAGCTGAAGCTTTATTAGCTGCAAAGGGTGGACCAACTTAATATTCAACCCTATGGACTAAGACTTAGATACCATTAAAGTTCATGTGTGTGTAAAAGCAGTCCCAATACTTTTGACAATATAGTGTGTGTCTGTGTTTATATATATATATATATATATAAAAAAAAAAATATAATATATATATATATATATATATATATATATATATATATATATATATATCTACACTTACATTTGTGTAATTCATTTTTATTATGTGCCTTCAGTTCCACTTTCATTTCTTATTTATGTTAGAAAATCTTCACACACTACAAAAATATATATTCCAGTCAAATTTTTCACACTCAACATACCATTGCAGATATGGCCAGTGGTGGAATATGATTACCATAGGGCTAATAAAGATTTGATCCTCCATCCTTACTGAACTAGTCTTTTGAATCAAGCTTAGCAAGACAATTTATTCCATGCCAATTTTACGTGTTTGCTTTGAGTAGAAAGATCAAATGTACAGTCATAGAATTAATATTTGTTTTCTGTGTAACAACTAAACAGCACTAAATCCATAGCATGCACCAAAAGTCACACTAAACATTACACTGCTAATGTTTCTTTTTTAACCACTTGAGCTCCGAAAGGTTTTACCCCTGTCATAACCAGAGCAGTTTTTCCTATTCAGCACTGCACTTTTTTAACTGTCAATTGCTCGGTCATGCACAACACTGTACACGAATGACATTTATATGATTGTTTTCCACACAAATTGAGCTTTCTTGATCACCACTGGGTTTTTTTATTTTTTATTATACAAACTAAAAAGATTGAACATTTTGAAAAAAACACAATATTTTCTATTTTCTTTTAAAACATATCCAATAAAATCATATTTCTTCAATAATTTAGGACAAATGTATTCTGCTACATGTCTTTGGTAAAAAAAAAAAAAAAAATCCCAATAAGTGAATATTACCGTAATAGGTTTGTGTGAAAGTTATAGCATCTACTGTAAATATATATATATTTATGGTCGAAGTCCTTCAATCGGGATGGATGTGAACCACATAAACATGCCACAAGACTTACAATATGAAATGGACCTCAAGTGTGCCCTGGTCTGCTGGTCGATATACCAAAAAAAAAAAACATTCAGGTTGGGGTGAAAGCTCTTTATTGGTTTAGTGTTATTTACTGAGCAAGTTTGGTAAATGCTTGCAACATTTCTACCTGAGGATTTGGGATGTACCAGGCAAAGCAGGCAGATTTCCACCTGGCTAATCTCTTTATGATATGGTCTGGAACCCGGTGCTGGGATGCGGCCAAGGCTGCTCCAATTCGGAAGGAGTGTCCAGAGTACCGACTGGGGTCAAGGCCTAGGTTGCGCAGGAGGATCCTGGCGTGCTTGATGAACTGTCAGCCACTCAAGAGTATGGTTGGGAAAGGTAGTAGGGGACTAGAGTTCGACTGGCTGGGTAGGAGTGACAGTAGGCGGTTGAGTATTGCTACTGGGACCCAGATGTTGTTTGTCTTTAAAAGATGGATGTCGACCCCGGGGCCTGATTGCTGGGATTTGTATACTGCGAGGTGGAGAATTAAATGATCTTGGAAGCGAGCCAGGTGACATCTACACAGTACCTAGCCAGCAGGGCTATTACAGGTAAACTAGCTAGGCCGCAAAAAATTGTAGTAGGCCAGGTAGATGGCCGCTTGAATGACCAAGCTGGGAAGAAAACCAAACGGGGGAACAAGAGAGGATGGTCAACATGTCTCTGAAGATGGTACTCGTGATGGGCAATCGTTTGGAGTTGGCTATGTGCTGCTGCTTCTGAATGCCACGCAGGATGGCTTGGATCGCATGGGTTGCAAACAAGGATGGCTTTGCGGGGTCCTGTAAGGCCAGGAAGTGTTGGATTCTGCCTAAGTATAGTCTGATGGTGTTGTGTGATTGAGCCATGTGAGTGTGGCAATATGAAATGAAAGCTAGTATGTGTTTAGTGTCTGTTGACGTTGCCGCGGGGCAGGATGCCAGAAACTTGCAGAAGGCATTCCAAGCTGTGTGGTAGGCATTGAGTTTGTTGCGGGATAAGGATTGATTAATGAGCTGGTTGGTGCTGTGAAGGTGCTGCTTTAATCCAATGTCAGCTGAGACAAGGGTGGGATAAGAGATGACATTGGGTCGGCTCCGGGTTTCTGCTGGAAAAATGAAATGAAGTTAAAACGGGATAGTACGTCTGCTGCGACTTTGCACTTGCCCAGAATGTATGTGCAGTGCACATTGAACTGATGCTGCAGGGATAATTGTACCAGCCTGCATAGGAAGGACATAATAGGGAGCGACTTGGACCTGCCCTTGTTAATGATATCTGCCGTGCCCCAGATGTCGGTGGCGAAAGCCACCGTTTGTCCGGTCCAGGTATGGCCCCAAACCTGAGCGGCTGCCACGATCGGGTATAGTTCGAACAACAATGAAGGCTAGATGAAACCAGGGATTTGGAGTATCTCTGGAGGCCAGGCCCTGCAAACCAATGATGGCCAAAAATTGCAGCGAAGCCTGTGGAGGCTGCAGCATCCGTTACTACCTGCGGTGATACAGGTGATACTGATGGTATGAGCATGGATATGCCATTACAACTAGTAAGGAACTCAATCCACATAGACAAATCCACTACTGCTGCTGTGTCTAGTCTAAGGATTTGATCAGGGTTCTGTGTCTGAGAGAGAAAGACCAAGAGGCGCAAAATAAAAGATCGTCCCTGGGGAATAATTCTCATTGCGAAGTTGAGCATCCCTAAGAGGGATTGAAGCTGTTTCTTAGTACACCCCTGTGCACGAGTCACGAAGAACCGATCTGATACGGGTCAGTTTGTCGGGGGCAGGCTTGCCTGCATGGAGCGAGTGTCAAGATTGACCCGAGGAAGGTGATAGAGTGTGCTGGGCCTTCCACTTTGTGTTCTGCTATGGGCACATGGAGATTCCCAAACACCACTCTTAACCTATCTATGTCTATTGTTCGATTAGCAGGAAGTCATCCAGATAATGAATGCCCATCTGGCACTGGGCTTGGTGCAACAGGATCCAAGTGAGGGACTGTGCGAAAGTGTCAAAGAGCCACGGGCTGCTTTTAGAGCTGAAGGTCAGTTTAGTGGCAAAGTAATATGACTCTTTTCATTTAATGCCGTGCCAGCACCAGAGGGACGGTTGGATGGGTAGAGGCTTAAATGCGTCTGATATGTCAGCTTTAGAGAGCCAGGCTCCTGTGGTCTGGATCGCCATGTCAACTGAAGCATATTTCAGGGAGAATTCCTCTGAAGGAATTAAGGAATTCAAACTCGGAATGTGGGAAGAATGAAGCGCAGACAGGTCATACACCAAACAAATTTTATTCGAAAACTTGCCCTTGACAAGCCCAATAGGGCTAACTCTCCAGATGGAGAAAGGGGGCTGAGCGAAGGGGCCAATGATGAAGCCTTGGTCAAGTTTGGCCTGTAACAGATGGTCTATGGCCTGTCGTCGATGGCTGCTAAGTGGAGATTCCTGCACTCGTGAGTCGTGTGGGGAAGTGTGATGAGGCCAGTATGGAATCCTGCTGTAAATCCTTTGATAAGGAAGGTGGCTAGTGAGGGAGTGGGGTGTGAGGTGAGGTAAAACCCCAGCTATAGGATGTCTACTCGGCCTAGTCAGGATGTTTTCTTCTGCTTGATCTGGCATAGGGTTTTAGGATGTGCTCTATGACATATGGTACAGATATGGAGCAGCCGGCTTTGGCTGTAGTTGCACGATCTAAAATTAAAGTTATTACAGATAGATACTCCCACTACTGACAGCATTGGGCATACAAACATGTCCACCTGGGGCGTCTGAGCTGGGGCCAGCAAGCCCTGACCTGTACCGGAGGTGCAGAGGAGACTGAGAGGGCGTCTAACTGCTATGTTAGCACACCAGTTAGCGGTGTGGGTGGAGGACTGGCAGATAGCGCAGAGTGGTGAGCGTAGGCTGGCAAAGTGGCAGCAGAACAACTCTGTGTCAATGAGGCTTCAATCTGTGCCTGCTTGGAACTGTGTGAGCCTGGCTGCCGCTTTGGCTGAGAATGAACGGTGGTAATCATAAAATAAGAACCCCCCAGTATTTATAGCCTAGGTCCACCACGGTGTGGAGATATAAGTCCAGCTCTTCCCTCCTGCTGGGGCTGGCTGAGCACAGAACATCCCACACCATCCCAAAGGTCAACGCAAACTCTGTAATAGTTAGTTTGCGGTTGAGCCTGGGGTCTTTGGCCTTGAGGACCAATGATACGTCCCCCCAGGCATATGATTTATTCTCTGCAGGATCGTGAACTGAAATGAGGTAGGAAGAAAGGTTGAGGTCCTTGCCGTTCAAAATGTCCTTCCTGATGCTGCTGGGATCAGGTGGGCTGGGAAGATAGTAGAACTCTTCCCTGTCATACCTGCTGGAGGGAGTGTCGGGACCGGGACTACAACTGAGTCAGGGATGGCCGCGGCCGGGCGTTCTTCCAAGACTGTCACTCTGGCACTTGCACTTAGAGTGGAACGCACTCAATTTCCGCCGCTAGTCAGACGTCCCGCTTATATAATACACCTCTATGCACACTAAGCTACGCCCCTGATGATGTCAGTATATGACAAAATGCATAGGGCGGAGCTTGTGTGTGACGTGACGACAGTGTATGCCATGACACGGCAGCCATCCTGTTGGCGGTTACAGCCTGTATTCAATGCCTGTTTCTTACTCGGAGCACGTGAGTGTATTATTGTTTGTTGTCTTAATTAAACAACTTTTTTAAGAATACTACACCATGAGGCTCTTTCACCTTTGTTAACTTTATGTGTGGAGCTATTGTTTTTAATACGAGGATCAAGTGTGGGGACCCGACATCCATCCTGCTTTTATCTGGCTGTATCTGCTATTACTGGATCGATTGTGGTCATTTGAAGGATCTCTCTCTCATTCAGTGCCTAATTGAGCCCTATAACAAGGGTCCAAAGCGGAGGGTAAGAGGCTGTGTGTCTGGGTGCCGGAGGTGGTTAATTCCGTCTCCACACTTCTCTACTATATCCTACGGATTGTGTGACCACACTTTTTTATTATACTATATTGACTTTTTGATCATTATCCACCCCTGATGAACAAAGTGTTTATGGATTGTTTTTCTAGCGCTGCACCTATTTTTACACTCTGGCTTGGACGTCAGTGGCTGTGGTGGACAATGATGACACCATGGTGTGAAGCTGAGAATGGGCAAAAGATATGGACTGAAGAGACACCTGCTGGGTGCTGGGCCCGTCTGTCCCTGGCGGTGGGAAGAGGAGCCTGAAGAGCTCGGCTTTCCTGGCTGTAGCGCGGAAGGGCACACTTCTGCGCCTTAGTTCCACTGTTAACTTGGGGATGGTCCATCCCCTGAGGGACTGCACCCGGCTGCTCTCTGAAACCGGAGAGGGTGACAGAGGGGCAGATGTGAGGTCTTCACTGCCGACCTGTGACATGGCTCTGGCTGACTTGTGCCCTAGTTGTGAAGTCCTGTTTTTTTAGGTTGAAAGCTTAGTCGACCGGAACCTGTAGTGGGGGTGACATGAAAGTCCAGTTTTTTTTTGTGTGTCTTGTCTATGTATACATTTTTAATTTTTTTTGCCTGGGGTAGTAATGTCCAACCTGGTGCAGGATGGAACTACCTGAACTCAACTGACCTAGAGGAGAAATGAAAGACGGACAATGGTGAGTGGCCTAATTACATTCTATTTGGAGGTGAATGAGTGGCCGGGTCGTGTGACTTCGAGATGCGTTTATAGCGACTGCAAGGGAAACCTTATCGGGAGCTGACTGATGGTTAAACAAACTAATTGTAACCATGAATGGAATTTAAAGGAAAACGGCTTTGAGAACAGTTGGTCTGAAGATATGTGGGCCAATGTTCCTTGTTGCGATTCAAACTGGACCGTAGGGTGAGCCGTACTGGGGGGTGTGCGTCAATGACGTGACAAATCATACAGCTATCTGAATTAAAAGTGAATCATTGAGTCACTGAGGCGACCGACATCGAACAACTGTAGAGCATGTGAGACGTAATAAAATAAACTAAAAATGCACGAATGACCTGACACCAAGCAATTGCCGAACCTAAGGAGAATATGACAGACAATATTTGAAATACGACCACTGAATGATTGAAGTGATGGTGACACGAATCGGGGTGCCGTAACTGTGACTGACAATGAACCGATCTGGGAAATATGGGATGAAGTGAGGACGAAATGAAATGAACGAATAAAGCCGACACGAATCGGAGTGCTGCTAAAGTGACTGGACTCAGATCGGTGTGTGGGGTATATGAAACGTAATGCCAAAATGACTGCCATGACAGAGGCACGAATCGGTGTGCCAAAATTGCGGCTGACAGCGAACCGGACTGTGGAGCATGGAATGAAGTTAGATGGAATTACTAAAGGAGCTGTCATGAATCAGTGTGTCGCTACTGATACTGGATTCGAATCGGAGAGTAAGGTATGTGAAGTGAGTGAAATGATTTGCCATGACAGAGGCACGAATCCGTGTGTCGCGATAGCAACTGACAGCAAACCTGTCTGTAGAACATGGAATGATAATAAGGTGAAACGACTAAAACAAGTTGACATGAATCGATCCGTTGCTGAGGCGACTGGATTCGAACCAGAGTGTAGGGTATATGGAATGAACAAAATTATTGCCATAACAGAGGCGCGTGATTGCAACCTTTGATGACGCACTGTGGGAGGGTGAAACGCGTTGACGCAATTTTCGGTACGATTGACGTCACTTTCGGTCTCGTGGAATGAATGCCAGGAACAGCGCTTGCTGTATCTTCAGCTCCATTTTATGCACACATAGCGAGTGTGTTTAAAGGATTAAAAATCAGGAAGAACTCCGGACAGCCGCACACCAGGAATAGATAAAATTCAATGAATTTATTTAAAAAGCTGGAATCACATCAATCCAAAACATGGCAAAACAGAACAGGAGGGGCACAAAGCTGACGCGTTTCGCACTGTACTTAGTGGTTACTCATAGCTGTGTTTAAAGGATAAGTTCACCTTTTGTAACATGTTACATGTTACGCCCGTATTCAGAGTGTAACATGTTACTATCGCAGCAGCCCCTGCACCCTTCCGATACCCCGTTGTGACAGCGGCTGTTTTATTCTTTCACATAGTTCTGTGAATGTGAAAACTACAAGTACCGACAGCCTTTCAGGCTGTCAGCTTGTAGTTCTCAATAAGCTACCAGGGCGTTGTTGAGTAATCTAGGTAGTTCATTTTTTTCTTGTCATTGTTTAACTGTCTGCTCATAAGAGGTACAAGCAGTTTACACTGACAGTCTGCAAGAGCCCTGCATTGCATGCCAATCTGCTAATCATGGGTGCAATGATTTGATTTGCAGGCACCTAGTAAAAAAAAAAAGAATAAGTGCAAATTTTTTACCGCCAAAAAGATGCGCATTTATTACAAAGGTGAACTTATCCTTTAAGGGCCGGTTCACACCAGAATTTAACAGGAACATGGTGCGTGTTCCTGTGCGATTCCTGTGTGTCCCCCTGCAGTGCAATTTTTAGCTTTTTCATTTGAATGTGCTGAAATTGCACTGTATTGCACAACAAAACACCCTGCACCGAATTGCTTGGTACTGCGGTACCATGTGATCTGATGCCTGCAAATGCACTGCTTTTTGGAACCTGGGTTTGGGGTGCCATTGACAAGGTATTGGCACCTGATTGCAAAAGCAGTGCGTTTTAACCACAGTGCCAGAAACCTGCAAGGATACGTACCTTTCCTGCACCATGTTCTGGTGTGAACCAGTCCTTAAAAGTGTTAACTGTTATTAGATTGCAGTCCTCGGTTATTAGCAAACGTTGTTTGATCCAGTTTATATGCTGATTTTCAACATCTGATCTTTTGTCACAAAATAAAAATCAGGCTGTATGCTGCCAGTTTATAACTTTATTAAATCAGACCTTATGTGTTTTGAACTGTATATGCAAAAATGCTTCTTATATCTTTCTCCTATTGAAAAACTTTATACTGCATGTTTCCTATCAAATCTTAAATTCAAA
Organism: Lithobates sylvaticus; assembly: GCA_028564925.1. NCBI lineage: Eukaryota > Metazoa > Chordata > Amphibia > Anura > Ranidae > Lithobates > Lithobates sylvaticus. The sequence continues at coordinate 285,711,870 of CM053028.1, read as the reverse complement.
ACTGGATTCAAGCTACTGCCAAATCATTTTTAGTTAAGAAATGATGCTCAGCAATGAGAAGAGAAATTTCATAAAACTAAGAATCATAGAACTGGAAAATATATACTTCATTCTACCCTTCTTGAAAGTGCCAGACAGGACAAATTAATGATAAATTGAGATAACCATCCAGAGACAAAGTAATATGACTCTGTTATGTGTTACTCAATAAGCCTTTTTGATTTATTTGATGAGACTTCTTTTTTTTTTTTTAGAATAAAAATCTAAATTGGATTTCTAGGCATGTATTGTGCAATTTAATATTATTGGAATCCTTCATATTTTTAAGAGTGCTTCAGTCTGAAAGAGTGAGTCTTTTTCCCCCACAAATGTAAAAATGAGTAAATTGCTCTGTAATACCACAATCCCTGATCACTTTGCAATTGAAATGCTTGCAAAAATGTGGTTGTGTAGAAATTGTTTTAAAGCTCTCGAAGGCATTTTCTTTGGCAGTCAACCATTTTTGCCCTAACTGAAGGGCCGTTGCTGGTTTTGAGCTTAGAAAAATATGCCAGCTGTTCATGTAGACTAATGTGATGACATTTAGAATAAGATTGATATAGAATCCTTTTTAGGAAGAATGTATACAGTATGTACATATTGCTCACTAGTTCAGGTCCTGCCTGACCAGACTCATAGATAAAAGTGGCCCACAATGCCTTCCTAAGTATGGATCTCTATAATGGCTACATGCAGAGCTACAGGCATTAAAGTATGACAATGTGATGTTGTTCTGTAGGCCATTTCAGTGAGCCAGCAGCTACGATGTACTGTGCATGTGGGGCTTTTATCTACAGGACCTAGTGCAGAATCCCTCCCTGCCAGCTTGTAAGTAGCAGACAATGGAGAAGGTCACCAGTTAATCTCAGATTCATAATTTGGGGTGTAAATGGAGTCAGAAGGGTAAGGGGGCACAGTTGGCCTTAAGTTATTTCAAATATTTGTTGTCTGTTAATAAAACATAAAAGTGGGAGGGGCGTGGCGACCGGACTCCAGGATGGCCGCTTCACTACAGGCTGATATGGTCAGGGGGATTAATCAATGTAAAAGAGAAGTGCACTCACTAGGCCTAAGAGTGGACAGAACAGAGCACAAAATGGAGGAATTTACCTCAGCTTATAATGTAATGGTTGACTCAAATGCAGCTCAGGGGAAGAAATAGGATGGATTAAAGACAAACTAGCAAGTCTAGAGGACCGCTCCAGGAGGAACAACCTCAAGTTGAGGGGTATCCCTGAAGAGGTACCCCCGAATCAGTTACTACCATTTGCCCAAGCTTTATTTTCAACTTTTTTACCTCAGGCTACAGCACAAGACCTCATTGTGGACAGAATTCATAGAATTCCTAAACCGTCATTTCTGCCTGCAGAAATTCCCAGAGATGTTCTACTAAGAGTCCACTATTTCCACATTAAGGATCAAATTTTGCAAATTTCTAGAAAACAAGAAAATTTACCCCCACAATTTGCTAATGTTAAATTGCTCCCTGACCTATCTAGACATACTTTACAACGCAGACGCAATCTTATAACTATTACAAAAGCCCTAAGGAATCATAACATCATTCACAAATGGAAATACCCTGCCACTCTATCCATTGTTCACAATGGCACCACCACCATGATCTCCTCGTTGGATGAAGGTCTAAATTTACTACGTAGATGGAAAATACTACCTGATGCAAACACCAACTTTCCCGCCATAGCAGGCCCATCACATATCCCTAATGAATGGCAAGCAGTGACTCATAAAAAATCTCTTAAAAAATCCGCTGGTATACCAAGCACAGAATTTCAACAGATTACTTGAATGTCTCCTAGGAAGAGTGCCTTATACTCTGTTCCTTGTTACCCTCAGATTACCATTAGCAGTTCCACCTGCTCTTGGATCGCTTTATGGATCCTTTTTTTATCTATATTTTCTTTTTTTTTTTTTTTTCCTTGATATGCACAGATCTCTCAAGAGCAATTTATCGTCCTACATCTACTCCAGAAATCCATATGATGGCTGTCAACAACCTGGAAAATTCACACCAACTGAAGTGAGTACTTTAATGTCTATCCTCCATATCCTTTATACAATGGACCAATGACGATCTCTTGCTTATCAATCAATGCACATGGTTTGAACCACCCGGCCAAACGATTTTCCTTATGGAAAGAGGTTCATAAACACAAGGCAGATATTGTATGTGTACAAGAAACGCACTTCCAACTAGACAACACCCCACAGTGTACACACAAAGACTTCCCACACATCTACTTAGCATGTAATCCTCTCAAAAAAACTGGAGGCGTTCTAATAGCCCTGAAGAACTCACTTTCATTTCAACACAGAGATTCGTTTACGGATGAAGCTGGCAGATTTATCATTGTCTCAGGCGACATAAACTCTCAACCATTCACTCTGGTTAACCTATATTCACCAAATACACATCAAATTCGCTTCTTCAATAAGGTCCTTCGCAAACTCAAGTCTATGCAGTATGGTAAAGTCCTGATATGCGGAGACTTTAATGCTACTGTAGACCCCCAAGTGGACACATCTTCGGCCAAAATCCGCTCAACACCAGCTCTACAAACCATTCTTCACAAAGAGGAACTGTTCGATGCGTGGAGATGTCTCCATGCTGGTGAAAAGGACTTCACTTTTTTTTCCAACAGACATCGCTCATACTCCCGTATTGACATGTTTCTAACTGATAAATGGTTGTTACAAGATATAACCACAGCTGCCATTCACGAGATTACGTGGTCTGACCACGCAGCGATTTCCTTATCCATTATGGAGAAGGGTGTCTCTTCTTCACCTCCCATCTGGCGGTGTAATAATAGACTAGTACAAGAGCCTTCATCTAACAAACTACTGACACAACACATCACCAATTTTTTCTTAGATAACTATGGTTCAGTTACAAAAACACATGTATTATGGAACGCCCATAAGGCATACATGAGAGGTATTCTAATACAAATGGGGGCTAGAGCCAAACACCAGAGGTCTCAACAAATTCAAACTATACTCCATGATCTTAGAAAATTTGAAACACAAAATAAAACATCCCCTACCTCAGTAATAACTCACAAGCTTTCTATCCTTAGGGAAAAACTTAGAGAAATTTTATCTCAACAATATGACAGACATATCAGAAGCTTAAAATTGAATTTCTACCATAATGCTAATAAAACAGGTAAACAATTAGCCAACAGATTGAAAGCAAAACGCACTAAGACAAGGATAGCATACTTAAAACACCCCACATTACACCACAAAATTATTCATCCTAAAGATATAGCTGACCAATTTGCAGAATACTATAGTTCAATTTATAATATACATAAGGATACCGCTACGAACCAACCATCTAAGGAAAACATAAATGATTTCCTACAACGCATTCATTTACCCTCGCTATCTACTGAACAATTAGAATATCTTAATACCCCCTTTACCACTTCTGAAGTTGAGAAAGTTATTTCTTCTCTTCCTAACGGTAAATCCCCTGGCCCTGATGGCTTCTCAAATGAATATCTTAAAGCATTTAAACATGTCATAACACCTTATCTCACACATTTATTTAATGACACTGCCGATAGTGCTAGTATGCCCCCAGATATGCTTAAAGCATATATAATTACATTACCTAAACCTGGTAAGGAACCAGACACTCCGGCCAATTATAGACCGATATCACTGCTTAACTCTGATACCAAAGTATATGCCAAATTATTAGCCAATCGTTTATCAAATATTATTCCTTTACTAGTCAAAAATGATCAGATGGGATTCGTGAAGGGGAGACAAACTTCTGACGCAACCAGGAGAATTATAAATGTTTTGTATCATGCTAAATTGCACCGAACGCCTTCTCTGCTGTTATCTATTGACGCAGAGAAGGCGTTCGATAGAGTCCACTGGACATACATGGAGATGACGCTTAGTAAGTTCGGATTCCGGGGTCGTATACTTCAAGCTGTTTTGGCATTGTACTCTTGCCCCACTGCACAGGTATACTCCACAAATGCTTTATCTTCACCCTTTGATATTAGAAATGGAACTAGGCAGGGATGCCCCCTGTCTCCTTCCATTTTTAACCTTATGATGGAACCTCTTGCAGAAACTATAAGGTCTCACCCGCTGATTTCGGGTTTCCAGTTCGGCAACACTAAACACTCCATTAATCTTTTTGCTGATGATGTCATTCTGCTATTGACTAATCCAAAAATTTCTTTACCACATGCTCATGAGGTCCTGCAAGAATTTGGTAAGATCTCATACTATAAAGTGAATTTTTCTAAGTCTTTGATCCTCGCCCTCAAAATTCCACCCAAACTTAAACTTGATCTCCAATCACAATTTCCATATACATGGAGTACTGAAGGTGTTCCATATCTGGGGATTGTCTTGAAAGCCAAAGTTTCTGAACTCGTCAAATCTAATTTGAAACCACTCATTGCCAAACTGGGAATTCAACTCAAAGACTTTTCAATGAAAGAGGTTTCATGGTTTGGTAGGATTGCTGCATTTAAAATGTTGATATTGCCTCAAATACTGTATGTTTTTCGCTCTCTACCACTTCATATCCCACAACATTTTATTAAAAAACTTACTACTATGTGCTGGAAGTATGTGTGGAATGGTAAAAAAGCCAGATGCTCCAGGAACAATCTTATCTCACATAAGAGATTCGGTGGGGCAGGGCTTCCCGATATTCAAGACTACTACTGGGCAGTTAGACTGGACCAACTTAAACATTGGTTCCCGACTAAAGACCCACCAGTTTGGGTAGACATTGAAAATTCATTAATCCCACTATCCATATCCAACGTATGCAATCTTTTACTGACTGATAGCTGGGCTACTTGGGACCTACGTAAATTATCCCCTACAATCCAAATTTCCTTAAAAGCATGGAGACATGCACTAACTACTAATCAAGATGACGTTATAGACTTACCATACAATATACCTCTTTCTATTCTTAGGACGAAACTTCCCGACTTCCCTATAAATGACTTCATTAATATAGGAATTACGATGCTATCTGACTTCTTCGATGTCAATAAGCTCAAATCTGTAACACAATTGACCTCGCAGTATAACCTTACTACTGATATGGCTCCTTACGCATTTCGGATATTAGAGTTACTTCAAACCTTACCTTCTCCTTTAATTACCATTCCACGCAGACTATGGCAGTTTTATTATCCAAGTAGTAAAGAAGTGAAAGGAATTTCTTATTTTTACAATCTTCTACATGATAAATTACAATTTATCAAAACACCTGCCATGCTCAAATGGGAAGCAGAACTCGGCTCTGACTTTTCGGAGGTTCAGTGGCGCCACGCCTTCTCTGAAATTCATTCTGCATCTCATTGTGCCAAACACTGGGAACTTACTATTAAACTCTCCAATAGATGGCATTACACTCCTTGTCGATTGGCATCTTTCTTTACAGGTTTTTCTCCGAACTGTTGGAGGGAGTGTGGCCACTTAGGTAATCTATTACATATGCTTTGGTATTGCCCTACGGTTAAAAGCTTATGGAATAGTGTTTTTCAACATATATCTACCATTACTGGTATACTCACTAAACCAGACCCTGTCTTAGGTATTCTTCATATAAATATCGACAAATTTCCTAAATCATTTAGATCAGTTATAACTCATATTCTGTTAGAAACCAGATTGCTGATTTTATGCAATTGGAAGTCTAACACTACTATCAATTTATCAGATGTTATTTCTGCAGTACGTAGAAACTATACTTTTGAACGCTTGATGGCACTTAAGAATTCCAAATGTGTACAATTTGATAAATACTGGTCTATATGGCCTAAAGTTTCCTCTCAGGATGATATATAATTCTGTAGATTGTTTATTATAAATGCTCTATATACGTTCTTTGAATATGTCTTATCTTTCATATGTTAAATAGTCGATGGATACTGACACATATCCCACGTTGTGCATATCCTATTATTTATTTCTTTAATGTTTATTTATTTTCTGTATGATTTCATGAAAATACTCAATAAAAATTGAATGATTCAAAAAAATAAAACATAAAAGTGTTTTTTATGAATGTAGATATTGAAGGTAGGTTGATTTGCATTATTTCCAAAGTTTTAATATTTATTTTTTAGGGCAGCCTCAGGGAAGGAAGTGTATAGTGACTCAAAACTCTCGTTTTTTTTTAAAAGAAAATATTTGATTCAAATGTGTTGTTAACTTAAAAAAAGAATATTTTATTGCTCTCAGCCTTCTCCAGGTCTCCTTCATTTGTTTTTGCTGCTGTGATTCAACTTCCTGTTAGGTCCCTTCCAGATGGGGTGGATCGTCTGAGTGGAATCCACCTGCTCGGTGGGGAATCTCTCTGCTGAGCAGGAGGATGAAAAGTCCTGACCGCTGTGCTATGCAGAGCAGACAAGGACAGAGTTCACTCTCCTCTATGGGACGGTCAGATGAAAACAGACTGCTTGTCCATGTCCATCTGATTGCCATCCGATCTGAATGGATGGCGAATGTATCGCCAACTTTCTGTGTTCAGTGGATTTTGTTGAATCGGATGCCAGGCGGGTGTCCGCTGCCATCCGCCTTCCCATAAAGGACAATTGGTGGCTCAATCTAGACCGCCTGAAAAACTGACAGGCGGACCTAATCCGGCCCAATCATGAGAAAGGGGCCTTAGAGGGTGGCTATGTTCAGTCTCCATGGTCCCACTGTAAGTAGGAACGCAATCACCCTAGGGACTATGGACTGTAGACTATTGGATTTATAGTGAGCATAAAGCAATGAACATGACTGCAACTAATGTCCATTGCTCTTTCTAGACAAACCGAATAGAGGGTGGAAAGGAGAAGTTTGGGAGCTTCTAATGAACATTACAAGGATGCAGAAAAACACAGTAAGAAAAATTGATTACCAGGCCATTAAGTAGTGGATGTGAATGGGCTAGTTTTGGAAAACAAAGATATCTTTTTTTTGTCACAGCTTTTTAATAAAGCCTATGAATATTCTGTGTGCTGTTTACCAAGTAGAATATATTGTGCTCTGCTTGTAAATTAAAAAAATATATTTTAATAAATGTCTTACAATGCTTATTTGCTGGGGTTAGAAAACATCCTTTTTTTCTTTTTAACAATCAGGATTGCTTTATTAAAGGAGAATATAGCGTGGAAGAACATAAAAAAAATATATTTAAAGCAATCAACCTTCATCCTTGAACCTTCAAAACCGGACCACGGGCCGCGATTGGCCCGCGGGCCGGACTTTGGACATGCCTGCTATATACTGTAATTAATACATATAAAACATAGTGATATTATGCACAGCATCAAAAAATTTGCTAAAATGATCAATATGTAAACATATGATCATATACAGTAGGCATGTCCAAAGTCCGGCCCGCGGGCCAATCGCTGCCCGCAGTCCAGTTTTGAAAGGCCCGCCTGGTTATCTAAACCAGCCTCTCACGACCAGTGTGCTGTGGGATCAGGGCTGTCAGATGAGCCCGATCCTCTGCTGAACATCGGCACTGTGAGAAGCTCTATCAGCCTCAAAAGTTAAAGTAAAGTGCAGGAGAGTGTGCTCTCTGCTTCCCCCTACAGTGCAGTACCCGGCTGAATGAGGAAGCTGGAAAGGTACAGTACTGTGCTAGAAGCTAGATTCATTTTTAAATGTCTTTATTCATGTGTCTGTGTCTGTGTGTGTGTGTGTGTGTGTGTGTGTGTGTCTGTGTGTGTGTGTTTGTATGTATGTCTGTATGTATGTGTATGCATGTGTGTGGATGTGTCTGTATGTATGCATATGCATGTGTCTGTATGTGTGTGAGTGTATGCATTTGTCTGTATGTGTGTGTGCATGTGTCTGTGTGTATGTATGTGTGCATGTGTCTTTTAATCCGGACCCCCCCCCCCCATTCCTGTGCCATCAGAACTGCTTTTGTAGGGCTTGTTTGTGATATCAGCCAGGACTGCTGCTCCTCTGAAAAGCAATCCATGCACAGATCGCTTTTCAGAGGCATTTGACAGGCGGTAAAGAGGCATTATGTTGCCTCCTCACCACCTGTTTTAAGCCCGTAAAATCCAGCATCACTATACCGCAACTGTGCAATGCACACAGTTGCGGGGTAGTTGCAGTGCAGCCCCATTCAGCCTGGGTATACCTCCAGCTGCAGCCACAGCATGTGTACACCCCCATCTGCTCCCTCTGCAGCTAAAGGGGGAGAAGTTGGGATGGTAAAACAGCTTAACCATGTGGTTTTACTGCCCCTCCAACCTGACATGTGAACAAGTCCTTGGTTCACATCTGTGTGACTGTGTGCTGCGTGTAGAGCAGCCCATTAATTTCAATGGGCTTCCCTACCCACAAAAATGCACGGAAAGAAGTCCCCAACCTTTCTTTTTTTATTTTATTGCACTGCACCAAAAGCACCCCACGTTTTCCAATGTGTGGGGTACCATTAATAATTAACGGTACCCCTAAAGAGCAGAGCATTCGTCTGTGTGTCGGGAACGAGCGTGACAAAGGCAAGATAATTCTTGTTGGGCAGTGTATTGGTGCTCGAACGAACACACTTAGACTGAATTTTATTGGTTCAAAAAATGTCAGGCAAAATAGTCGGCCCTCACGCATGTTCACTTCATCAAATCTGGCCCTCTTTGAAAAAAGTTTGAACATCCATGATATACAGTATCTCACAAAAGTGAGTACACCCCTCATATTTTTGTAAATATTTTATTATCTTTTCATGTGACAACACTAAAGAAATTACACTTTGCTACAATGTAAAGTAGTGAGTGTTCAGCTTGTACCATACCAAAATCCATACCAGACCCTTTATCCAAGCATGCAACCTGGCAAGCCGCAGGAAAAGTGGGGGGCGAGAGGGCGCCCCCCTCCTGAACCATACCAGGCCACATGCCCTCAACATTGGGAGGGTGCTTTGGGGGTAGCCCCCCAAAGCACCTTGTCCCCATTTTGATGGGGACAAGGGCCTCATCCCCACAACCCTTGCCCGGTGGTTGTCGGGGTCTGCGGGTGGGGGGTTTATCGGAATCTGTAAGCCCCCTTTAACAAAGGGGACCCCCAGATCCCACCCCCCCCTGTTTGAAATGGTAACGGGTACATTGTACCCCTAACATTTCAAAAAGAAAGTGTAAACAAAATAAAAAAAGATTCCAGCGGTGGTAATCCACTCTTGGTATCCTGCGATGGGTGATCATATGTCCGGGGTCCAGCGATGGATGATCTCTCCCAATAATGTCCAGCACAGCGCATCCTGTCTCCACCCAGGGACACCGTGGGAATCCTAGCAGCCTGGTCTCTTAGCTGAGGAGGACGGGGCCGTCACGTGACCCCGCCCCCCTCTGACTCAAGGGGAAACCCGGGCTTCCCCAGTGACGTGCGGGTGACCCCGCCCCCCTCTGATGTAACGGAAACCTGTGTTACATCAGAGGAGGGTGGGGTCACCCGTCACCCGGGGTCAGGGGTATCCGGGGTATCGCAGGATACCAAGAGTGGATTACCACCGCTGGAATATTTTTTTATTTTTTTTATTTTTAATAAAGGACTTATGCCAACGGTGTCTGTGTGTTTATTTTTTATTTTTTACACTTTCTTTGTGAAATGGTAGGGGTACAATGTACCCGTTACCATTTCAAAAGGGGGCTTCCAGATTCCGATAAGCCCCCCGCCCGCAGACCCCCACAACCACCGGGCAAGGGTTGTGGGGATGAGGCCCGTGTCCCCATCAACATGGGGACATGGTGCTTTGGGGGGCTACCCCCAAAGCACCCTCCCAATGTTGAGGGCATGTGGCCTGGTACGGTTCAGGAGGGGGGGCGCTCTCTCGCCCCCCCTCTTTTCCTGCGGCCTGCCAGGTTGCATGCTCAGATAAAGGGTCTGGTATGGATTTTTGGGGGGAACTCCATGCCATTTTCTTTTTAAATTTGGCGTGGAGCTCCCCTTAAAATCCATACCAGACCTGAAGGGTCTGGTATGGATATTTGGGGGGAACCCCACGTAATTTTTTTTTTATTTGACACAGGGGAATTGAGTTTGGGGGGACCCCCACGCATTTTTTTTATTTTTATTAATGACTTTCAATGACTGTTCTCTGTATTACCAGGAGCCAACAATTCAGTATAGCCGAGAGTGCTTTTAAATTTCCTTCAGAAATGACACTTTGTGCAGGGACAGTCCTAAGCATGGGAAACATGCGTCCCTTTACAGACATACTATACACACCCCCTGGGTACGAAATTTAAAGGAATATTTCACTTTTATTGTTTCACTTTAAGCAATATTAAAATCACTGCTCCCGAAAAAACGTTCGTTTTTAAAACTTTTTTTTGCATTGATACATGTCCCCTGGGGCAGGACCCAGGTCCCCAAACACTTTTTATGACAATAACTTGCATATAAGCCTTTAAAATTAGCACTTTTGATTTCTCCTATAGACTTTTACAGGGTGTTCACGGCTTTTCGAATTTGCCACGAACACCCCAAATTGTTCGCTATTCAGTGAACGGGCGAACAGGCAATGTTCGAGTTGAACATGAGTTTGACTCTAACTCAAAGCTCATCCCTAGTGCTGAGGAGGCAGGCAGCATTCATGAGCACTGATTGACTGCACTGATAGGCAGTGCTGATAGGAGGCATTGATGGGCACTGATAGGTGTCACTGATAGGCTGCACTGATAGGCAACACTAATAAGCAGCACCGATGGGCATTGATGAGCACTGATAGTGCCACCTTTCAGTGCTCATCAATGTTGCCTGATAGGCGACATTGATGAGCAATTCTAGGTGTCACTGATAGGCGGCACTGATGGGCATTAATGAGCACCAATAGGCAGCACTCATAGGCTGCACTGATAAGCGGCATTGATGAGCACTGATAATAAAAAAAAGGTATGATATTCCCGCGCTAATGTAGAAATGGATGTTGGAAATATGTGAGGTGCAGCGAACACCGAAAGGGTCAAACAGTACCCACAAAGGGAAATAAATAAAACCAATAGGTGGTGTCGCGCTCCAAAACTGGCGTCAATAAGAAAATAGCATAAAACCGCTGGTTTAAAATCAGCGGGGAGGCTATAAATTATGCGGAATAAAGTGACTGTAGAGCATCAATAGCTAAAACATCAGTATGAACAATAATATGCAGATAAATAATAAAACTGTGACTGTTGTGACTGCAGTGCATCAGTGTAAAACCGTGAATAAAAATTAATGGTATGCAAATAAATAAAGTGACTGTTGTGCATAAATAGCTAAAAACAGCAAAATATGACAGTGATGTGGAAATAAATAAAGTGACTTTTGGGTATGGAGACAACCGTATAGTCAACCAAAACAATATTGGGTGGGAATGGAAGCAGCAAAATGGTGATATAAATTAAAAAAATGTATGGATAATTCAACGCTTAAATAGAGCAATGGATCATCAGTAACAGTTCATATAAACATATGCAGCATAGTGCAGGATGGTGCAACTGTAAGCTGATCTAGGGATTCCAGTGATATACGGTGCAGGGTGCAGGTCTAGAGGTGATGATTTAACTTGCACAGGGTGGTGGAAAGTGCTGTGCGTCTTCGGTGCTAGCGACACCCGTGGATGACCTAACTTCTTACCTTACTGCTGTAAGGTAAGCAGCATAATGCAGAAAACAGGGAGATGATCACTCGGGGGGATGGTTCTCTAAGGTCTCCTAACTGATCATCCTCTGTATTCCCAGGGTGTATGGAGCCTCTGATAGGTGTCACTGATAGGCTGCACTGATAGGCAACACTGATAAGCAACATCGATGGGCATTGATGAGCACTGATAGTGCCACCTTTCAGTGCTCATCAATGTTGCCTGATAGGCGTCATTGATGAGCAATTCTAGGTGTCACTGATAGGCGGCACTGATGGGCATTAATGAGCACCAATAGGCAGCACTCATAGGCTGCACTGATAAGCGGCATTGATGAGCACTGATAGGCATCACTGATAGGCACTGGTAGGCAGCATTGATGGGCATTGATAGGTGGCAATGATAGGTAGTGAGCACTGATAGGCGCTGATAGGCAGCATTGATGAGCACTGATGGGTGGCACTAATAGGCAGCATTGATAAGCTCTGATAGATGGCACTGATAGGCAGCATTGATAAGCACTGATAGACGGCACTGATAGGCGGAATTGATGGGCACTGATAGGCGTCACTGATGGGCATTCAGCACTGATAAGCAGCACTAATAGGTGGCACTGATGGATGCTGATAGGCGGCACTGATGGACGCTGATAGGCAGCATTGATGGGCATTGATAGGCAGCACTGGGCACTGGTAGGCAGCATTGATGGGCAATGATAAGTGGAATTTATGGGCACTGATAGGCGGAATTGATGGGTACTGATAGGCAGTATTGATGAGCACTGATAGGTGGTACTGATAGGCAGCATTGATGAGCAATAAAAAGCGGCACTGAAAATTACTCAACACACAGCCATTATTGTGAAAAGTGAGTACACCCCTATGTGAAAATGTCCAAATTGGGCCCAATGTGTCAATATTTTGTGTGGCCACCATTATTTTCCAGAACTGCCTTAACCCTCTCAGGTTGCCACTGGAGTCCTCTTCCACTCCTCCATGACGACATCACGGACCTGGCATTCCTCCACCTTCCATTTGAGGATGCCCCACAGATGCTCAATAGGGTTTAGGTCTGGAGACATGCTTGGCCAGTCCATCACCTTTATCCTCAGCTTCTTTAGCAAGGCAGTGGTCATCTTGGGGGTGTGTTTGGGGTCGTTATCATGTTGCAATACTGTCCTGCGGCCCAGTCTCTGAAGGGAGGGGATCATGCTCTGCTTCAGTATGTCACAGTACATGTTGGCATTCATGGTTCCCTCAATGAACTGTAGCGCCCCAGTGCCGGCAGCACTCATGTAGCCCCAGACCATGACACTTCCACCACCATGCTTGACTACAGACAAGACACACCTGTCTTTGTACTCATCACCTGGTTGCCCCACACATGCTTGACACCATCTGAACCAAATACATTTATCTTGGTCTCATCACACTACAGGACATGGTTTCAGGGTCCTTAGTCTACTTGTCTTCAGCAAACTGTTTGCAGGCTTTCTTGTGCATCATGTTTAGAGAGGCTTCCTTCTGGGATGACAGCCAAGCAGATCAATTTTATGCAGTGTGTGGCGTATGGTCTGAGCACTGACAGGCTGACCCCCCCACCCCTTCAACCTCTGCAGCAATGCTGGCAGCACTCATACGTCTATTTCCCAAAATAAACCTCAGGATCTGAGACTGAGCACCTGCACTTCTTTGATCGACCATGGCGAGGCTGTTCTGAGTGGAACCTGTCCTGTTAAACTGCTGTATGGAATTGGCAGCTCAGTTTCAGGGTCTTGGCAATCTTCTGATAGCCTAGGCCATCTTTATGTAGAGCAACAATTCTTTTTTTTCAGATCCTCAGAGAGTTCTTTGCCATGAGGTGCCATGTTGAACTTCCAGTGACCAGTATGACAGAGTGAGAGCGATAACACCAAATGTAACACACCTGTTCCTCATTCACACCTTAGACTTTGTAACACTAATGAGTCACATGACACCGGGAAAGGAAAATGGCTAATCGGGCCCAATTTGGACATTTTCACTAATGGGTGTACTCACTTTTGTTGCCAGCGGTTTAGACATGAATGGCTGTGTGTTAAGTTATTTTCAGGGGACATCAAATGTGCACTGTTATACAAGCTGTACACTCGCTACTTTATATTGCAGGAAATGTTACATGAAAAGATATAATAAAATATTTACAAAAATGTGAGGGGTGTACTCATCTTTGTGAGATACTGTATTTTCACTTCTTATACATTGTTGCATTTTAGTACTGCCGAACCCCTGAAAACTCTTTGCAGCCACTTTCTGTCCATTTGCATGCAATCAAACAATGGCTACTTGCCATTTCTCAGGGTTCCTGGTGGTGAACTGTGCCCATGTAATGTGTGTTTAAAATGGCAACTTGGAAGCTTCTATTGCAAATGTAATACAGGAGCACAACTAGAAGACACTGACAGTGCATTGCCACTTTTAACAGGAAGTGCCTAAACAAGAAGCTTAATTTCAGGATCACCAGATAATATTTAAATTAAAGCTGCAGATTTAAAAAAATAATACAAATTACTTCTTAAATGCCATTAACATGTTAAAACTTTTAATGATATTTTAGTAAATGAGCTTACATATACTTTTATATTTACCATGCTGATGTATGGTAGTATAATTTACTTTTATGTGATTTCTTGAAGTATGTTTTGGTTTGCACTTTCTTGGAGCTGAATAGTAACCTATACAAAATATTTCTATTCTGAATACTACCTGCATCCTTTACAATCTACCACCTATGAAGTAAGCTATTGCATCATGTGGTTTACCAGTGGCAGGTAGAATTCTTTTTCTAAGGCAAAAGTACTTGTAACATCAAAGCATATTGAGACATTAGCTCTTTTCTCCATAGCTCATGACCTGAAAGCACTGCAAGGAAAATATGCTTTTTAAAAGAAAGATGTCCTAGATTGAGGATATTTTACTCCCAGTGGAATAATAGGTCTGAAAGGTAATCTAAAATTTGTATCTTTGTTACGAGTGCTTTTCTTACTGAACATTATGTACGTTGAGAGTAAAACTCCTGCTTTGAACTAACAAGGTCTGAAAGGGAAAAAAAAAAACACTTTTAAAAAGCAGCTTTTATTTAGTTAAGCTTATTTGACTGGGAACGCAAGATTGAAGTATACTTTAATGTGCCCCCTCCCCACTTTCAATGTAGGGCATAAAGGCCCATTTTGCAGCCCTCATAAAATGACAAAACAAACTCGGCATGGTTGTCTATTCGAGCATTAGTGATATTAAGTGAAGTAAATGCTTGTAATAGAGCCAACAGCTATTTGAAAGAAATGGCAGTCCTTTTACACCTGTCTCAGCTTTTCTGTTATTTGCACAGTACAATGACATACATCCATCTGCTGTTAAACTAGATAGGTAACAATAGTATAAGTTATCAGGGGAGAAACATGCTAAAAATAAAATATTTTTAATTAAAAATGTGTAAAAACGTTCCAAACTCCAGATCATGATACGCATCATTCCACTGTACATAACCTGGCAAAATCATTTGCCATATTATTTTGCTTTACAATAGTCTTGATGGGGAATGGTGTTCTCCAATATGTGATATGATGCCTGGGGATCATCCATACTACTGCATTTTAACAGCCATCCTGCAGCTTTGAAGAGGTTCTTGGCACAGTGAAATGCATCCTTCCAAAGAATTCTTACGTTCTGCTAAATAGAAAGCTTGTCCAAGTTACTTCATACAGCTTGAGACCTTATCCACTATGGTAAAAGAACTTGTTATCTCTGAGAACTTACCGTACATTTCCAGTCTGCCTCTATCCTATCTTATGTGTCAAAGGATTTTCAAAGAACCTGAATGTATAAATCTTGACCATTTGACATGTGGTGCAGACAGAGGTGTACTCTTAGTAAAGTCTCATAATGGGCATAACAAGTAAACTTTAAGCTCTGTAAAAAGTGTTTTACTAAATTGTGATATAAGGTTTAAAAGCACAGGTTTTAGTGGATAGCAACCTGGTAATTACTGCAGTATTTTATAGTAAGGAAGGAAACTTTCACATTCTTTATATTACCAGCTTAATTTCAAAGTTCCAAAATAGTTTGACCTCTACTGCAGAATAAGACTGTCTAAAGTATCTTCAGGTGCACGGTGGAGATAACTTTCTCAGAGCTAACTCTGAGCAGTTGTCAGAACCCAGGGTTTTCCTCCTACCATGCCATGTCATCCTACCACGTCATCTCCATGACCCTTTTGAACTGATTTTCTTTTTCTTACCATGAGGGACAATAACCAACAGGGGGTGGGGGCATGAGTATGATAGTTTACAGGAGTCACCAGTTATAAAGATAAGTACTTTCAGCCTGGAAAAGCTTATTTCTAATGGTACAGGAGGGTTGAAATTTGATGGCCATATGTTTATGTAGCGCACTACCTCCTTGGGAGCTGCTGAATTGTTCATTTACCTTACGCTAGTCTGCTCCAATCCCAGTCCTCCCATGCAATTTAATAGAAGTAGCACTTCAAACTCTGAACTTTTTAGATTGCTTTATTTTGGGACAATTTATAGGGCGATAGAATGGAGCATATGAGATGCCCTGTTAATCCCATATTTGAAATGCAAAGGGAAAGATTAAGTTGTAGCAGTAGCTTTGTAGATTAGTCTTTCCTGTCAGCAATCCTTATCTGATTTCAGTAGCACACTTTCACTATGGGCAGCTAAGAGTCACTCTGAATAATGCTGAAGAAGTTGAAACTCAAAGTCCCAGGCCTCACCACCTGTTTCCGTGACTTGCAGTGTCCAACCTCCTTCACTAAGCCAGAGAAGTGTTTAAGACTGTGGTCCTTAGATACACAGCACAGAATTTCCAAGTAGCTCCACTCCCTTTGCACTCTCCCAACAACAGTCCATGTTCTACTCACAGAAGGTTGCTCCCAGTTTTCTTCCTCCTCTTAGTTCATACTTCCTCCTGCGATACATGATGGCTCCTGCTCCAGGGGACCCGACCTCAGCCTCCCTGAAGTCTCCTCCGGCTATCCGGCTCCAGGATCTCTGGCTCCTCCTTATCTCTCTCCTCCCTCTCAGGACATGTGACCCCCCCTTTTTATGAGAGACCAGCTCCACTGACCACAAAATTAACCATTGGTCAGTTCTCTCACATCGGGTTTCCTGACACTCAGGTCTCAGCCCATCCTCTCTTGCCAACAGAGTCCACTTGTCAAGCAGAGGAGGCATCCCTGAGCCCAAGTGTAGGCGGCCACACCCCCTTCTACTCTGACACTCTCAACCCCAAATCCACAACCAGGCCCAGCAAAAAGACATGGCCCTGGCCAAATTTACCTATTCCTATATCCTACGCTATCAAAAATACCACTAAGCACCTATGAGAATGGTAGGGGTGCTATATTTACATTAGATGAGCATTGAATGATATGTCATGCATCAAGGATGCCTCTCTGCGTGATATCATATGAGGCTGTTGTGAGATTTCAAGGACTGCTCCTCACTTGTGGACATGTGCAAATATCATTACCATTGATACATACAAGTAATTTTGTGCAAATATTTGTTCCTGTGGAAAAGCAGTTGATGTCTGTTTACAGCACATTGATGGATACATCTATATATTTCATCCTCTGGATTGAATGAGAATTCTACTTTTTGCAGTGAATGCAGCCACTTTAAAATAAAATTTTCAGCTTTGCAGAGGGAAATGGCTAATATGTGCAAAAAACAGTATTTAGGCCAGTGATCTACTACACAGTAGGACCAGACTTGTGTTCTCAGTAACCACTTATATCTACATTGCACCTACTGTGGATGTTTTTCATCTGTGGACCCCCCTCTAAATGATGGTGTCTCTGGAATACTGGACACACATTAACATATTATGTGTTACAGCTGGTTTCCATATATGGCTCGTGGGATATGTTTCAATGGGACTTGTTTATACCATGGGATTGTATATTCTATATGTTTATGTAATAAACAAGTATAACTGACCATATAGCTGTGTGCTAACATTAACTTATTTGATATTTAGTTATGTTTATATAGTGAACTTCTCTGTAGTAGTCTGTTTAGTGGTGTGTTGGAAATTTCTTCTTTTACACCCTTAGCTCTGCTATACAGGCACTGCAAAACGCTGAAACCAAATCAAACTCAGGTACTTAGTCTACTGTATTCTGCCATACAAATAATGGCCTGCACACCAAAGATGTTAAATTCTAGCCAAGGTTTATTTTAACGCCTACACACCACTCACTCCCACCCAAAGTCAAATCATGGGGATCCACATGATTAAGCCCTGCTGTGGGTGAAACATGTTGGGGGCAGAGTGAGCAGTGTACTGTCTTTGCAATAATGGATGTGAAGACATTCAATGATAGCTACGTTTATTGAACCATGTTATGATAGGAGTAGTTATTGAATTGAAAAGCCTAATGAGAGCAGATATACTATTAATATGGGTTTCTGGCAATGCCTGCACACCCTTTCTCTCTCAGGGTGCTATTAAATAGGAATGAGATTAGGCCTCATTTATTTAACTGTGTAGTCGATAGAAGTGCTTACTTTAAACATCCATTCATGTGCAGGGTACTTTAAAGAAACCAGCATAGTTGAATACTTTTGCGTATTTAAAAATTGAATATATTACAGCTTACCACACCTTAGATTGTGTGTCTGCAGTAGTTTTTTTTTTTTTTTTAAGGTGTTTTTCTTTACCTGGTATTCCTGAAATAACACACTTACTGTCCCAGGTTGGTTCACTAACTCCACAGTATCTAGGAAGGGAGCCATGGTTGTCACACAGACTGATCTTCAAACATGTCTTCCTTTCATTCACATACATTCATGCATGGGGTATAACCATACAAGGTATGATGAGAAGAGCCC
The DNA here is from genome assembly GCA_028564925.1 of Lithobates sylvaticus. Classification (NCBI taxonomy): domain Eukaryota; kingdom Metazoa; phylum Chordata; class Amphibia; order Anura; family Ranidae; genus Lithobates; species Lithobates sylvaticus. The sequence goes on along the minus strand of CM053028.1, from coordinate 285,693,292 downwards.
AAAGCCATAAGAAAGCCCCCCATGCTAATCAGTAAAGCCATCGTAAAACAGAACATATATTCCATCACATATCCCAAAAATAAGAGGTTAATTTCTCATTTCAAAACCAACGGGCAGAGCCATGCAATTTATGCCCCATTGGCCAGATGCACATTGAACCCGCTAGTGTTTAGTCCAGGTATAGCCTAATATTATAGAACCATACATTTCAATCTGCAAATGCCTGAAAAAAGTTGTATGTAGATTTATGTGGATTCAGAATGTTCATTGGGCCAATGGGGCACAAACAATGATTTGCATGGCTCACCCACTGCTCTGAAATAAATGAGGTATAATCCTCCTATTTTTGGGATATTTTTCTGTTTTAAGAATGCCATACTATGCTATTTTATAGAAGGAAGACAACATTCCGTTGAGCTCCCAGGAAATGACAAGGGCGCTGCTTACCGAGCAAAATCAACAGGCATTTTCTTCACTTGCTGAAAATAGTCTTAGCCTGAAAAATGAAAACAAATGCATCCAACACATTTAAAGCGGACCTTCATTCATTCTTCAATTTTCTATCTATTAAATCTTCTGCCCTTGTTGTTTGTTCTGTGGCTCCATGTCAGGGTTGCTGGTTGCACTTGTAAGCAGAGCGTGTCTATTACACTCTCTCTCAAACAGCCTAGACCCAGCACTGACAGCCCCCCCCCTCTCTGCACAGATGGGAGAGGAGAGAGAATAAGCTGGACCTTTTCCTCCCCCTCCCCCTCCCGCCCCTCGCCTCCTATGTGTGCCTGCAGCCCCACCCACACTCCAATCCCTGGCAGCACTGTGCTCAGAAAGGGGGTGAGTTGGCAGGAAAGCCCAGCAGCCAGAAGCTACTGTAACTAGTGGAGGGACTATGCAGAGTTGAGACTGCCTGAGCCTCCTTCCTGAAGTGAGCTCACCTTTCACGTTGACCCTCCCTCCCTTCTCTCTCCTGCCTCTAAACTAATGTATGGGGACTCATATGTAAGGGGTGCTCTGTCGAAGTAAGTGGGGGCTTTGGTGAGAAGAGATCTCCTTACATCAGAGTTCCCCTTTACACCAGAGTCCACAGCATTCCCCTTTACATCAGAGCCCCCCTTAAATCAGGGTTCCCAGAGCCCTCCTTACTTAGGAGCTCCCCTTGACATTAGAGGCCACAGAGCCCCCCCTTACAGTGAAACTCTGCAGACTCTAATGTAAGGGGGCTCCGGGAACCCTGATTTAAGGGGTGGCTTTGATGTAAAGAGGAAAGGGGGTCTCTGATGTAAGGGGGGATCTGGGAACCCTGATTAACTGGGAATGCTGGGAACTGTGATTTAAGTGGGGGCTCTGGTTAATCTGCAAGTTCAGATTAAGGGGAACTCTGGATTCAGATGTAAAGGGAATTCTGCAGATTCAGATGTAAAGGGGAACTCTGCCAGTTCAGATGTAGCGGGAACTCCATGGATTCAGATTAAAGGGGAACTCTGTGGATTCAAATGTAAGGGAAACTATGCTTATTTAGATGTAATGGGGAACTCTGTGGATTCAGGTGTAAACGAGAAACTCTGTGGACTCTGGTGCAAGGGGGACTCTTATGATGAAATCCATATGGTTAGAAATGTTATTTAAGCACAAAATATAGGTATAGTGTATACTACAAAAAAGAAACCCTACCCAAGATGGCAGGAAGATGCTGCAGGCCATGTGAAAGGGTCCCTCTGTGGGATCATAAGAAAGGGCCCCGCAATGGGAGTAAAGGGCCTCAGGATTGGTGGGAAAGGCCCCGGGACCAGAGGTCAGGGGGGCCCTTCTTGTTTTTTTGCACTGGGGCCCTGATGGTTCTTGTTATGTCTCTGCGTTACCCCTTTTAACAATGTATAACAAAGTAAATCAAGCCAGAAGTGTCAGGATCGCTTGATGTGATCCTGCCTATTTGAGTAAAAAATGAATAGGAAATGCTGGAATTACATTGCGCTCTTGCTTTTCAGAAAATAGAGTGCTAAACAAGGCAACCATTTAATAAAGTCTTTCCTGTATCAAAAGTGTATCTTCAGCATTTTTCCTGTGTTTGTGCAAATTTTAAATCTAATGCAATTTCTTATTTCTTTTTCTAGGTGCAATCTGCAAGTTAAGCAATTTATATCATTTACCTGTACTGTTTTATATGATAATAGTAAGCTAACTGCAATCTGCTCATCAGCATCTTTAGCATACGACATACAATTTTTATGAGTCAGAATGATAATTAGAAGCAGCTATACTGTAATAATGAAATTCATACACTGATCACATACTGTACAAAATATCTGTGCTGATGTTGCTGTGCACTATCTATCTTCTTTAGCACACTGTGTATTGTTTACACAACGCTTTCATAGGTCATTTGCATTTTCTTGACATACCCTGACTGTGTAATTTATATAAATGTAAAGATGCATTTGGGATCAATTTAAACAGCTGTTAGGCAGCCTTCTTAGTGCATATATTCTATATGCTGTGCTTTCACAAAGTGCAGAGCAACAAGTGTCCTCAGTATTGTACCATATTGTTTACAAATATAACCATACACCATATACTGTACATTCTATTATTATTATGTAAGTTGAACTACACACCATGACCTATTTGTATTACTGCCAACAGCTATGGAGACTTCCCTGCCTGTACCGGTAGTGTATTTAGGTTTTGTGCTGCCCTAGGCCTGACTAAACTCGTGCACCCCCTCAGTTAAATATGACCCACCCCTTCCTGTCAAGACCACACCCCTTGCTGTTTAAGACCCACCCTGACATTTTCGACACTAGTTCTGGGGGGCTGGAGGGGGGGATTTTCTGTCCAAAATGAAAAAAAAAAAAGTGTTGCTATAGTTCTATTTTAAGCACAAATTTCTAATAATTTTATGGAGAGGACTAAGAAGATATAACCATGCCAATGGTGCATCAGAAAACATATAGCACAGTGAGGAAGGTTTGTGGTCCAGGATGAGAGGACAGTCAAAATTAGAAGTGGCGACCCCCCGGAAGCAAAGAGGCTGCTTTATGGGGGCGCTAGGCTAATTTGCCTGTCAGCCCAGTCCGCCCCATAAGACTGGTGCTACACTAACAGTGTAGCGCAAGCCAGCAGGGACTCTTTCCGTGTTGCCCCCCTGCAAAGTGCTGCCCTAGGCCTGGGGCTTGTCGGCCTTGGCCAGGATACTGCGTTGGCCTGTACCATCCAACTCTTTTGTTTCAGACACTTCTCTTTGTCAGCATAAAGTGTTTTAAAAAAAAATAAAATTCATTGATAAATTACTAGTCTGTGAAAATAAACAGACCAGATTATGTGTACAGTTCTCAATATTTATTTATTACAGGTATTTATATAGCGCCGTCAATTTACGCAGCTCTTTACATATATATTGTACATTCACATCAGTCCCCGTCCCTTAAGGAGCTTACAATCTAAGGTCCCTAACTCACATCTATACATACACATACTAGGGTGAATTTAGAAAGAAGCCATTTAACCTACCATCATGTCTTTAGAGTGTGGGAGGAAATTGGAGTACCTGGAGGAAACCCACACAGGCACAGGGAGAACATGCAAACTTCAGGCAGGTAGTGCTGTGGTTGGGATTCGAACTGACAACCCTAGTGCTTCCAGGTGCAAGTGCTAACCACTTTGAAACTGTAGAGAATTTTGTTATACAAAGGGAAGGAATGCCATTAAATGACAACAATATATGAACATTGGGATCAAGCTGTCATAGTTATATAGTTACATAGTAGGTGAGGTGGAAAAAAGACACAAGTCCATCAAGTCCAACCTATGTGTGTGATTATTTGTCAGTATTACATTGTATATCCCTCTATGTTGTGGTCGTTCAGGTGCTTATCTAATATTTTCTTGAAACTATCAATGCCCCTCGCTGAGACCACCGCCTAAGGAAGGGAATTCTACATCCTTGCTGCTCTTACAGTAAAGAACCCTCTACATACTTTAAGGTTAAACCTCTTTTCTTCTAATTTTAATGAGTGGCCACGAGTCTTGTTAAACTCCCTTCTGCGAAAAAGTTTTATCCCTATTGTGGGGTCACCAGTATGGTATTTGTATATTGAAATCATATCCCCTCTCAAGCTTTTCTTCTCCAGAGAGAGTAAGTTCAGTGCTCGCAACCTTTCCTCATAACTAATATCCTCCAGACCCTTTATTAGCTTTGTTGCCCTTCTTTGTACTTGCTCCATTTCCAGTACATTCTTCCTGAGGACTGGTGCCCAGAACTGGACAGCATACTCTAGGTGCGGCCGGACCAGAGTCTTGTGGAGCGAGAGAATTATCGTTTTATCTCTGGAGTTGATCCCCTTTTTAATGCATGCCAATATTCTGTTTCCTTTGTTAGAAGCAGCTTGGCATTGCATGCCATTGCTGAGCCTATCATCTACTAGGACCCTCAGGTGCTTTTCCATTTTTAGATTCATTATTGTCATTATTGATGTGCTCAAGGTTAGGTTTTAACACAAGTTTAGGCCATGCTTTGGTTATTCAGGCTTTCATCCAAATGTTGGACTTTATTAATTTAGCAAGAGCTTAATTTTACATATGGTAGTGTTTTTTCTCCTACTACTATATAGGTTAACTTCCTTCCAGTCAATGGTTGTTAAGTAAGGGACAGGTTCCGGCACTCACCACACCCTTATCAACCAGTAATGTAACCTGTCCCATTTACTTACTAGCTGGGCCTCCATTGCCATGTAAACAAAAGGGCAGAGATATTGCGGACATAACTGACTAAATATGGCCACATGGCATACTTGGGAAATGACATTGATGAAATATGGCTATGGTCATATTTGGTCCATGACATCACCCAGGAGACTCCCTTCCTTGCTTATTTTAGTAGCAAGGACAGGGAGATGCCATTTAGCATGAGTGAATAACAGGAGTGGATTATGTTGGCAGTCAGCAGGATATTCACAGTGATTTCATATTGATTGAATGATTGAATGTGGATCTGCATCAAGGGATGAAGTGATTGATAATAAATGTACATCTTGGAACTTTTCTTGGCAAAAAGTCTTTATTTACTGTTTACAATTTTCTGAATGAGTAGTGGTACTCTTATCTTCAAGGGGGTTTCAGATTCCCATAGGCCACCTGAACACAGACCCCTACAACCAACTGAACAGGTTGTGGAGAAGAGAAAATTGTTTAAGAGAAACCTCTAATGAGAATAAGGGCTGGAAACCCATGCCACATCCCTAATATGGAAACTTGCAAATGGAGATTGCCACAGGGATTATATGAGAGGTGAAACCAGACCATACAAGAAGTATAGAAAAGTACAGAATTTATTAGAAAAACATATAAATATACACTGGATATACAAAAATGTACAAATACCTATAAAACAACGATGTATGACACAAATAATAAACAGCAACAATTAGCTAATGAACACATGAGGTAGACCTGTAGTCGACCAAAATGTGTTGACAATATATATGCCCGACATGTTTCGGAAAAATAATGTGTTTATTTCCTTCTTCAGGGGCTGAGCTGAGATAAAAACAGGTGCCTCACAATATACATATAATAATATACACCACTATTAAAATTAATTAAATGTATTAAACAAGAATTCAAAGTACAATGCATGTCCTATTTACAGATCCACAATGTATTGACATTGAAAAACACCTGTTTCACAGTAAAACATTGCCTTCCCCACCCTACTTTGAGAATATATACATAATATTTTGTAGTCACATCAGATGACTTCAAGATCCTAGATGACAGCAGCAGGCAGGGGGATCTCAACAGTTATGTCAAGACACTTTTTGTGGGTTCTAAATATCCAATTTCCTCAGGCTCTTTGAAACACTTGGAGAGGTCTCAGGGTGTATCCATTCAATGTAAAAGAAATTATACCATTCTATTAGCTCTCTTCTATTGCCCCACAATAGATAGTATGTGTTTCTTGGGGAGTACAGAGGCCATATAGCTCCATATCACAACCTTTTCCATCCAATAAACTTGTAGGGTATGTGTTTCCCTTCCTTTGTATACTTTATGAATACATTTGTATAATTTTAATAGTGGTGTATATATATATATATATATATATATATATATATATATATATATATATATATTGCTAGGCACCCCTAAAGTCCCATTTCTAGTGTATTCTTTAGTTTAAAGTTGCAGGTACTTTGGTGCCTTTCTGTGTTTCCAACAGTATATATTTGCTGATTCCAGCAGTATATGTTTTTTTGAAGGTACCCTCTTATGTTGAGGGCATGTTGCCTGGTATGGTTCAAGAGGGGGTACACGCTCACCCCCTTCCCTGTCAGACTGCATGCTTGGATAAGGGTCTGGAATTAAATCTGGGGGGGAAGGGGCATTCCATTATTTTGCATAGGGTCCCCTTTCACATCCATACCAGATCCTCAACAAGAATAAGGGTCTGGTATGTATTTTTGAACCATTTTTTGTGTTGGGTCCCCTATTAGCATCAATACCTGACATTAATCTAGGATAAGAGCTCAGTATAGATATAGAGGATCCCTGACCACTTTTTTTTTACAAATAGAAATTATTGTCGAAAGCTGTGATTTACTGGCAAATAAAACTACATTATTTTTCTTTGTAAATTTCAGTTTTGCTGCAGTAGGTTGTATAGATTGTACAAATGTGCCACTTCACAAGCGGGTGAAGTGCACTGACCGGGCATACTATTTGAATTTTGCATTTTGAGTGTTTCACCTAAACCACAATAAAAATTGCTGTTCCTGCCAAACAGAATTTTTACAAAAATCTTTTTGCTTTGGCACAAGTTAGCCAGGGCAGTGCCCAGCCACCCATGCTTTTTGTTCTGCAATCCCCTGCCTAGAAAATAGTAATTAATGTTTTTTTTTATATTCATCTCCCATATAACAATGAGCCAGCCCCAAAGGAGCTTTAACCCTACACAAGAGAGACAGCTAGAGACCAGAAAAGGAAACCAGGGGAGAAAGAGGGGAGTTATAGCAATAAGGGGAGGAAGGTGAAAGGGACATCCCAGGCCAGAAAGCTTCAGAGGTAGCGTTCATGTGGCCTGAACAAGCCAGTGGGAGCGGGGGACACTCGTAAGAGATCCATGGTTCTCATACCTTAAGAAATTCAAAGTGTGAATCTTTCAGGATATTGGACATTTGCTAATTGAGCATCAAAGTGGTCATGCGTGTCTTCACCCCCTGGTAGGAAAAACATGGGGTCTTATTTCCAGGCCTGGGCTATGGTTTACTTATCTTAAATAAAGAGGTAGGTAGCCAGCTTCAGCTAGTGCGTATAGAAGCTGGGTATCGGACAGTGCAGTAGGGCCAAATTGGCACATTTACGAACCGTCAGGTGGAACAGGGCCTGGAAAAGGCAGAAAAGCCTAGACCAGAACCCCACCAGTCTTGGGCAAGACCACCAGATGTGTAGGATGTCCCTCTGTTGGACACAATTTCAAAAGCATATGTGGCTACACCCAGAATCGGCAATGGAGACCCAGATCTATGGGAGACTGGAAGTCCTGCACCCATTGGGACATATAAGAACGAGGTGCTGGTGACGGGCGGCCATGCAAGGAAGCATAAATAGCTGAAATGAGGCCAAGGGACCCCCGGGCATGCTGACATGCCTGCTCAAAATGGGTCTTACGATATGGATAGGTGAACATGCAACAAAGAGTGGCAATCCAGTGCTTTAGCTGGAAAAAAGGAAGGCTCCCATTTATTTCAATAAGGTTCAAAGTCAACACCTCAAAATATACCCAGGTACATTCAGCCCATTCCTACTTTTTCACCACTGACTCAAAAAACTCTATAAAAAGATTTAGCATATTGTCAAATAATTCATCCTCAAAGATCCCTAGGTCTCATGCACACTGGACATCTTTAACGGGGCTGTTAGGGGCATTTTTTTTTCTCTAAATGCCCATGCATGTTAGCCTATTGCCACGTGTCCATGTGTGTGCATGGACACATATACCCCGTACACACGATCGGATTTTCAGACAACAAATGTTGGATGTGAGCATGTTGGCAGAAAGTCCAACCGTGTGTATGCTCCATCGGACATTTGTTTTCGGACTTTCTGCCAACAAATGTTGGCTAGCAGGTTCTCAAATTTTCCGCCAACAAATGTTTGTTGTCGGAATTTCAGATCATGTGTACACAAGTCCTTTGTACAAAAGTCCATGCATGCTCAGAATCAAGTACAAGCTGGAAGTGCTCGGTCTTATAAAACTAGCTTTTGTAATGGAGATATTGCATACGTCTTGTACGTCACTACATTCGTAATTGTTGGCCAATATTTGGGTGACCGTGTGTATGCAAGACAAGTTGGAGCCAACATCCTTCAAACAAAAATCCACAGTTTTGTTGTCGGAAAGTCCGATTGTGTGTACGGGGCATATGTGTCCATGCACACACAGGCATTTAGAGGAGTGTAGAGGCAGGAGTGTTTAGCGGTAGAAAAAAAAACACAGTCAGCGTGTCTGGGAGCAGCAGCATTTGTGCAGAAAAAGTGTTTACCGCGTCTAAACGTGTCTATACATGTGTCAATGCTAGGTGCAGTTAGCATTTAAACTTTAATTTATTTCAATGGCCAGAATAAGTTATTATTCTGGCCAATTAAATAAATGAATGCCCAAGCACTTGACATGCCTAAATGTGCCTAAAAAAGTACACGAGTTTACAAACGTCAAGCCTTTGTTATGCCAAAACACTGCTGCAAGTCTGAACGGAATCTAGGAGAGTTCACCAAACACCCAGTGTGTACAAGGCCTAAAGATTACAATAAAGACTCTAAAGTTGGATTTTATTCTGTTCTAACAGTTTAGGACTAGTAAGCTTCCACTTTGAATCTAGGCCACACCCTCCCTTTTTTTTTCAATAGGACACCTTTCCTTGCATGTTGTAGGGGATTTACTGGACCAAGGAAATTTGATGTCACCCCAAATCTCCCTGACCTCCACTTCTGGAAATGTTCAGAAACTAAAAGAGAAAAAGGAGGGAAAAAATTCACAAAAAATTTCCCTGAAAAGAAAATGTAAGTATATATTTTTTTTAAAAGTTAGATAGACCGATAATACATTATTTAAAGTGAGCTTGTGCTAAAAAAAAGAGCAAAAACAACAGAAGGGAAGCACAGGTTAATCCTTTGATTAAAAACTTTTTTTTTTTTTTATTATTGCACTTACATGTATGAGGCATATACAGGCACTTCAATGACACAACATGGATCTTCAGTTATCCCAATGTGATGACACTCCAGAGAAAGTGGATGGATCTATGAACTGAGCAGCACAGGCCAATTCCTAATAGAGATTGTACAGCACTGAGGAGAAGGAATGAGAGCAGTCCACACCGCTGCCTAGGTGGAGGGGAACAACCCACAGTCTGTGGTAGTCCTGAGAGAGACACTTGCTATGTACAAGCCTTTGACAGTTTTCCTTTGGAACTGTGTCTTAGTGCAATGCTGATTAGTCAACTTTTCTTGTGCTAAAAGAAACATGCAAGCTGCCATTGAGGACCTCTAGCATGTAGGTTGTCCCTGGTATCATTACTTATTAAAGAGATTTTTTCAGCGTGGGGGTTCCCCCTGAAAATTCATAGCAGACCAAAGGGCCTGGTATGCTCTTGGAGTGGTACCCATGCCATTTTTTTTATTTGGCGTGGAGTTCCCTTTCAAGATACTCAGAGCACAAGTCGCATGCCAAAGTCGGGTCAGTTAAGATGGCGATCTGCCTTTTATCTGACTTCAGTGATATTCAATGGGCTGAAGTAGGATCATAAAAAAACGAAAACATTTTGAAAAAAAAACAAAAAACAATATTTTTTACTTTCTGCTATAAAACATATCCAAGATTAAAAAAAAAAAAAAAATCTCATTTAGGCCAATATGTAATCTGCTACATATTTTTGGTAAAAAAAATCCCAATACCCATATATTGATTGGTTTATGTGAACTTTATTGCGTCAACAAACTATGCTATAAATACTTGAATTTTATTTATTTTTTTATTGTAGTAATGATCAGTGACTTATAGCAGGTCTGTGATAGTATAGCGAGCAAGCTGATACTAACTGACACTTTTGCAACTTTGTGGGAGCCAGTGACATTAATACAGTGATCAGTAATGAAAATATACTCTGTCACTGGTTAGGAAGGGGTTAACAACAAGGGCAATTAAGGGGTTAAATATGTGCCTAACAGTGTTTGGTGCATTCACTGTGTGCTGTTTTTACTAAGGGATGGGCAAGTTTTTATTCCCTGCAAAGCAAACTCTGTGTTGTTTACATTCACAGAGCTCTGTCCTGTCATTCTCTCTGCTGATAAGCAGGTGCTGGGACCCACTTATTGGCTTGTCCTGTGACTACTCACAGCAGGTGCGGCTACCACACGCGCCCCCTACCTGAAAGTGCTGGATTGCGTATTGGATACGTGATCCAGCACAGGACAGCCAATCTGCCGCCGTACACCTACATGAGGGAGTCGGCAAGCGGTTAAGTTGGAATTCTACTATAAGTTAAGTTTCTGTTTAGGCTGACTACACAGTGTCCCCTAAACTATGCTGAAGACCCAAACAGTGTTGTCAGTCCTGCTTGCTGGACTACAGAACGCTGTATATCCCCCATCCCTCTTTGTCACACTTCAAATAAATACAAGAAATTATATTTCTGGAGAGTCACTATGCCAAAAGAAACTATACCGTATATACTCGAGTATAGGCCGTCCCGAGTATAAGCCGAGGCCCCTAAATCACCACAAAAAATGGGGAAAACGTATTGACCCGTGTATAAGCCGAGGGGCAAAAATGCAGCAGCTACTGCAATGCCCATCTGCAGCTGCATGCCCATCTGCAGCTGCATGTCCCCTGTACAGACCCCCGTGTCCCCATTGCACCCCGTGTCCCCATTGCAGCCTACCTGTGCCGATCTGCGCCGATCCGCGGGTCCGGGGTCCTGTGTCCGGGGTCCGGGGTCCATTCCATGCAGCCGATGAGGTCCCGCTCTGTCCCCCCAAAGCGTGTACGGCGCCATTGTAAAATTAAAAAGCCGCGCCTCCTCCTCCTCCTCCTCGTCCGTGATAGGAGGAACACTTTTTTCCCAGCAGTCAGTGTGCAGTGTTCCGCCTATCACGGACATTCTCTCATCCTCGTCCATGAGATGAGAATGACAGGACATCCGTGATAGGCGGAACACTGTACTGCTGGGAAAATTAGTGTCCGCCTATCACGGACGGGCGGGAGGAGGGGGCGCGGCTTTTGAAAACTGCCGTCTGTCTGCATGACACGCTGTTCATGTAGGCAGACGGCGGTGACTTGAATATAAGCCGAGGGGTAGACTTTCAGCCCTTAAAAGGGGTCTGAAAATCTCGGCTTATATTCGAGTATATACGGTACTTCCAGCAGCTGCCTCTGCAAGAATTTTACAAACCTGGTGATGATGTTACAGTGTTTTTCACTACCTAAACAAATTAAAAGAAAAAAATAAGGCTGGGACATATTATAGACGGGTAGAAGGAGGGTTGGGCTTAAATATGTGTAAAGCCTGGACATACACTTTAAGCCAGCCCATTGATTTTGAATAGCTTGGCAACACAGTTGAGTTTTGAATGGTCTGGCAGCACACTTTTATTGCATATGTGAGTGGCAATTAAAAAGACTTTTCTGTACAAAGGTGTTACCACAATGCACATATGTAAATCTGCCCTTAGAGGACTTTTTATAGGAAGGTCCTCTAAATGTTATGTTTGGCTCCATTTTTCCTTGTTTTTGGTGTATTGAAATACCCTTTTAAAACCTGAACACAATATAGCATTTCCTTCTTTTGTCAAACATAATGCTGTTTTATTAGTCAACTACAAATACACTAATTTGGGAAGGAACTGCATTTAGCTCAAGGACATACATTTGAAAAATTTAGCAACAGTATAAATTAAAATAAGTATGTAAAAAGAAAAAAAACCCTTACAACAAAAACACGCTCTGCTATATGCATTCACTTTTTAATTGTACCACTATAAAAATAGAAACACAGATTATTTTCAGGAAAATGGCTATTTTTTTCAGTTGTTTCTTTTGTTGTTGAAACAGCGGCAGCTCTGTTTGTATTTACATTCAGTCATTTATTGCCCATTAAAGAAGTAAAGCTATGTTAATGCAAGGGAAAAAAATCAATGATACTCAGATCAGTTGCTGTGGGGAAACAGAGCAGCAGCTGGTTTGCAAACAGAAAGCCCACACAGATCAATGAAATTACAAGCTAAATCTGCTGATGCTCACAAACTGCTCTAGCATTGTGATGCCTAACCTTCTCAAGTTCAAGATCTCCGACATAACAGCTTTCACTTCAGCGGAGAAAAAAAAAAAGTATTGCGTTAACATGAAAAGAATCTCCGAAAAAAAAAAAAAGAAAACAAATAAGTGTGTGTGACGCACACATTTTTTTATTGCTAGAATTATTTTCTATAATTCCACATCAGTGTTTACAGTAATTAGATTATTTATATATTGGCACACATTATTCCAAATTATAAACAAACATAACGTCTGGGGGAACAACACCTACATGCATTGGTTAACTTGACTATAATCTTCTCTCCCTACCAAAAAGTGTTTACACTTTCTACATCTTGTTTTTTGTACATTGTTTTAATGAATTTTCTGATATTTATTATATGCTGAAAAATTAGCAAAAAAAAAAATAATAATTTGTCACTTTGCCCATTGCTACATGCCCGACCGCATTGTAATTTTAAATGGCTAAAACAATATATATTTCTGTGTAAATACCGTCATTTTGATGTATAGCTGTGGCACTTCGAGTCCAACCACCTAGGCATGTCGTCATAAGGCAATTCCATTGGCCTCCTGGGATATTGGCATCATTTATCCCAGGAGTCCATGGGAATCGCCTAATACTGAAATCTCAAGTGATTTACATACCGCAAATTACACAATCTGGAGGAGTTAGGTGCCATTTTCGAAGATTAGTATCTGCCGGGAGGAAGTGGAGTCTCTCTGCTCAGGGCCACGCCAGTGGCATTACTGTGTAGGCACGAGATTGGGAGGTACAGTCTGGGTAGCCAGCTGCACCGAATCCCGGAAATAAAGACAATGGGGGCCACAACAGCGATGGAACCAGCCTGCTGCTGAGATCAGGTTAGATTTTACTAATTTTAACCAAACAAGAAGGAACACATTAGTGACATTATCCAAATCCTAAAGAAGAAGTTATAACAATGACGGGGAGCATTTAAAAAAAAATTCTTGGGGGACTGGAACTCCGCTATAGTTGCTTTAATATATTTTAGCTTTTAACTTTTTTACATTAATTTAACTTTTACATTTTTTTGTATGTAGATATATGTTTTACTTTAATAGAGTTTCTATCACAAGTACTTTCTCTGTGAGAGAACAAAGAAAAAAACAGGTGCCTTTGGCACGGTTGGGATCCCTATGGGTCTTTTATAGAAAGACCAAATGGATAAGTATAACAAAATTGTAAATTTTATTATAAGTATAACAACATATGTAAACACAAGTCATTAAAAACAAAGTGTGTAGTACCCAATTGTACAAATGTATAAATAAACCACTGTCCTGAGACTGGACGGACTAGTGATGATCAAATACAGGCGTAGACACCTTACATAACAGTCCTTCTTCAGAGGTTATTTAAGTCAGATGGGTACAGTTTTTCTATCTACAATGCAAGAGAATGCCGATTGTACAGTATTAGTATTAGATCAATAATTTAAACATAATACCAAATAAAGTAAAGGTTACAATACATTCATTACATACAGAACTGCTCATGCATAATTTGGGAGATGTAAAGACTACTTACAAGGTCACACATCCATAATGGTTGTGTCTGAGGTGGGAGTGGAGAGTTGGTAATCAGTCCCATACATGGAGAGCATACACAGCCTAATCAGGGGTTTGAGAGGATCCGGAGTTGCGTTGTGTTTTACTACAAGGACTCTAAGCTAGGGAGTGTGTAGCGCCTGCTTGGAATGGACCAGTGTCACTATATCAATAAATATGAGACATAAAAAGATGTCACTACAGGTTATCTATGTGTCTAAATTAGGCAAACAAAAAACTGTGCTGTGCCAATGGGGCTGCATACAACAGTTGGTGTCCTAAAACATAATAAGTTAGTCAGCATGCCATTAATTATGTGGGTCTGGAGCTGTCACGCCTATTTACCATGCACTTCCTTAGCATATCACTTGAATTCTTTGGGTGCAGGTATAAAAGGGCATCTCTGCAAGGATCTAGTTTGCAATCGCAACCTTGATTGCGATGGCCATCAGCCGGTTCCTTTATGGGGGCGGAGATGTACAGCAAGGAGGCCAGTAAAATCTGCACCAGAGTCCCTTGGCAAGACAACGCATGGTGCAAGTCCACCCAGAGAGGGTGGAGTTACGTCCCGCTTCATCACGCGGCCAACGCGCGAGCAGCTACCATCTGCATTCCAGGGTGGAACGCAAAACTGAGGAGAACCTGCAAGTTCGGGGGAAACCATAGCCAGGAAACTTAAATATCATTTAGAGAAATGTAATAAAGACATTTTTGTCAAGAAGGACAAAAAATTCTATCGTGACAAGAAAGCTTTCAGGGAGAAACGAGCATACAGATGGAACAAGGCTCCAAAAGGGATTCATAGCAATAATCCTTATTATACAGCACACAGCAATAGCTCTAATATCTCCAAACAACCTTTCTCTTCAGGGAATTCATCACAATCGGCACCTACACAGTTGGAAGGGTGAAGACGCCCCAAACAATCACGACAAAGCAATACCTCTAATGACGGTTCTGAGATGGAAGATTCTTCTTCCTCACAAACTATGGGCCACCACAACACTTTTCACAGTACCACACAACCTAAAACCCAAGCCTCACACAACACCTCTTTTGCGGCATACACACGGTCGGAATTTCCGATGGAAACAGTCCGATGGGAGCTTTTCAACTGATTTTCCGACCGTGTGTATGCCCATCGGTCTTTTTCTGTCGGAATTTCCGACGGACTTTGGATTGAGAACCTGTTCTCAATTTTTCCGATGGAAAACCTTTCTATCGGATTTTCCGATGGTGTGTATGCAATTCTGACACGTAAAATTCCGACGCATGCTCGGAAACAATTCGACGCATGCTCGGAAGCATTAAACTTCCCTTCTATAGTGCTGTCGAACGTGTTTTATGCCGCTGTGTTACAGACCGTCAGAATTTGTTGTGACCGTGTGTAGGCAAGACAGTTTGAGCGAAATTCCATCGGAATTCCGACGGGAAAACCATCAGAGCTTTTTCCGACGAGAATTCCGACCAGATCCTACTGAGTAGGAAGGAGGCAGATTAGGAAGACTGCCTAGCAACAGGGATTTCGGATCAGGTAAAATTTTTTTTTTTTCAAATGTTTTTTTAAAAATCTTTTAAAGAATATTAATGCTCTTTTTTTTTTTTTAGGGTGGCCCTCCACTTTAAATCCTTAATGCAAAATTCGGGCATAATGATAAAACCTGCGGATAAAGGCGATAACATTGTAATTGAGGACAATATAGATTACGTACGATTGTGTAAAATCATTTTGGATAATCCTGAATGGTATCATCTGATACCTAAATCTTTAATTGATAAATTAACTATATAATTTGGTTGACGAGGCAGCTATTGACTTTGACTATTGTAATGTACTTGATAAAAATACATGGGAATATGTGAGAACCAGTCATCCACGTGAGGCTACTTTTTATGCTCTGAAAGTACACAAGAACCCCCAAAAAAAAACAGGAAGACCGATTGTCTCTGGCAGAGGCAGCTTGACCGACAATCTCAGCAAATTTGTGGATAATCAATTAAGACCACTGGTAGAGGAAATACCCTCCCACACCAGGGACACAATCCACCCTCTACAAATGCTGGAGGGCCTCCACGTCGGCGACCAAACCATTTTGGTAGCCATTGACGTTAAGCCCCTGTACAGCTCGATACAACAAGACAAAGGCCTTTGTGCCATTCGACATGTACTTTTACGACAGAGACAGTTTGATAATACACAAGTGGAATTTGTTCTAGCATTTTTAGAGTTCATATTAAAACATATTTTTTTGTAGGGTATAGCTATGGGCACTCCTTGTGCACCATCCTATGCCAACCTGTACCTAGGGAAGTGGGGACAATATGTATTTTTGGATGAATTGGAATCAATGTACACCATCCATGCTTTATGGGATGAACCAGTCATACTTCTTTATCAATTTCTTGAATACATTAATTGTAATAATGACTTCAATCTCAAGTTCACAATGGCCCATAATACATCAGCCATAAAATTTTTAGATCTTACTATATATAAACATCCCGATGGTCATTTATATCCACTTACGGACCGCCACACACTGATATAAATCCTAATGCCCCATACACACGGTCGGATATCTTGATGGAAAAAGTCTGATTGGATTATTTTGTCAGAAAATCCGATCGTGTGTGCGCTCTACCAGGCTTTTTCCGTCGAAATTTCCGCCGGAAAAAATTTGAGAGCAGGATCTCAAATTTTCCGACAACAAAATCTGATCAGACTTTTTCCGATCGTGTGTAGGGAACTCCGACGGACAAAGTGCCACGCATGCTCAGATCAAATTACGAGACCAAAGCTATTGGCTACTAGCCTCTACGTAGTTCCGTAGTACGCAACGAACGTCACCCCGTTCATAACGTTTGGATTTTCTGACAACTTTGTCCGACCGTGTGTATGCAACACCAGTTTCGGACAAAATCCGTCGTAAAAAAACGGACAGGTTTTGTGGTCGGAATTTCCGACCGTGTGTACGGGGGCTTACTTTGAAGAGGAATATCGTTTTTATGGCAGCAGCTAGCCGCCATAACCCCGGTATCCTCTTCTTCGTCCGACAAAAGAAAAGACCACTCTTATTCTCCGATAAGAGTGGTCTCTGCAGCGGGTTCACCGCAAGATCACTTTCATTGGCGGCGGGAGAGGGGCTGCGCTCCGGTGCCCTCCGCCGCTTACCAGAGCAGTCGGCAGCACCGGAGGCAATTGGATGTGTTTCCTTGCTGGGTATGGAGACGAGTGAGGGAAGATGCCCCCCACACATATACATACCATTGCAGGGCGGAAGCAACGTCAAAACGTCACTTCCCCCAAAGCTCTTAAAGGACCTTTTATTTTATTTTTAAATGACAATATTTTTATTTACTTTTTTTATTGCATTTTAGTGTAAATATGAGATCTGAGTTTTTTTTTGACCCCAGATCTCATATTTAAGAGGTCCTGTCATGCTTTTTTTCTATTAAAAGGGATGTTTACATTCCTTGTAATAGGAATAAAAGTGACACATTTTTTTATTTTAAAAGAACAATGTAAAAATAAAAAATAAAAGGTAAAATAAATAAGAAAAAAAGAATTTTAAACTCGCCCGTCCCGCCGAGCTCGCGTGCAGAAGCGAACACATATGTGAGTAGCGCCCGCATATGAAAACGGTGTTCAAACCACACACGTGAGGTATCATCATGATCAGTAGAGCAAGAACAATAATTCTAGCCCTAGACCTCCTCTGTAACTCAAATCGTGCAACCTGTAGAAATTTTTAAACGTTGCCTTTAGAGATTTTTAAGGGTAAAAGTTTGTCACTATTACACGAGCGGGAGCAATTTTGAAGCGTGACATGTTGGCTATCAATTTACTCTATCTAAATGGGCTAACTTTACTGTTGTCTTATTTTTTAATTCAAAAAAGTGTATTTTTTCCAAAAAAGTGTGCTTGTAAGATCGCTGTGCAAATACGGTATGACAGAAAGTATTGCGACGACCGCCATTTTATTCTCTATGGTGTTGGAAAAAATGTATAATGTTTGGGGGTTCTAAGTAATTTTCAAGCAAAAAAAACAGTTTTTAACTTGTAAACAACAAATCTCAAAAAGAGGCTCAGTCCTTAAGTGGATATAGTAACCTATTTCTCAAACCAACAGCAGGTAACACCATCTTGGAAGCATCTAGCTTCCACCCTAAACCACTCCTATCTTCCATACTTTACGTCCAATATATTCAGGCAAGGCAAAACTGTTGGAATGAGGCTCTTTTCAAGAAAGAGGCTACAACTCTCCGAACTAGATTACGTGCCCGAGGTTACTCTAACAGCATCCTTAAAAAAGCTTACAAAAAAGCTGAAAACAAAAACACGCTCTAAGTTACTTTTTTCACACAAAAAAGACACAGACCAATAACTTAACCAGAGGTATTACACAATATTCCTGTCAACACAGACAGATAAGAAATATTCTGAATAAACTTTGGCACTTGTTACAGACGAATGGCACTCTGGCACCTCTGATTAATGACCACCCCCTAATTACATACAAGCGGGCTCCATCATTGCGTGATAAACTGGTACATAGTGAGTTTACGAAAGACAATAACAGAGCTAAATATTGTGGAACTTATCCCTGTGGCCATTGTGGCTACTGTCAATACATGGACTCACGCAAAAATAATGTTTTACCCAATGGGGAAAACTTTCAATCCAAACACTACATTAATTGCCGCACTTCAGGGGTAGTATATTTACTGTCCTGTGATTGTGGCTGCTATTACATAGGAAAAACAAACTTGGAACTATGGCGTCAAATCTATCGACATATTGTTAGTATTAAGAAGAAAGATCCCTCCCTCCCTCTGGGTTGGAATAGTGCACTAGTGCATGGTGATACCACCCCCAAGGTGAGGTTCCTAGCACTTGGTCACATATGTGCCAACCCACGAGGAGGAGATTTTAACAAACTACTTTTGCAAAGCAAACTCAGATGGTTTTTCCATCTAAAGCCCCATACACACGGTCGGACAATCCGCGGACCAGGTCCGTCGGATCATGTCCGTCGTACTTTGTCCGATGTTGGTTTTGCGTACACACGGTCGGACAAAGTTGTCGGTAAATCCGATCATTCTGAACGTGGTGACGTTTGTTGCCTACGACGGGACTACGTAGAGGCTAGTAGCCAATAGCTTTGGTCTTGTAATGTGATCTGAGCATGCGTAGCACTTTGTCCGGTCGGACAACCGTACACACGATCGAGTTTGGTGTGATCGGACCGGGTTGACGGCAAATCTTTCCAGCAGGAGATAAGACTTTGTCCGTCGGACAAACCGACGAACACTGTCCGATGGTGCATACACACGGTCTGATTTTTCAACAACATTGTCCGATCGGACAGAATCCATGAAAAAGTCCGACCGTGTGTATGGGGCTTTAGAGTTACTAAAGCACCGGGCCTCAATGAGGCTTTTAGGCCCTATCTCCCTGGCTTCAAAAAAGGATTCTGCGAGTTGGATCTTTAGCCTATACAATATTCCTCTCCAGTCTTTTCAAATACTGCTGACTATAGAGTATTGTCCTTTAATGGATAACTGGTTCTCGTCCCTCTGATAACAGATGTTCTTGTTACGACCATTAGGTACCAATTAGAGCTTTCTAACATTGAGCTTTATTTAATTTTATTATTTGTGTATGCCCATATAGCCCTTTCCTTGCTGGCCCTGTGTCCTGGTCGGATTCCCTTACACTCAACAGACTGTGTTATTTATATCCTCATCCCCGAAGGGATTCTGTGTCCATGGATGCCTGTCCACCTTGGGGGAGGCTTTGGTGTGAGTTACAGTTATTTTACACGCTCCCTCAGTTCCCGTGCTTGACATTACCTGTGGACCTCTGATTTTCAGTGCTGCACCATACCTCCTATACACAGCAGACCTGTTTGTAAGTACTACTATGGGATTGTTTCCATTCCAATATGTACATCATTTCCTCTGCTACATGCTAACTATTCATGGACAATTATGTATCTTGATTTAGATCATTGTCATGTGCCTGCTCCTGATAAGTGGTAACACCAAACCATGGAACGCGTCAAGATAGTTTGAAGCTATTTTTGTACCTACATATTATCTATAATGATCAAGTCATATTCTATACAAACCTTGTGGTATATGATTGAGATACCACTAATCTAGGGTTTCTTTCCTAATAAACCTATAGAGCTCAGAGAGTTTGGAGGTAATTTTAATTATTGTAATTATTGTAGTTATTGCTTTGATATGTTAATAATCAACATGTATGTGTATATAGATGAAATATATGGGTTATATTACCACTATCAATTATTGTTTTTATCTTGCTATTCTTGGTCCTATTGTACCAAAATAAACATATTCATATATATACTGTTGATAGTTGGTTTTCCCTGAGACTGCATGCTTCAAATAAAGTCCCAATTGCCCCCATTGCCCCCCTTCCCCCACAATTTTCAATAGATAGGGATGGAGGTACACGACTTATCTGGTCTTGACCTCATATAAAGTCCCAAACAATTGTTTTCTTTTCAAATGGTATATGTTGTTATAAGATTCAAAACTGATTTGTGGTAATTCCTTTATGTCCCCAAAAGATGTCATACTGCCATGTTTTGTTTATTAATTGTTTGCCGTGGGATGTAACTTCGCCCCCTCTGGGACTCTGGGGCACCAAGGGACTCCGGGGCGTATTTTACTGACCTCCTGGCCATACATCTCCTCCCCCATACAGGGACCAGCTGATGGCCATCGCAATCAAGGTTGCGATTGGTCAGATCCTTGAAGACATGCCCTTTTATACCTGCACCCAAAGCGAGTGATATGCTAAGGAAGTGCATAGTGAACAGGCATGACAGCTCCAGACCCACAGAATTAAAGGTATGCTGAATAACTTATTATGTTTTAGGACACCAACTGTTGTATGCAGCCCCATTGATGCAGCACATTTTTTTGTTCGCCTAATTTAGACACATAGATCACCTGTAGTGACATCTTTTTATGTCTCATATTTATTGATATACTGACACTGGTCCATTCCAAGCAGGAGCTACAAGCTCCCTAGCTTAGAGTCCTTGTAGTGAAACAGTGGTTGCCCGCAACCCGGATCCTCTCAAACCCCTGATTAGGCTGTGCATGTTCTCCATGTATGGGACTGATTACCAACTCTCCACTCCCACCTCGGACACACCCATTATGGATGTGTGACCTTGTAAGTAGTCTTTACATGTCACATATTATGCATGAGCAGTTCTGTATGTAATGCATTTATTGTAACCTTTACTTTATTTGCAATTATGTTTACATTATTGATCTGTACTATATGCATTCTGTTGCATTGTAGAAAAACTGTACCCATCTGACTTAAATAACCTCACTAGCCCGTCTAGTCTCAGGACAGTGGTTTCTTTATACATTTGATAAATTGGGTACCACATACCTTGTTTTTAATGACCTGTGTTTATATATGTTGTCATACTTATAATAAAATTTACATATTTTTATTCTTATCCATTTGGTCTGTCTATAATAGACCCATAGGGGTCCCAACCGTGCCATAATCACCAGGTTTTTTCTTTGTGCTCTCAAAGAGAAAGTACCTGTGATAGAAACATACATACACATACAAAAAATACATGTAAAAGTAATGTAAAAAAGTTAAAATATATTAAAGAAATTATAGCGGAGTTCCAGTCCCCCAAGTAATTTTTTTTAAACTCTCCCCCATCATTGTTATAACTTCTTCTTCAAAATTTGGATAATGCCACTAATGTGTTCCTTCTTGTTTGGTTAAATTTAATAAAATCTAACCTGATCTCGGCAGAAGGCTGGGTCCATCGCTGTTGTGGGCATCTGAAGCCCCCTTGCCTTTATTTCCGGGATTTGGTGCAGCTGGCCACCCAGCCTGCACCTCCCAATCTCGTGCCTGCACAGTAATGCCACTGGCGTGGCCCTGAGCAGAGAGACTTCACTTCCTTCCCACAGATACTAATCTTTGAAAATAGCACCAGGTTTTTTTCTTTGTTCTTATCAATTCTGGGTCGGGGAGTACACATTGCTGTTTATACACACTCCCTTCCCTCCCTTTCTTTCTCTGTGAGAGGTGCAATTATAGTTTAGCCTCCTGTCACTGGCTTGTTTGTAAACAATGTCATGTGATCACTACAATGTCAAAGAGATTGCATGGTTAATAACAACGTTGATTGGTTCCCTATCTGACATAAATTGCTATAAGTACAGCACTGTAACAGATCTAGTGGCCACCATAGGTGTCAGGTGGTAGTTCTGCAACAGAATTTTTTTGAACCATATCCACAGCCCAGTGTGCTATTCTGTAGAGAGTTTAATAATAGTTGGCAGGATATGGACAAGGGAAACTTCAAAACAAAAGGGCTAGTAAGTAGAAACATAGGTTAAGTATAGGTTAAGGTTAGTGAGTCAGAAGTGATAGCTAAAGTATGGGTCAAAACCAGAATGTCAGTCATAGACAGGACAAAAGGTACAAACAGATATGAAGATGACAGGGCAGATAAAAACTATTACTATGTTGCCAGCAAATGGAAAATAATCACTCTGAGAGGCAACATCTGGTGTTTACTAGAACCTCTAGTGCTGAGGATAGATTTAAATTAGACAAATTAATGAAAAGCACATGACCAAGCCACAGCTCAAACAAGGCAAGGGTGCAAGGTCAGAAGGCATATATAGAAAGCAACAAGGTAGCACACTAGGCAGTTAGATGCACGATTTAATATGCAAGGTAGCATAGCAGGAAGTATGTACTAATTTCAGTGGCCCAGTAACTGTAAAAAAAACTGGACTTGATTGTCAAAAATTAAGAGCCCACAGAATGGGTAGTGCAGTATCCTAGCTCCCATCTGTCCCTAATTTCAATTTCACTGTCCCTGATTTGAAACAAAGTCCCTCTGTTACTCTTTCCTCCTCATTTGTCCCTCATTTTGGTCTGATCTATATAGTTGTATATAAAATGCACTATTTATCTTTCAAATAATGTTTCCCAGTGCTAAATCTTTCATCCAATTTCTAAATTGCTGCATTTGTAAAATTCAAAAGCCAATATAAAGGAATAGTAGTGGTAAAAAAAAGCACTTGTGGGTTTAACTATTATTATTTTTTGTATAATTTTCCTTGAAGGTGTGCAGCAGGGGATGAGTGCTATGCTTACATACTTTTGCTAATACTGTAGGCGTTTCTCGTTCCCATCTCAAAAAGTTGGGAGGTATGCAGTATGTGTTCATATTCAGAAAACTACAACATGCTAGTAGTGAATTTGCAGTTTGTGAAGTTGCAACACTACGTATGCATATGCATATACTGGAAGACATAACTAGCAAGCTGACCATTGCAAAATATTTCAGTGTTCTGAAGAAGAAGTCAGGATACTGGGAAATAAAACTAAACAAGCACAGCTCTGTGCTTCATAATGCCACAATTCAGGTACAATTTTCCTACTTGCCTTTTATCTATTAAACTGCTCTGGGAAATGTTCCACAGGATAGTAGATCAAGTTTATGCAGTGCTTATAGCAGTAGTTCAATATGTGTATGATCTCTTCATGTTTGGCAGCATTAACAAAGAACATGACCCAAATAATTAAATTAAAAATACTAACAAAAACCTACAAAGTCATCCACAACTTGGCCCCCAGCTACATCACTAGTCTCAAAATACCAACCTACTCATTCACTTCGTTCCTCCCAAGACCTCCTGGACTTTAGCTCCCTCATCACCTTCTCCCATACTCGCCTCATGGACTTTTCCTGAGCCTCTCCTATCCTATGGAACTTCCTACCCCAATCTGCCCAACTATCTTTTACTCTGTTTGCTTTCAGACGATCCCTGAAAACCCTCCTCTTTAGAAAAGCGTATTGTGCCCCTACCTAACAACTGCACTTATATTTTTTCCATCAGATCACCACTTGACCCTCCCTCCTAGATTGTATGCTCTAATGAGTAGGGCACTCTGATTCCTCCTGTATTGAATTGTATTGTAACTGTACTGTCTGCCCTCAGGAGAACTTTAAAACTAGGTAACCCCTCTTCTACCACCAAAAATGACATGTCAAATATAGGAGAGGAGGGGGAGGAGGACTTAAAGCGGAACTTCCCCTTTTGGGTGAAGGTCTGCTTTAAGGGTAATGCTAGAGGAGCACTTTTTCTGCTTGATGTGATATGGCAGAGTTGTCCATATAGCTCTAAACTAAACAATGCTATAGAAATAATCAGCTCAGTGCAATGTTTGTTGACCAAAACAGGTAAACCATTTATTTAATGTGCATTAAAAAATGCACAAGCTTTTTAAAGTTTTTTTTTTTCATTTTACCATTTAGTTTTTAATGTATCTTATCTGAATGGCATTTAATCAGAAATCCTCCTGGTATGGTTTTTCTTTACAAAAGGAAATGAATTCATGGAATCCTCTTATACCCCTGAGATAAAATTGTTAATGACTTCTCACCAGGTACATTGATTTTCATGTAGCATTAGTCATTTCCCCAATCAATGGTGTGTCCAGATGGTAATTCCAGATGGTTAGAAATTAATAGGTGATGCATTTATGGTGTTTTTGTGGCAGGGTGAAGACCTGGATGAATAGAGAATGTGGTAATTTTCATTGACTTGTGATATTGTGGAATTGCTGTGATTTCCTACCAACCATGCACTAAATTAAAAACAATGAACTCCTCTGGGATTCCGCCCAGCACTAGTGGTATAGCTGCTGCGGTTATGTAATGCCATGGCGAAATTCAATTAGTTAACAGGATACTCAGTTAAACATTGGAATAAAAGAGAATGAACATTTTTCCTAAGGTGAGTTTCTCTTATAGATATGTTTAGCATTAAACATATCTGTTTAATGCTGTTTACACTTTCCTAACAAAAAAGCAACTACGAACCAAGTTTGTGAAATGTGTGATTGTTATACATACTGTATTTACACAGAAAAATTGTGATTGATTTTTTTTAGTATTCATTTTTTCCATTTTTTTCTGTAGATGATTATTTAAATTATAATGCATTACTGGCTGAAAAATGTATTCATTCTGTGGAAGGTACCTGTGCTGGCATACAAAATTTAGAATACTGTTTGTATAAAGCAATTGTAATTATGTCCCAAAATTAAGCAAGCCAAGACTGACATTGATGCCCTTATATAAATCATACAGGAATTTTCTGTTTATATAAATCAGTTGGCGACTTTACAAACTTAGCTACATTTCCTTATCACACATCACTAAAAAGAGTACTTATTGACAGGTAATATTGTCGAGCACCATCTTTTGCATTAGAAAAAACTCTGTTCAAACACATGCGTTCAAACGCAAACACAGCAAAGGGCTACATTTGACCTACTTTAGTTGCAATGCAAAAGCATCTCAATGGGACATACAAAGTAAAGCAGGTCAAACACAATCCAAGAACTGTCATGTACATTCCACACAACACCACTGAAGAAAATGGGAATCTGTAGACTAGTGTTTGAGTTGCGATTCAAACGCAAGAAACCAGTAACCCTCTGTGTGAACCTAATCCAATTCCCTAGCAATTTCAAGCACTTTAAACCAGCTTGCAATAGCAACATAAGGGATGAAACAACATGCCACAAACACTTTTGATAATTTCACAGTGTTCATGGTGACTGGTGGGGGTAAGAAGCATAAACCGTTTTTTTTTTTTTTTGTTTTTGCAATGAAAAGCTGATTGAGAGTCATTGAAATTGCTTCAAACATTATCACAGGTGTTAAAATTAAAAATAATTGCAAAATTCCACCACACTCTTAAAGTGGTAAAACTCTAAACCCAGTGTATAATGCTATCAATGTTGCTGCTTCATACTCAAAATATATCCACAAAAGTGAATGATCATCAGTGACAAACCAATAATATTCCACAGTAGCACAAATATGACAAAAATAAACCAAAACAACCTCAATATGTATATAAACATATAAATAAGTCATTTAAATAAAAGTCCATAAAAGTGTAAAAATCTTATTGAAGATGATGCACCATAAATCCACCACCATAGTAAAAAGTGCGTATCCCACTCCCTTCAGAGTAACATTCACCAGACCTAATTGCCATTCATTCTCATGACTCATGCTGTTCAATTCCACTTCTGAAATTTAAAAAAACAACCTCCAAATCTTCTATCCAATTCTCATTACAGCAAACACATGCAAAAGAAAAAGAGGAAAAACACCTCCAATACTGTAATACCTCAAATGACAAGCTTTTTTTATTCAAAACCATATACAATTCACCGATAACATAAACATTATGTCCGGTAACTCTCTTGCAGCAGTCTAACCACCTCACGCTGATCGGAATGGCTGCAACATCTCTGACCTCACATCTGGTTGTCGCGTAACCACGCCCAGGCACATTTCATCACATCTGACTTCGTCATTAGGGGTGCTTGTGATTTGAGGTGTTACACCAGCGGGGAAGTTTTTCTCATTTTTTTTTTTCACAATCAAAGTTTATTGAAGCAATAAAACATAACAGAAAAAAAAGTACATAACAGGTAGTGGTACAAAGGCGTATAATATCGAGTGTGGCCGTAGTTACAGCAGGGTTATACATAAGATATTTTACATATAGTATAATGCATGGTTGAATGGGGTTAGGCAATTCACTAGACTAAAGGTATATAAAGGGGGGAGGGGGTTGGGGGGAATGTGGGGTTTTGGTGAGTATTGGGATGGGGGCTGGGGGAGATCATGGTTTGGAATATTTTAAATGATAGAGATCCCTGGAATTGGTTGGTAGTCGTGGTGTTGGCAGCTTGATTCCTGAGGGAGTACAGAGACCTAGTAAATGCTTGTCTTAGCAACCAGGTAGGGGTTCATGTTTCAGTCTAGGAGACGGGGGGACAGGGGTCGGGTCGGATTAAGACCATCTGGGTCGGCTAATTCAGTGAGAGAGGTATATTCAGGTGAGTATTTAAACAGCACCCATGGTTGCCAGGTTTCGTTGAAACGAGGGTTATTTTCTTGCTTGATTGCTGCTATTTCCTCCATCTTGTGTATGTAATTTACTCTGTCAATCCAGTCTGTGATATTGGGGTTGTGTGTAGTTTTCCAGTGAAGGGGGATGAGTGTTTTGGCTGCTAGTAGGAGGTGTCTGGTGAGGGATCTTTTGTATCTGTTTATAGTAAGGTTATTTACGTTTATTAGACAGGCTGCCGGGGTAAGGTCTAGTCTGGTTTCTGTTATGGATTTGATCCATTTTATCACTTCGGTCCAGAATGCTAGAATGGGGGGGCACGTCCACCAGATATGGAGAAAGGTGCCGGTGTCTTTGTTGCATCTCCAACAAGAATCCGAGCCCGTGGGAGACCATTTCCTGGTCTGGTGTGGTGTAATGTACCAATGTGTAAGTATTTTGTACGAGATTTCTTGATATCTGGTGCTCAAGGAGCATTTGTGAGACAGGATACAGGCCTTCTCCCATTGTGCGTCCGTAATCTCAATGTTTAGATCCCTTTCCCACCTCTTTTTGTGTTTGTCATTGTCCGTGTTCTCAATCTGGTTTAACCAGAAGTATGCTAGAGAGGTGGTATTATTAATTGGGGATCGTTTGAAACAGATTTCTTCTAGAGGGAGTAATGGAAGGCAGTATGATGCTCTGTATTTGCCGTTTAGCAAGAAATCTTTAAGTTGCATGTAGAACCATACACCAGGAAATGGGCCCCCCCAGTCTGTTCATAGATCATCTAATGTTTTAATTCTAGAGTCTGTCAGGCATTGAGTCGTCGTCCGGGTTTGTACACATTTGAGATGTAGGCCTGGGATAAAGTCCGGGTTGTTTGTGATTGGAGTGAGCGGTCCAGGTATTGAGGCTAGGTGGTGTTTCCCAGCTACTTTGTGCCATATATTTAATGTGGTTGATACTAGTGGATGGTCTAGCTTCTTATCTGTTTTGGAGTGTCTCGTCCAGGGATAGAAGGTAAGGTTGTGAGGCAAAAGGATTTGTTCTAGCTGTATCCAGTCTTTGTTTGTCGAGTGGCAGTGCCAGTCTATTATCCGTGTGATATGAGATGCCTGATGGTATTTCCTGAAATTCGGGAGGCCTATGCCACCTCTGTTTTTGGGGAGTGTCGGGAGGTTAAACTGTGTCCTTGGTTTTTTGCCTGCCCATACGAAACGTCTCTGTGCTCTAATCAGTCTGGTAAAGAAGGTCTCTGGTATTTTAATAGGGAGGGCATTAAAGAAATATAGAAGTCTGGGTAATATCTTCATTTTGAGTATCGAGGCCCTGCCAAACCAGGAGAATGTTTTTGATTGCCACTTTTGGAGGTCTCTAATCAATGTTTTTAACAGTGGTTCATAATTGTGGCGGTACAAGGAGTCTATGTTATTAGTCAGGTTAATCCCCAGGTATTTCAGTGTATGACTGACCCATGTGTAGTTATGATTGTCTTTTAGCAGTTTCAGTTGGTTTGGTGAGAGGTTTATGTTCATGGCTTCAGATTTTGTGTTATTAATTTTGAAATTAGAGATGTAGCCAAAGGTTTCAAATGTTTTTTCGAGGTTGGGGATAGAGATGTGTGGTTCTGTGAGAAAAAACAGGAGGTCATCTGCATAAGCAGCGGTTTTGTTGATGGTTCTAATTAGGGGTTCTAGGGAGATGATGAAGAGGAGGGGGGATAGGGGGCATCCCTGTCGCGTGCCATTACGTATCTTTATCGGGTCTGAAAGGGTATTGTTTACCTTAATTCTGGCCTGAGGATTCTGATAGAGTGCTGTTATCCAAGACATCATGTTTTTATCTAGCCCAATATGGGAGCAGGTGCGCATCATGTAGTCCCACCAGACTCTATCAAAAGCCTTCTCGGCATCAGTGGAAAGTACAAGTTTTCCAGCCTTGGATAATTTGGAAAAGTGTATCAGGTTAAGGGCTTTGGTGATGTTGTCCCTTGCCTCTCTACCAGGCATGAATCCTACGTGTTCGGGACCAATGACTTTTCCTAAAAGGGGTTTCAATCTGTTAGCTAATATTTTGGCCAGGAGTTTCAGATCGGTGTTTAAGAGGGAAATGGGCCTGTAGCTTGCGCAGTCTAAGTGGTCTTTGTCTGGCTTGGGGATCACTGCTATGTGTGCCATAAGAAAGGGGTCTTGATGGTGTTTATTTTTGGCTAGGTAATTGAATGTGTTCAGTAGGGGTTTGGTTAACTGGTGCATGTAAGTCTTGTAGTATTGTGAGGTAAAGCCGTCAGGGCCTGGGCTCTTACCTGGTTTTAGTTCTTCGATTGCTCCTAATAATTCGGTAGTGGATATGGGTTCTTCTAGTTGTTGTATGTCCTCTTGGGGTAAATGTTGTAGGTCACTGTCTGTCAGAAATTGGTCTATTGTTTCTTGTTTTGTGGATGTGATGTGAGGGGGTTTATGTTGGTTTGGTAGGTTGTAGAGTTTTGTGTAAAATTTGTGAAAGAGATCTGCAATGTCGGTGGGGTCGTGTCTGGGTTTGCCACTTGCGTCTCTGATAGCGTGCACGGTGTTCGTCATTTGTGAATCTTTGAGGGCTTTAGCCAGTAGTTTTCCGCTTTTATCACCATGTTCATAGTAGATGCCTTTCTTGAAGAAAAGCGCTTTCCTAATCCTAAGGTCCAGTATGTGTTTAAGGGCATTCCTGCATTTCGTGAGTTCTTTTTCTACTAATATGGAAAGTGATTGTTTGTGTTGTGTTTCTAGGTTATTAATTTTTGTGGTCAGATTAGTTATTTCTTTTTCCCTTTCTTTTTTCTTCCGCGCGCCCCATTTCATCAAATTTCCCCGTATTACGCATTTGTGTGCTTCCCAGTTAGTCAGGGGGTCAGTGTCTGAGTCGTTGTTGTTCTTAAAATAATCATTAATTGCGGTATGTATTTCGTCTTTGATTGTCTGGTCCGTTAGGAGGGAGGCATTCAGTCTCCAGTTGTAGAACGATCGTTTGGGAGGGACTAGCCGCATAGAGATTGCTGTGGGCGCGTGGTCAGAGATCGATATGATGCCTATATCAGCTGATTTCACGTGTCTAAGGTCTCGTTGTGAAACAAAAATAAGATCTATTTGCGAGTACCTTTTGTGGGGGTGGGAAAAGAAGGTGAAATCTTTTCCTGTGGTGTGGATAGCTCTCCAAGTATCCACTAGAGAGAGGGAGCTTATTAGTAGCTTGATGCGTCTGAGTATCTTGTATGTCACTGTCGTGTGGCCCGTGGACGTATCTGTGAGGGGTGAGAGGGGGATATTGAAGTCTCCACCTAAGATGATGCAGCCTTCTGCGAACCATTTCAGTTCCTCTACAATCTTCCTACAGAATGGGACGTGTGTCCTGTTAGGGAAGTAAACGTTGGCGAGTGTGAGGGGTGTGCCTGCCCAGTCTCCTTTTAGGAATATATAGCGGCCTTCGGGGTCAGCTAGCTTATGTTGTAGTTTGAAAGGTGCCTCTTTGTTAATGAGGATAGAGACACCTTTTGTCTTAGCTAGGGGGTTGGTAGCGTGGTGCATTTCCTTGTATATGTTGTCTGTAAACTTAGGTATGTGTTCGTGTTTGAAGTGGGTCTCCTGCAGGAACACTACCATCAGGCGTGTTTTTTTAAGTTCTTTCAATAGTTTGGCTCTTTTTTCAGGTGAGTTTAGGCCATTGATATTGTGTGAGATAAGGGTCGGTGATTTCCCTAGTTGGGAGTATGCCATGTCGTGTTAAATTAGGGTACCCGAGGAGTCGGGACAGGTTGTATACAAAGGCTATTAGGGTGGTGGTCAAGCTATGAAATAAACCAGTTGATCTCTTATTCCAACAATCGGTCGTGTGGGGCGTAAGTAGGCTAGGTGTACTTGAGCAATGTGCAGGTCGGGAGGGGGAAGGGGGGAAGGAGAGGTATGGGGTGGAGAGGGGGGTGGTTCACAGGGGGATCGGGGTTAATGGGAAGGGATACTGTTGAGTGGATGCTCAAATCTCGCCTATAAGGCGAGGAGACGAGTGGTACCTGTAAAATCAGGTACTAAGTTGTACTCTTTAGGGGGTAGTGGGAGGAGCGGTAGTGAGTGGCTGTCACTAGTAAGGAGTGTATTATCAGTGAAAAGTTTGTGAGGAATAATCTGTCTCAAGTAATGCCGGGAGGCCCGGGGTGTGTGTGAGATTGAACATTATGTATTGTTTTAAACCGTCTACGATATGTGGGTGTAGCGAGGGGGAGATCCACTATATGGGTTATCGTGGGTATAAAATGACAGTCAGGTGAGGGTCAAAAACTGTGAGTGGTATGGGAACCCCTGAATCTTAACATATAAAGAAAACATTGTTAATAACATGGCTGTAATGGATCAAATGTCACCTAGAGTGGTAAGAAGGGGGAGGGATGGATTGTTCATCGTGTGTCACCATGTGTCACCAGAGGGCATAGTATTATTCTATCAGTGCCCGTGAATGTGGAAGTGTATACAGTTTATGGATCCTCTTGGAATATCGGAGGAGCAGGTGGACTAATAGTAATAGTAAGATAAGTAAAGTATATAGGGGGTGTGTTCAAGGGGAGGGGATAGGCGCCCCAAAGGTGATCAAAAAGATCAGGGTGCACTGTTGGTAATGTAGTTTGGTAGACCTAAATTAAGGTAGTCAACAATGCGTATAACATGTTTATCTTCGTGAGGTTGCACCGTGGAGAGTGGGGGGCCCCATAACCAGAGGGTCAAGTTAGTTACTACGATGTCCAGGTGACCCATGACTGAAAATGTTCAGCAATGGGTTAAGCCATTAGCTATTAGTGTGAGCCTAAGATCTTAGGATGCCCCCACTCTCCACACACGCATACCAAATCAGTTTCAGTTCAGGCGAACAGTATTAGCGTGGTGAGTATCACAACTGTACAAGAATGTGGGTTAAGCTAAGTACATTATGGTAGTTATGCAGTACAGTTCACAAAGTTATGGTTAGACTCAGAAACCTTTTCCTATGATCATAATATAACTCCTTATGTTAACCGTGTTGTTGCAAAAGTCACTGCCGACGGGTGGTACGCATGTCAAAGTTCACGTGGTGCGGGTACAGGGCGGTTGCAGCGACCATTCTCCGGTGGTAGGTTGAGATGGTAAGTTCGTAGTACATGTCTCACCTTCTGTGATAGCGCTGGGTTTCCGTGCAGTATTGGGCTGTGCCTGTGAGGAGTAAGGGGAAGAGAAAGAAAAACAAAAACCACAAGAGGGAGGAAAGGGGAAAAAATAAAAGAAGTGAGCTACAGTCTTTCTCTTCCTCGGATGGTGTGGTGTTTGGTGTTAAGAGGTGGTCCTCTTGTGCCCCTCTGTAGTGGATCACTGTTGGGGTCGACAGCGTGATGCATTTCTGTAAGAAGTTGTTGTTGCTGTCCAGGAGTTTGCAGGATCAAACGGTGGTGATAGCATTCCTTACGCTATGAGAGTTGTCCCGTCGCATATGGAAGTAGAGGTGGTAAGTAAGGGCAAGGGGTAATGAGAATGAAAATGCAGGTACTGTGTTATGATCCAACTCTTTTTCTCTGGATGCTTGGTGTGGCGTTGTGGTCATCAGGTGCCCTCTGGTGGTGGTTCATGGTGAGTGTTGCTCTTCCTTAATGTCACTGCAGCCATTTAAAGTTACTAGCCTGCTGGGCTCATGCTGGGAGATGCAGTGAGGGACATGGGAACAAACCATGGGAGAAGCCAAAAGGTGAGAACACAACTGGATCAATGTTTCAGCCATACAAAGAGGTGTTGGAACTTTTAAAACATGTAAATTCTGGATTCAGGGAGTATCCACAAAACTGTGATGTGCAGGTCCACTATTTGATTCTCTGGCTTTTTGCACTTTTGGAGGAAGAGGGGGAGTCGTAGGTATGCCTGCCGTTGTTTCTTCTTTGTTTCCCTTGCTGGGAAGGTGTTTGCATGGGAGAGAACCCTGGGTTGAACTGCGGGTTATTAATCTCAGGTGGCAGCATGAAGTCTGCATACCAGTCTGGTAGATCTACTAATGCGATTTGGAGGTTGTCGCAGAACCTGGGAAGTTCTTCAGGGATTTTGAGCACGTGTTGTTTTCCCATGAAAGAGGCCTGTAAGGCAAAGGGAAATTTCCATCTGTAGTTGATGTTTCTCTCTTTTAGTACTGTCAGCAGAGGTTTTAAAGCTCTCCTGTTCTTCAGGGTGATAGGGGAGAGATCCTGGAATAATTGTATTGTGGCTTCTTGAAAAAGGATTTGTTCATTCGCCCTTGCCTTTTGTAATACTTCTTCCTTTAGGCAGAAGTTGGGGAGGCAGCAGATAATGTCCCTGGGAGGGTTGTCATCAGGTGCTCTGGGCCGCAGCGCCCTGTGGGCTCTGTCGAAATCAATAGGGGAATGCTCAGGCCTGTTTAGCAGTTCGTTAAAGATGGTGGTCAGGGCTGGTTTAATTTGATCGGCTGGAACAGATTCAGGAATACCTCTGACTCTTATATTGTGGCGTCTTCCCCTATTGTCCAAGTCTTCTAAATGCCTGTTCATCTCAATCAGGTGGTGTGTGTGGGAGATAGCAACATCATCCAGTCGCAACAGGGCCCTGTCTCTCCTCTTTCCTGCTCTCTCTGTTACCGCCATTTGCTCTGAGAGCTTGAGCAGTTCTGTTTTAATGTCAGTAATTGCTGAGGCAAAGGACCTCTTGATGTCTGTGGCGATATCTGTCATATTAGCATATGTGAGGGGCCTGTCCTTGTCAGTGTTATTACCTGCCACAGAGTCCTCAGAAGCCGGCAGGGACACCTCGTCATCTTCTCTGTCTTCCTCCACATTCTGCCTGCGGGTCGGCGCCATCTTGGAAGATCTCCCACCACTGCTGAATCTGAATTTACTCAGGTTAGTCGCTGAGTTTCACCTCTTTGGGGTCACAAAAGAGCGGAGGGTGTGCCCGTGAGTCCCCCTCTTGAGCTGTGCGGACATTATCGTGCGATCGGCGGTGTCGGCGGGTCCCAGGCCTCACAGCTTCCCGGAGCTCAGCTACAGTGCGGCCGTCCACATTGCGCTCCAAGCCACGCCCCCCATTTTTTTCTGCACATGTTTCATGTAAGGACAATTGAATAAAAGATTTGGAAGTTGTGTTTTAATTTTCCAAGTGGAGTTGAACAGCATCAAGCGCTATTGCAAGTCATGAGAATGAATAGCAATTAAGTCCCATGAATGTTACTCTGGAGGGAGTGGGATACGCACTTTTCACTTTGGTGGTGAATTTATGGTGTATCATCTTCAATAAGAAGAAACAAAGCAATCATTTTATGACACTTTTATGGACTTTTTGTATCACAGGTGTGGTTGCTTTGTCAACATAATGTCAACATAATTTGTTGCTCTGACATAACAAGTTCAATCAAACTAATACAGAATCCTAAGTGTATTATTCAATTTGGGGTTTGGAATAGAGGAGTGGATAACAACACAAGAGCTGCCATTTATCATATTTTATTTCATACTTTCTAGAGAAAAAAGAAAAGTACTATAGGCAAGCACTCTATCTACCAAACACATGAGTGTATTTAGGAGACTGTACAATAGCAGTTATTATCCTTTGGGTCATTTATGAAGAGGGACCCATTTTGAAACTGTGAAACAGTGCTTTGTCTTTAAAGGATGCACTTAATGAAATATAGCTGATTTAAGAATTTTATATCTACACTGTGAATAAACGCAAAGAAAATATCTTATCAGGTGATGTCTGCATGCATGTGTGCAGTATTTCACAGTTTAAAAGCAGTACTATCATATCTATCATATAGATGCATTTAATAAATGTAGGTCAAACTTCTACAATGTGCCAGGTGACTTTATTTCTTATAAATGCAATTAAGGATACCTGCTCTTGACAACAGAATGAGACAGGAAAGATATCCCACAACTATGCATAATCTGAAACAGCTTTGTATACATGAATAGCCCAAAACAGCTGAACAGATCTGGTAGGAAGTCTGCTAGTTCTAGTTTTCTATGTCATCTTAAACCTATTGAAACTGGAAGCATGTAAATATAATTTTTGAAAATTTGCCACCTGATATTTATTACTTAGCACTATAGTTCAGTCCACTGGTGTGCACATCTGCCTGATCAACAGGAATTTGTCTGTCTGCTTATGCCTTGGATAGAGGTCTGCTGCCTCTGACTTTTGTCTGACTGTTTTTGCCTTGGTTTATCTCTAGTGTATTACTTGGAGTGTGTTTGTACTGACCTTGTCTGTGCTCAATCTGATCATTGGCCTGTTACCTGTCTGAAACTTGGACATTGTTCTCTTCTGCACCTGACCTGGCAAGCATAAAGCTGGCCATGGATAGTCCAAATCTCAGCTAGTTCAGTAGGGACTGGATGAGATTCAAACCATCTATAGGCAGGCTGTTTGTACCCAAGTCGATCCATCGATCAACTTGGGTACAACCAGCATATCAGATTTTTCATGCGATTGTTGGCAGTAACTGCCAGCAATGCTCACTGTGTGTTTTCCTGGCAGGGACGGCTCCCCCCCCCCCCGGGAGAACACCTCTCTCTGGAGAATAGCTCTGCAGGATGGATTTCCCTATCAACACTGACTGTGTTGATAGGGGAATCTAGCGTATTTGTTTACTGCGAAAGAAAGAAAGTTTCACCTTCTATGGACGGCTTAAGTCTGCTGACTGTTTCTGTCTGCTATATGTTCTAACATCATGAATAAGGACTTACACCTCTCAAACATCTGTCCTATATGCCTTAATATAATTCTTAAGTGACCTGGGCGCCCCAGTGTAACTTTGCAAGACAAATCTGTGCTTTATGATTATCGGACCTATCATGTTATAGGACCAATTCGAAGTTTAGTATGTGCAGTCACCTGAAGGTGCCTCCACTTTATTTAGGTACTAGTTACTTTACTTTTTCTATCAGTGACTTGCATATCAGTGTATGAGAAAAAAAAATCAACAATTGTAGTTCTGCATCACCTCAACTGATTTTTTGAATTGCTTGCAAAATCCACAAAATTCAAGCCATGCGTTATATACAACACTTTCAAATCGTTCACGGTCCTTTTTCAAGTAATGCATACATAAGACTGAGACTGTCATTTACATTTTTAAATGCTAATTGCACCTGTGCACAAATTTTTTACCAATATTGTATGAAAGGACTGCTCACACTATGCAACATGAATGAAACTAACACAAAATATTTATATAATAATACAATACATTGGGAACATTGTATCTCAGTGTCTCCACCTTATTCTACATCCACAGTGTAACCTGTAAAAAAATTCACATGGCAAAATTACTAAAAAAATTCAGATATAGGAATAAATCCAAATCAACATTTAACCCCTTGGGTTGTATGGTGTCCAATTCTGCTATCCATTTAACTTCCCTGCATTTCAACTGATTTTCCATGTTACCACACCTCCGCAATTTAGAAAATGTAATTGATAATTATAAATCTAAGTTGTGAGATTGAATGTCTATGTGCAGCAAAATGTTTGGCAACAGGGAGCTCTGGCTGATCCATCCTGAGTGAGAACTTTTGTTGAAACAATCTATTCTTCATCCTTTGTGTTGTTTCCCCAATGTAATATAACCTACATGGACATTTTAACAAATAAACTACAAAGGGGTGCTGACATGTATAGTACCCCCTAATATCTATCTTTCTGCCAGTGTGAGGATTTGTAAAAAAACGAACCCTTTATCATACTAGAGCAATAAACACAGGACAGGCATGGAAAAGATCCATTGCGTTTAGGACCCAGAAATGTCAAAGGCTGCTTTTTAGGAAGAACTACATCAGCATTAACAATACTGTCCCATATGGATTTGCCTTTCCTATAAGACTTTAAGGATAGTTGGTGGAATTCTGAAAAAACAGGGTAAATCAGCTGTAACAACTTACACTAGTGGTTTTGTGACACAAAGGGAATGAGTGAGACACCCCTATATGACTTTTTACCTTCTATTAATACTGTTCTACTAGTATTTAAAATTCTTGTTTTTTTCTTTTTCCATCTCAATCAAAGGGTAACCCCTATCACTCAATTTCAATTTCTGTACCATGTCCATGAACATTGTTCTCTCAGTGCAGGGTCACTTACTATCCTGCCCACTCTAGCCAACTAACCCTGAGGGATAGAGTGGAACACTGTATGAGGATGAAAACTTGAATGTAGTAACAATTGGTTGTGGTCTGTGGATTTAACATATACATTTGTCTCTAAATGTCTATCCTTTTTATAAACCTTTAATGCCTAAAATTGAAATGGATTCCTCATTTGTCATTTTAAACTTTACACCTTCCACCATATGATTAAGTTGTGAACTCAGCGAGGGACAGACAGTCTCCACCCTACAATGCAAACATCAATAAAGCGAAAAACAAATCACGCAATGTTTTTGAAATAATTCATTAACATACAATTTTTTTTAACCGCATCCATAAATGTGTTTGCTTAGGGTGTAATGACTTGCATATCAGTTTATGTAGGCTTGAAGTACTAAAAGGTTGTTGTTTTTTTAATATGCTTTTCCTATAATTTTTCTTTATTGTGTAAATGAAGACAATGTTTTGTTATTTTATTCAATAAGGCTTTCTTTATTTTATGACTAATGCCCGGTACACACGATGAGATTATCAGACGAATGATCATCCGTTTTTTTTTTTTTTTTTTTTGCATGCTAATCTCAGATCGAATCTGATGAGTTTACTAAAGTCACAAAAATTCCCGCACGACAGAATAAAAATTCGGAAGTGATGTCATGTGTTGTAATGCATTTGTATTGCATTTTCAATTAAAACGAAAATCATACGATCTGGCATAGTACAATTTTTGTTTTAGTGCATGTCTGATAGAATAATATCGGATGAACTGTCACGATCGGCTCTCGAAAGCTCTTTTCTAATGATCCGATTATCATACGATCTTTTCGAAAGCAGTATTTTACATACGATTTTCTGATCATGTGTACTGGGCTTAAGATAAAGGTTGGATTGCATTTCAGAAACGGTTTATGAAGCATTATCTGAGCAGAGCATGCAGCCCGGCAGTTCAGGAAAACTGAGTGCCCCCCCTCCTGAACCATACCGGGCCACATGCCCTCAACATGGGGGGGGGGGTGGGTGCTCAAGGTCCTCATCCCCACAACCATAGCCAGTGGTTGTGGGGGTCTGCAGGCAGGGGGCTGATCAGAATTTGGAACCCCACTTTAAGAAGGGGGCCCCCAGATCTCACCCCCTTCTATGTGAATGAGTATTGGGTACGTAGCCGGGTGGCCCCGCCCCTTACCTATATAAGAAATGTCAGATGGTGGAGGCTGCAGTAGGCAGCCAGCCCTTACCCAAAGTGGGAGCATCTTTGTTATTTTTCCTTTTCCGCAGCTGGCAGGTGGCAGGCAGCATGATTGATGGGGGATTCACATCCTGAGACACTTTTTTTTGATTTTTTAATAGAATATTTGTCAAAAACTGTATGTGTCTTTATGACCTTGTGACACTTTTTTGGTGAATGGGTAGGGGTACGATGTACCTGATACTCATTCACATGGGGGGTGGGATCTTGGTGCCCCCTTCTTAAAGGGTACTTCAAGATTCCAATTAGTCCCCTGCCTGAAGACCTAAACAACCACCTGCCACGGTTGTTGGGATAAGGCCCTTGTCTCCATCAACATGGGGACAAGGTGCTTTGGGGTTGGGGGGGGGGCAGAGAACCCACCCCCCAGTGTTGATGGCCTGTGTCCTGGTATGGTTCAGAAGGGGGCACACTCATCCCATCTTTCCTGACCAGCTGGGTTGCATGCCCGGATAAGGGTCTGGCATGGATTTTGGGGGGGACCCCACGCTGTATTTTTTTTTTTTTATTTTGGACGTTTTTTTAATTTAATTGTCTGCTTTTTTTTTTTTACAAGGGAAGCCTGCTGACAGCTGATGAGTCATCGGTGGTTAAGGACGTGGCGGCCAGCTTCCCGGTCCGATCCTTAGCAACCAGCTCAATGCAGTAATTTACTGCAGTAACTAATGCGGTAATTACCACTAAATTTAACAAATACCGCATTCGGTATTTGACTACGAATTCTTAGTGAACACTTGTACAATAGTTACCGCATGCAGTATTTTACTGTATAAGATTAGCTGTTATTTAACTCTTGGTGAATCAACCCCTTTGTCACTGAGGCTCTTCAAGAAAGTGAAGATTTAACACACTGTTCACCAAAAAGCTGGGTACTATTTTTTTTTTCTACATGTCTTGGGGTACGTTTAGAACTGTGTGGCCAGCTCACGGACACTGAAGGAAACTTCAGTTTGAACCTTTAAAACAAAGAATGTAACCCCAATCTCAAAAGGAGTGTTCTAATTCAAGGTTTTATTCTGCTCAAACAGTTCTGTATTTTTTTCATAGATGTAGCGGTGTCCCTATCCAGTAAAGGCCTAATGGTGACCTCCAGAGTCAGGGAGAGCTGACATCCTTCCTCGAAGTGTGTGTTATTAGGCACTACCTTTTCGAACCAACATTGTTATGTTAGTAAGATCTTAGGAACACTCTGGAATATTTATTTTTTGGGCCCCACACCTCCTCTTTCACCTCAAATGTTACATCTAAGTAATTTGCCATTTGTGATTTTATAACATGTTGTACCAAAGGGGTAGTTTACCTTTCACGGTGTTCATGTGGTCTCCAGTTTGTGGGGAGGGCCACACGGTCACTTACTGTTTGAATTGGTGAACACTTGACCAATATTAGAAAAGGCTTTGCAGGTCATAGCCTTTTCGAAAAATTTTGCTCAGTACCATGGTAGGCATAATCTTCTTTGCAGATTATAGAAATTGAGAAGTACAATCCACATTGGAGGGGTAGTGAACTGAAAAGACAGATTTCTCACTGTGAAACTCTGTGGAATTTTGATCTCAAAACCTCTCAACTTTGGGGTCTCAGTGTGGATTGGAATTTCAATTAATTTATCAATAATAGTTAGTTATCATTATTAGGCAACACCTCAACTTTACTCATAAAATATAATCCTATGTTCATTAGACATGTGCATTTGTTTTCGTCCGAATGCATTTTTGTCCAAATTTCAGGTATTTTCGTTATCATTTTAACAAACGATAACGAATGTGCAGAATCCGAAAACCGAAAGATCCGACATAAACAAATGCTTTATTTTCATTTTCGTTGTGACAACAGTATCTATATAGATAGGAGATTCGACATGACAGTGACAATAGCGATCTGTATCCATCGAACCTGTGGTCGAATGTGCCTAACCTTATCTCTGTTAGTCCAAGATTATTCGACATAGAGAGAAAAGTTTCAACATTATAGAGACAATAGCAAAAAAGGTTGAATGTGCCTAACCTAACTCTATTAGTCCAAGATTATTCGACATAGCGAGAAAAGATTCGACATGAAGATTCGACGAAGCAGTCATTCGACAAAGCGAGCAGACATTTATGGTCAAATGCTCTGCCCATAGGCTATAGAGGAATTCTAATGTTGGTTGACTAGTAATAATAATGAATAAATATAATTATTACTAGTGTCATACAACATTAGAATTCTACTATAGCTTGTAGGTGGAACATTCGACTGGAAATGTACGATTGCGGCGTTGTACAGTTTAGCTGATCCGTCAAATCTTCTTAAAACATTTGACAGACACCATAAACCTTCAATGACAGATTCAACCTTAATTATTTCGGATTTTCGGACGAATGCATTTTTTAACGAAACAAAATAAATGAAAACGAATTTTGGGAGTAACTAAATAAATTTATTTTTCGGATGAAAACTAAATTCCGAAACAAAATATTTCAGTGTGCACATGTTTAAAGTTCATCCCTTTGTCGTCATGTTTGCTTTTTAAGTGTTAGGGATAATATATTTTGTATGTATATCATTAGATTTTTTTCTGGTGTTTTATGAATTGTTTAAGTTTTTTGCTTTTTAAAAAAAATGTAATTACTTTTTATTTTTATGCACATACATTTTTTTATTTTCTTTACTTTCATGTTTTTTTTTTTTTTTTTATGTGGAATAATCGGTTGTTTATACATGGAACCACTAGATGGTGCTGTCTCTTTCTTATCTATTTAATCATTGCCAGAAAAGGAAATGTAGAGGAATCTCCTCACCAGGGACCCAGAAACAAAATATTTTTTCACTTGCCCTCCCTTCCTGTGCATGTAATTGGTGACAGAACAGGAAGTGAAGGGAAATGTCAACAATGGTACAGACTGCATTTAAAATTTTAAATGTGACATCGGTTCTTACCCTGCTCCATACTACCAAGACTAAAAAAAGTTGTGGTTGGAGTTGAGCTTTAAGTGGAGAATAACAGGAGTCAGGAACATCTGCAAACACAAAAGGACCCCTTTAAAGCTTGTGAGATAACTATCTCCATATTTTCAAAACACTTGAACCAATGAGCAACAAATTGGTTGATGGCCAAAAAGTGAATATATCACTTTGTAAAATGAGATTACAATTCCTTCATGTTTTAGATGTCTCTTTCAGTAACCCTGTAATGCAATAAAATGCAATAAAATGCTTGCAAGATGCTAAATACATTGTGCTTAGGTGCATTGAATGTTCCCTATAAATGTTTGAAATTAATGTGCTAGATGGTCTGCTTTTGACATACACTTTTATCACTTTATAGTTTGTGTCATCCAGAAGCAACTTTCTGGTAATGAAGTATATGGCAGAAGGGCACTGTGGACGTTGATACATTAATATGCTACCTCCTAATTCAGCACTGCCCCTTACATTAGTATATGTATTAGCCAAAAGCTTATGGCATTTTAATTATTCATATCTTAAGTATGTTTAATCTTTGAACTAGCTAAAAAAAAGGGAGCAAGTAAACAGGTCTCTCCAACTTTTCTTGCCAACCTTCAAAGGTCAGAGCTGGCTGTGGCACCTAAATTCGAAAGTAATTAGTTCGAGATTTGCGGGGATTGCATGCCAATCTTCTCATAGCTTAGATGTGACATAGTGAATAACCTTTGTCAATCCCAGGAGATCTGCAAATAGATGAAAAGATAAATAGCAAAATATATCTCTTGCTTAGGGGCAGATGAACACTTTGCCCACAGAATAAAATGCCAACATCAAATTCAAATAGTGGTTTTTCACTGGATCATAAAGTCCATTAAATGAGTATTATACTGCAAGAAAAAAGTGATGGCAGGAGGCATTACTTAAAAAAAAGAAGTTGAATATTCCATGCAATAATAATTAATTGATAGTGATTAAAAATAACTAAATTTAAAATCTGATACTTGTGCCAACCATTTGATTTGTTTACCAAGAGAAAATATGTGATGTAATTAGTTATTTATTTCACCAGTGTCTCCCATTGAGTTCCCACTCTTTTATGATCTAAGTACACATCTAAAGAGGTTATAAAAGAATAGTATGTTTCTAAGATCACTGCTATCTTTTTCCTTGTACAGTATCTGTAACATAAAATTAAATTATTATCATATATATAGATACATTTTTTTTCTCAGTCTTGAGCAGTAAATCCAAATGTAGTCACCAGTACACATAGTTACATAGTTACATCGTTACAAGTCCATCCAGTTCAACCACAAATAACAAAAAAAATATATATATATCATACAATCCCATATACCCCATTCTATACCCACAGTTCGATCCAGAGGAAGGCAAAAAAATCTGATCCCCGAGAGGCAATCGGATTTTCCCCGGATCAACTTTCCCTATAAATGTTAGTACCCAGTTATATTATGTACATTTAGGAAAGTATCCATGCCTTTCTTAAAGCAATCTACTGAGCTGGCCAGAACCACCTCTGCAGGGAGTCTATTCCACATTTCCACAGCTCGCACTGTGAAGAAACCTTTCCGTATTTGGAGATGAAATCTCTTTTCCTCTAGACGTAAAGAGTGCCCCCTTGTCCTCTTTGTTGACTGTAAAGTGAATAACTCAACACCAAGTTCACTATATGGACCCCTTATATATTTATACATGTTGATCATATCCCCCCTTAATCTCCTCTTATCAAGATTGAATAAATTCAGTTCCTCTAATCTTTCCTCATAGCTGAGCTCCTCCATGCCTCTTATCAGTTTGGTTGCCCTTCTCTGCACCAAAGGGTCTTCTATTCTAACAGTTTACCAAAGTGTTCCAGATAAAAACAGATGCATGACACTTTAATAAACTATTGAAAAAGTCCCTTTGATAAACATCACTTCTGTGGCACATCCTACAGCAAGAATGAAAATAAATGGTTTAAGATCCCCCTCAAAATACAGTCTTTGAGTCTGGTATGAATTCTAGGAGGGTACCTCACATAAAGTAATAAATAATATATGAGGTCCTCCAGAACATCCTTACCAGACCCTTAATCCAATCATGCTGCCTGGGTGGCCAGGAGAGGGGGACATAGCATGCTACCCCTCTCCTGAACCATACCAGGCCAAATACCCTCAATATGGGGGTGCTTTCTGGAGGGGGGTCCTGAGAAAGTACCTTGTCCTTATGTGGATTAGAACACAGGCTTCTTCCCCACAACCCTGGCTGGGCTGGGGGCTTATTGGAATCTAAAGGTCCCCATTAATAATAAAGCCCCCCCCCCCCCAGATTATGGCCCCTCACACGAAAGAGTATGGAGTACATAGTACCCCTATTCATTTACAAAGAAAGATGTAACCTAGAAATAAAGTTGCTCAAATGTTTGACATGTCCTTTTGAAAATAATAAAAATGAAAAAAGTCACTTAGTTATAAATCCATCATGAAGCATCATGAAGCATCATGTCCACCGCCTGCCAACTCACTAGCATCAAAAAATCCTGACAACCCAGTGCACACAGACGAATCTCAACTGCATCATTAGCCAAATGACAGCTCTGTGAGCTGTCATCGTCCAAATAAAGGGAAGGAGCAAGGATAGTACTGTCATCATTGCCCAAATATGGCCAGGGAGGTCACAGCTATTTCAACCCCTTTGTTTATGTGGGGAGGGGGGATTCTCAGTATTAGACAAGCTAGCCAATAGCGTTCTGGGAGTAATTTGTCATTTATTATTATTGAATGCCAATTTGCAGAAAAAAGTGTGTAAATTTTAAGAAATAGAAACAAAGTTATAAACTCTAAAATAAAACTGATTTAAAAAATGTCAGGCCTCATATGCGTATGACAACATGCATTATGCCGAATTAACATGCTTTTTGTTAAGGCAGCCTATTCCTTTGAATACACCCACATGTGTTGTGAAGGTCCATTTGAAAAAAAATGTAATGAAAAAAAAAAGTCCAATTATACCATGCATGCTACAATCATATCACCAATTGTAAACTGAGCAGTTGTTTCCCCTTTTTATCAATCCAAGAAAAATGTATTAAAATATGCCTGCATGAAACATATAATCAAGTTATCAAAACAATTATACATAGATAAATGTGAAATGCAGAACACAGGATAGCAGGACACATTGCTATGCTTTTTACCTTATTTTATACATTGTTTTTTTTTTATAACAGAAAATACTCTGGTAGTAGTTTAGATTTTCTGGAATAGCTGCCAACAATCAATAATATACTTTTTATCTAGCAGAAAAACGATCTTTGTATCTTGTAAGTGTGGTCTTGGGGCATTCTGGTGTCTGATGCAGTTTACATCTACATTGTGGTGTAGACTTCAGTATTATGACTGACATCTTTATCACAAACACAGTAAACTAAAGTAAAACTAAAGACAAACATTTCTACATAAAGCATTATTTTTATTTATTTCAGGTTTCATTTCTCTTTTAAAGCTGACTTTGGGCAGAAAAATTGCAATTCTAAGCTGGACTTGGGGCCAACTCCACCTAATAAAGTTTATCACACCCTCACCTCCTTTATCTAATCCCCCAAATATTTTTTGGGAAAAAAAAAAAAACTTAATGTCTCACTTACATATTTGAATCTACATTCATATGATGTGTCCTAAAAAGGAGGAAC
This sequence comes from Lithobates sylvaticus, assembly GCA_028564925.1. Classification (NCBI taxonomy): domain Eukaryota; kingdom Metazoa; phylum Chordata; class Amphibia; order Anura; family Ranidae; genus Lithobates; species Lithobates sylvaticus. The sequence goes on along the minus strand of CM053028.1, from coordinate 285,648,462 downwards.
AGCAACAAGACTGGTAGGGAGTCCACATGGGATGAAGTGGTGGATCACTAGTCATCTCTAGTAATGAACCAACCAAGCTAGTTCACTGGATGTTCTCTGAACAAGTAAAAAAAATTGCAAGCCCCGACCAGAGTTGAATCTTCTATTATTTTTTTTTTGCGGGCCTTTTTAAGGCCAATTTACAAGCTTTTGGTAAAAAAAAGGCATGGGTAGCTAACTGGCCACTGTCATAGAGGGCATGTACGAATACAGTTTATCAAAGAGCAGGCCTTTTAATAAAACCTTAAAGGGCAACACTAAAAAATATACAATTCCTTTAAGTAGCATGATTGAGGGATATCTTAAACATGCACATGAATTGAAACACTTATAATATGTACTCCAGCAAAATGACATCAAAAAAGAAAAGAATGCTGCTACAGTAGCTGAGGAGCTGTCATTTTACTTCAGTCACTTTTTCTACAGTGCATGTGTTTATTTAAATTAATCCATTTAAATATTATTTAAAAAAAAACACTTTTTCTACAGTACATGTGTTTATTTAAATTAATCCATTTAAATATTATTAAAAAATCAATACCAGACCTTTATACTTAATAGGTATCTGATATGGGCTGGCAAAGGGGATCCCACAAAAAACTTAAAAATTGTGTGGGTCTGCCTAGAAATCCATACCAGGCCCTAATCATAGACAGAGGTCTGTTATGGGTTTTTAAAGGGGACCCCTAGCAATAAAAAATTGTGTGGGGTCCCTCCAAAGTCAGACAATTTTCCAAGATCACTTTCTACTCTGGATTTCTATGTGTGCCCCATTAAAAAAAGTGCCCCTAAAACTTATATCAGGCCCTTACCCAGGTATTCAGCCTGGCTAGTTAGAAAAGGGAGAAAGGGAGGGGGAAGTGTGTGCACCACCTAACCCTCCCCCCCACATACTCCCAAAGCATACCAGACACACACATCATAGAAAAAGTATTTTATTTAAAAAAAAAGTCCTATGATAAAACCAACATCAATCATGTTGCCCAGCATTGTAGATCCATTGTGAATGCTGCCCTGATGACTTGATGACAGAAACACAATGCCCTACACTGACACTCCTCTCCCACCAGACTCTCACCACAAGCTACAGCACCCACAAAATGTGCTTAGGTAGATCATGTCAGGTGAGTTACATACTGTTTTGGAAGGCTTAGGGGTTTGGTGTGAAAGATGGAGAGGTTTCAAATTTTGCCTGGAGATGGTCTCTAAATATCAAACTCAAGAGTCACTTGTGATGACTGTGCTCATGAAATGCAAATGCAAATGCAAACCCACAAATTATTTTGTAAAAGTGGTGACATCATTGATCAAGGATGCATGCACTCTCCGGTCACCATTTGAGGAGGCCACAAGGATGGTGAGCAGCGACAATGCATGCATCATTGACACATCAGTGACACTGTCCCTCTAGTCTTCCTACTGGAGCACACGCTTCGTGGAATCATGGACAGGGCACTTGAGGCTGAACAGTGGGAGGAAGAGGAGGGCTTCCTTTCCTCTCAAGGCCCCCTTTATTCAGATAGCATTCCTGTGGGCCCACCAAACACACAAGAATAAGAGGAGGTGGAGGATTGTGTCAGCATGGATGTAGAGGATAACACTCAACAGCAGTCTTCAAGGGATGATTTTCAGTTTCCAGAAACCCAAGGAGTTTTATGTGGCTGGAAGGAGGTAGTTATAGATAATGTGATCCTTAGTGACCCAGAGGACTCAGAATCGAATGCCTCTGCAAACTTATGCTACATGGCCTCCCTGATTCTGCAAAGCCTGCGAAAGGACCCTAGGATTCGTGGTATCAAGGAGAGGGATCATTACTGGTTGGCAACCCTTCTTGATCCACGTTACAAGGGTAAGGTTTCAGAACTCATCCTGCCTTTGCAGAAGGAGTAGAGTATGAAACATCTTCAGGAGGCCTTGAAGAAAGGTTTGTGCAATGCATTTTCAGACCCTGGGAGGTTACCCTTTCCTGGTGCTGGACAACGTGTTGCTGAGGCTTCGTTTAGAGCGGTGGAAAAGGTGGCCGGCTGACCGATGCCCTTAACAATTTTTCAGTCCTCAGCACCAAGATCTGATTGGTTCAAGCAACCATCGTCAGCATCTGCATTATATTGTGCAAGAATATCTAGGGGCACGAGCAGACTTGGAGACCTTTCCAACAGAGCATCCACTGGGTTACTGGGTCTTGAGGATGGACCACTGACCAGAACTTGCTCAATATGCAATTGAGCTACTGGCCTGTCCTGCATCCAGTGTGCTTTCTGAATGCACATTCAGTGCTGCTGGATGGTTTTTAATGGATCAAAGAGTGCGCCTGTAACCAGAATCCGTTGATAGGCTCACATTCATAAAAATTAATCAGTCTTGGATCAGCAGCTATCAATCACCTGATGCTGATGTAACTGATTGAATTTGCTATGGATGTGGGATCCCTTGAAGACTGCCTACGCTGACTATCCTATTCCTCCTTGATGATGCTAGCTTCCAACAATATTTTTGGTTTAGGGCACCACCACCCAAGGCCCAAATCTTCTGCCCTTGTTTAACAGGGGCATGTAATAACAATTTTTGATCTAATATTTCACAGCGGGGCCCGTTCCTGCACCCAATAAGAGTAACTGTGAGGGCTTACAGTTAATCTGGCGCCACCAAAACCAAAGGCCCAATTTTTCTGCCCCTGTTTAACCACTTCAGCCCCAGAAGGATTTAGCCCCTTCCTGACCAGAGCACTTTTTACGGCACTGCGTCACTTTAACTGAAACAAAATTCACGTCCCTTTTTTCCCCACAAATAGAGCTTTCTTTTGGTGGTATTTGATCACCTCTGAGGTTTTTATTTTTTGCACTATAAACAAAAATGGCAACAATTTTGAAAAAAAAGCAATATTTTTTACTTTTTGCTATAATAAATATCCCCCAAAAAAATATAAAAAAACGAATTTCTTTCTCTGGCCGATATGTATTCTTCTACATATTTTTGATTAAAAAAAAGTCGCAATAAGCGTATATTGATTGGTTTGTGCAAAAGTTATAGCGTCTATAAAATAGGGGATAGATTTATGGCATTTTTATTATAAATTTATTTTTATTAGTAATCTGCAATTTTTATTGTGACAACGACATTATGGCAGACACTATTGACACTATTTTGGAACCATTGTCATTTATACAGCAATCAGTGCTATAAAAATGCACTGATTACTGTGTAAATGACACTGGCAGGGAAGGGGTTAAACACTAGGGGGCGATCAAGGGGTTAAGTGTGTTCTAGGGACTGATTATAACTGTGGGGGGTTTGTCTCACTAGAGCATGACAGAGATCACTGCTCCCGATGACAGGGAGCTGAAGATCTCTGTCATGTTGCTAGGCAGAACAGGGAAATGCCTTGTTTAAATAGACCTCCCCATTTTGCCGCTCTGTGACACAATTGCGAGCTCCGCCGGTGGCGTGCGCCCACAATGCCGCGATTTAAAGGAGACGCTCATTTGCCCAGCCCTGCCATTGTGCCGATGTAGATTGTCGTGTGCTGGTCGGCAAGGGGTTAACAGGGGCATGTAATTACAATTTTTGATATAATATTTCAATGCAGGGCCTGTTCCTGTGCCCAACAAGAGTAACTGTGAGGGCTTACAGTGTTCTGGCGCCACCAAAACCAAAGGCCCAATTTTTCTGCCCCTGTTTAACAGGGGCAGGTAATTACAAGTTTTGATATAATATTTCACAGCAGGGCATGTTCCTGTGCCCAACAAGAGTAACTGTGAGGGTTTACAGTGTTCTTGTACCACCAACACCTAAGGCCCAATTTTCTCCAAAGTATATAGGGCAGGGGGCAGGCCAAATAGTATATATACTGCTGTTCAGTTTATATAGTGCCTAGAGGCCTGGGGGACCCCCACGTCATTTAAAAAAAAAAATTGGTGCAAGGTTCCCCTTAATATCCATACCAGACCTAAAGGGCCTGGTATGGATTTTGGGAGGGACATTCAGGCAATTTTTTGGGGTATTTTTGGTATGTTTATCTATATTGCTGGGATCCGACAATACATTACAGCCGCAAGCAGTTTTAAATTACATTTTTGTTCTTTAGAAATGTAATTTTGCTGTGGCACTGTTATAAACATGGGAGAGATGCGCTACTTTACAGGCATACTAAGGACACCCCCAGGCATGATATTTAAAGGAATATTTCATTTTTATTGTTTCACTTTAAGCATTATTAAAATCACTTCTCCCGAAAAAATTGCAGTTTTTGAAACTTTTTTTGCATTGATACATGCCCCTGGGGCAGGACCCAGGTCCCCAAACACTTTTTATGGCATTAACTTGCATATAAGCTTTCACGTTTCCATAGACTTTAACTGTGTTCGCTCTAATTTGTTGCCTGTTCGTGGGGTATTCAGCTCATCCCCACTCTGTAATAATCATTTGGAACAGCATTTGTTAGCAAAAGAAGAAAACAAACTATGCACAATAACTTTAATATAAATAAATAGCCGCACACAAGGTAGAGCACATCCCATATAAGAACAGTTTATTGGCATACATGTACACACATGATCATAACTAAATACCGCAGTGCAGTTCCATATAGGAAAATCATTAGCAATTGCCAGTTATGGAACCGCAACTATGCCGATTTGGAATTCACTAATGCATGTTTGTGTATTTGTACACAATTTTCCGTTCGCATGTTCGCCTAGTTGAGGTCTTAATTGGCTTTATTGGGAGTAACTAGATGTAGAGTGACTACTTTTTCTCATTATTCTTAGTGAATTAGGCCCTAACTGACACTGATACTAATTAAAACTTTTTTTTATATTTATTATACTTAAAATATCACTGGGATCTTTTACCCCAACCTTGACCTTGGACCCAACCTTGACCTTAACACTAACCCTGGCAAACCTTGATCTTCTTTTTTTTTCTTTATATTTTCTTTTTTTTATTATTTTTTTGTAATTTTAATTTGATTTTATTTATAATTTTTTTTACAAACTTTGGTTTGTTTACATTTCCTCTCTTGCAAGAAGAGGAAGATACAATGTATATTTCTCTTCATTAAGAAGCGGAAATAAACATAGGGATGGGATCACAGTGACTGATCACTGTGATAGCCATTTAAAGGCTATACAGACTGCAGTATGGTTAAGTGGCTGGCACAGTCTCTTTTACTGTCGCATGGCAATTGGACTTGCCTCGTAAGCAAGAAAAAGGCAGGTGGCCCTGGACATGGCATAGATAATTCCAGTACCTCACTCACTTAAAATACAAAAAGCAATTTTTTTTTCTCTCAATGTTGTAACACTAGTGGCTGTAAGTAAATCTGTCTAATTAAATGTTAACCTATTGGACGAAATGTTGCAAAATTATTTAATATCTGTGCTAATTTATAAATAGTTGGACAGGTTGTAATGATTATGATCGATTTTAGGTATAACAGAAAAGGAGGCATGCAGTAGGTTAAGGGGTACATTTTTGCATTGTATAATGTAGTTGAAGTAATTGAACATTTAGGGCATAAAAATCAATCCTTTTATAGTGTAGGTAGTTACACCATCTGGACCAGGAGCCTTGTGATTTTTAAGGGATTTATTCACAAAATTTACCTCCACAACTTAAACAAGCATGTTGAGAATTTCCAATATAGTAGATGTCAGTTTTGAATACAATAGTTAGCAACAGTTTCTTGAACTACAGTCGTTGCAACTGCTGGTGGCATAAAGGGCTTTCTCAATTTTAAGTTGTACCTTAACTGCAATGTTAGCAGCGCTAAATCCTTATAACGAAATTCCTGTTACTAATTCAAACTGTTTATGATCTCCTACTTCTATTAAAATGGCTTAATTTTAGCATTACAATACCATCTGAGAAAGATATATTGAGTTTTTTTTAAAGAGCAGACCTGAGACAAAGTGTTCTGTGAGCGCTATCCAGCTCATATCTAACATGAAAATTATCGACCGAATAGCAGCTGCATCTGGCTGGGGTTGGAGGAATCTGTTAGATGTATGTCTAGCTTTAGATTGCATTGGTTTATTGATATGGTGAGTTTCATGTTATGCAACATACTAAGAAATGTGTCCCTTGCTTCCAAGTCTGTTTGGCCACATATAACCCTATCTGCTTAGGGAAACACACAAAGCACTGTAATTGTAAAGCAGCTGGTCTACTGATTGACAGGTCACATGACTGTGCTCTTCTCCAGCCTTTTTTATTACCATTTGTTCTTATTCCTTTACCATTCATTTGGTTTGCCTTACGCTGATTGCATGAGGTTAAACATCAGTTTAGCACAATAGACATTTGGCAACCACAACAATGTTCATTTTTATTATCTGTATTTAGATTTAAGAAGTAAGTGGGAGGACTGTGCACAATCAAGTAGCACAAATATAGAATCCTGAGTAAAATAGATCTAAAATAGGTCAGGCCTAAACTTCACCTTGCACCTTTTTAAACCACTACAGCCCCAGAAGGTTTTACCCCTTTAATGACCAGGCCATTTTTTGTGATACGGTACTGCGTTACTTTAACTGACAATTACGCAGGCGTGCAACGCTGTACCCAAATAAAATTGATGTCCTTTTTTTTTCCCACAAATAGGGCTTTCTTTTGGTGGTATTTGATTACCTCTGTGGTTTTGATGTTTTGTGCTATATATACAAAAAACGCTGACAATTTTGAAAAAAAAAACAATATTTTTTACTTTCTGCTATAGAAAATTCCCAATAAAAAAAATTTCAAACCTCTGATTTCTTCATCAATTTAAGCCAACATGTATTCTGCTACATATTTTTGGTAAAAAAAAAAAATCTCAATACATGTATATTGATTGGTTAGCGCAAAAGTTACAGCATCTACAAACTAAGGTATGTTTTTTTTTTTACTAGTAATGTCGGCGATCAGTAACTTATAGCGGGACTGCGATATTGTGGCGGACAAATCGGACACCTAACTAACACTTTTGACACTTTTTGGGGACCAGTGACACGAATACAGTGATCAGTGCTAAAAAAATATGTACTGTTACTGTACTAATGACTACTAACTTTGGGGGAGGTGCTTTGACTGGGGTAATGTAAAGATCCATGTTCCTGCTTAGCAGAAACACAGGATTGGCACATTTTCCTCTCACAGACCGCTGTTCTGCCTTTCTCCTGAACGATCCGTGTGTCCCGACCGATATTATGAGTTGCCAATGGCGTGCGTGCGCCCCAGACCCCCCGAAGTGTCACATACCAGATACATGATCTGGCACAAAACGGCCGTCCTGCATATCTATGGTGGGTGGTAGCTAAGCGGTCAAACATTGAAAAATTGTAACATGACACATTACATGGCACATTACATGGGGCAGTGCACATTACATGGGGCAGAGCACATGACAGGGCACATTAGATGGGACGGGGCACATTACATGGGATGTATCTTAACGCACATTCAGTGCTGCTGGAGGCTTTGTAACTGATCACAGAGTGCGCCTGTCCACAGGCTCGGTTGATCGGCTCACCTTCATAAAAATGAATCAGTCTTGGATCACCAGCTACCAAGCACCTGATGCTGATGTAACCGATTCATTTTTTAATGAATGTGAGATCCCTTGAAGACTGCTGATGCTAAGTGACTATCCTGTTATGCTGAGTGACTATCCTATTCCTCCTTAATGTTCATGTTGATAGCTTCTAAGAACATTTTTGGTTCTGGGCAAATTTTTCTGCCCCTGTTTAACAGGGGCGCGTAATTACAATTTTTGCTGTAATATTTCGCAGCACGGTTCGTTCCTGTACTCAACTAGAGTATCTGTGAGGGGTTGTAGTGTTGTGGCACCAGCACCAGGCCCTAAGGCCCAATTTGTCTGCCTCTGTTTAACAGGGGGCGTAATTAAATTTTTTGATCTAATATTTCACAGCAGGGCTCATTCCTGTGCTCAACAACAGAATCTGTGAGGGGTTACAGCAGTGTTTCTCAACCTTTTTACCTTGGAGGAGCCCCTGGCAAAAAGTTTGAGATCTCGAGGAACCCCTGAAATGTTCACATCTACAGCTCACGGAACATTGGTATGATCAGCGAGCTGTTGATAACAAAAATATTAAATTTTACCTATTTAATGTGAAACTTGTGCTTTCTTTTCCTGCAGAGCTGATCCATTCAGATGACATTACATGGGGCAGAGCATGGGACAGGGGACATTACATGGGACAGGGGACATTACATGTGGCAGAGCACATGACAGGGGACATTACATGGGGCAGAGCACATTACATGGGGTAGGGCACATGACAGGGGACATTACTTGGGGCAGGGCACATGACAGGCAACATTACTTGGGGCAGGGCACATGACAAGGGACATTACAAGGAACAGGGCACATGACAGGGGACATGACATGGGACAGGGCACATGACATGGAACAGGGGACATGACAGTGTACATTACATGGGGCAGAGCACATGACAGTGCACATTACATGGGACAGGGGACAGGACATTACATGGGGCAGGGGACATTACATGGGACAGGGGACATTACATGGGACATGGGACATGACAGGGGACATGGCATGGGACAGGTGACATGACATGGGACAGGGGACATGACATGGGACAGGGGACATGACAGGGGACATTACATGGGACAGGGGACATGACAGGGGACAGGGCACATGACAGGGGACATTACATGGGACAGGGCACATTACATGGGACAGGGGACAGGACAGGGGACATTACATGGGGCAGGGGACATTACATGGGACATTACATGGGACAGGGGACATGGCAGGGGACAGGGGGCATTACATGGGGCAAAGCACATGACAGGGCACATTACATGGGACAATGCACATTACATGGGGCAGAGCACATTAAAGGGGCACATTACATGGGACGGGGCACATTACATGGGGCGGGGCACATTACATGGGGCAGGGCACATTACATGGGACATTACATGGGACAGGGGACATTACATGGGACAGGGGACATGACATGGGACACGGGACATGACCGTGGATGTTACATGGGACAGAGCACATGACAGTGCACATTGCATGGGATGGGGAACATTACATGGGGCACATTACATAGGACAGGGCACATTACATGGGACAGTGGACAGGACAGGGGACATTACATGGGGCAGGGGACATTACATGGGGCAGGGGACATTACATGGGACAGGGGACAGGACAGGGGACATTACATGGGGCAGGGGACATTACATGGGACAGGGGACATGGCAGGGGACATGACATGGGACAGGGGACAGGGGACATGACAGGGGACATTACATGGGGCAGAGCACATGACAGGGCACATTACATGGGACAGTGCACATTACATGGGGCAGAGCACATGACAGGGCACATTACATGGGACGGGGCCAATTACATGGGACAGGGCACATGACGGGGCACATTACATGGGACAGGGCATATGACAGGGCACATTACATGGGATAGGGCACATTACATGGGGCAGAGCACATGAGAGGACATTACATGGGACAGGGGACATTACATGGGGCAGAGCACATGACAGGACATTACATGGGACAGTGGACATTACATGGGGCAGGGGACATTACATGGGGCAGAGCACATGACAGGACATTACATGGGACAGGGGACATGGCACATTACATGGGGTAGGGGACAGACTCTTGGGCACATTGTGGGAGGACACAGTGGGGCACACTTCAGTACTTGCTGTCTTCTGCTGGCTTCACAGCTTGTTTCATATCTTCTCCAGTGGCACGCTTTTCCCCCTCGGCCCCTCCTCCTCCTCCTATCCTGTCCACTCCAAATGATGTCACTTACAAGCACTCTGGAAGGACAGGAGGGGAGAAGGAGGAGGGGCCGAGGGGGAACAGTGCGCTACAGCCAATAGGGTGCCAGCCGCTTCCCTGCCTATCTCTGCCTGCGATCCTTCTGTCAGCTGCCTGCAACTGACAGTCAGATCGCTGCTGAACCCCTGGGGACCTCCTGCGGAACCCCGGTTGAGAACCACTGGTATAGCACATTTTAAATTGACTTAAAATGTACTAGATTTACATTTATGGGTTTAAAATAAAAATAATGAATACCATTATTAAAACTAAATTGTCTTTTTTTTTCTGTTTTGTTTTACTCCTTGTACAGTATATAAAGTATATATATTTTTTTTTTTTTAACTGTAGAGCTGTGAATGCTCTGGTTATATGCCTGCCAGAAGCAGAAGCACAGAATTAGAGCTCCTCTGTTTTACAAAGTGTGAATCTGTGACTCCTATTAAAATGGAAATATTCAAAGCATGCAGACGTCTGTAACTGTCTGTTCCAAGGACATGTTAATGCATTTGAGAGGATATTATAGCTTAACACAGAAAAGAGGTCCTAGTGGCAAAATATAAGGCTGCTTAACAGAATTACAGGAAGAACTGTTGCTCACATTGCTGTTACACTATCTAAGGAAGAGCTTTAGGATAGGAATGGAACATATATGCAAAGCTGCATATTTGGCATGAACAGCTATTCAATAATACTGCATATTACATAATATTTAGCATAGCCCTTTCAAAATACCCTGACATTCTGAAATATTTTTTTTTTTTTTATTTTTTTTTTTAAATAGTGCACATATAACAACATTTCATAAATTAGATTTTAAAGTGTTAGTTCATACCTCTATAAAATTGTACTGTGCAGTCAAGTGGATCCACTGTAGTCCCCCTACCCCTGTTGCAGCAGCCCTGAGCTCATCTACTGCTGTGACAGGCTGAAAGAGAGCATACTGCACATATGCTGGTTTGTGAAAAGGGAGAACACGTGTTCCTCTCATGGCAGGGGTGCTTTAAATGGTGAAGGCATCCCAGCTTCTATGCCAGGGTGGGTTGGATTGATCAAAATGGTATATTTTTGACCAGGATTTGGGGAAGCAGAGCTTGGCCTACAGGTATGGCATGTAAACTAAGCTCATTTTGTTATTTAATTATTTAGGATTACAGTGTTAGAATGAATAGAGAACAAAAATGCCTTTAACAGATACATAGAGAATAACAAGGGTCATACTGCAAAGGAACATGCAATATTGAGAGAGGTGTGGTAACAGTGCTTGAACAAGTTAGAGGTATGATACTTCATTGCCCCGAGTTACAGAATTGGCAATAATAAAAGCCCAATCCTAGTGATGCCGAACTTCACATTTATCAAAAAAGCTAACAGTGTCCGGGGACATATTCCAAGTACAATCAGGAAGTAGTGAGAAAGTACAGAGCAAGTAGAAAGGAGAGGACACTCAGACCCATGCCCAGGGGATGAAAAGCTCAATTTTTGGGGCCTCTTGACTGCATGATGCAATTTTTTAGAATGTAAACTAACCCTTTAAATACCAAAAATATAAAACTTTTTTTGCCTACTAATTATTTTGTCAATCACAGTTGGCATTAAACCCAGATGTGTATATTAACCCAAAGCAGCTACAATGTACATTGAACAATGTCAAGCTCTCTGGATAAAAATGTGGAAATATATATATACCATAAATGTAGCACTTTAAACCAAACAAAACACACCACCATTCTGATACAAAATGAATACACACAAAGAAATTACACTAATGCTGCGTACACACGATCGGAATTCTCGTCGGAAAAAACTCTGACGGTTTTTCCGTTGAAATTCCGACGGAATTCCGTTCAAGCTGTGTTGCCTACACACGATCACACCAAATTCCGACGGTCAATAACACAGCGGCATAAAACAAGTTTAATGCTTCCGAGCATGCGTTGAATTGTTTCCGAGCATGCGTCAGGATTTTGCGTGTCGGAATTGCATACACACGATCGGAAAATCCGATAGAAAGGTTTTCCGTCGGAAAAATTGAGAACAGGTTCTCAATTCAAAGTCCGTCGGAAATTCCGACAGAAAAAGACCATTGGGCATACACACAGTCGGAAAATCCGATGAAAAGCTCCCATCGGACTGTTTCCATCGGAAATTCCGACCGTGTGTACGCCGCATTAGATTAAACAACTAAATGTGTTACATTAAATTGTGTTCAATTTAATTAAACATAAAAACCTAATGTCACACCTAATACTAATGTCATAAAATAAAGTCCTTCTTATATCCAGTGTTTTTTCGTTTGTTATACATCCTCTTATTAATCCCCTCAACCAGGTGCATCCCCTCCAGCTAACTGAAAACACACTCACTGTACCTTTTCTGTTAAAGTAAAGGTAAATGGTGCTTGTAAGACCTCTATGGCAACAATCCCTAAACTGGGATCTGCTTCAACTTTCTTTGCATTCTCCCAGGTGAAAGATAAAATAAGCTGCAAAATAGTGCAACAAAATGTGGTCTTATAAAAGGACTAACATGGTGAATAAAAAATGCTTACATATGTGTGCAACTGAGCACTATAATTCCAGTATATATGCAGAGAACAACCAGAGCTTTCTGATTACCATTTCCCTTAAGACACTGCACAGGCTCTTTCAGGGACAGCACGTGCTAGAGTTCCACCTCCTTTTGCAAATGCTACTAGGCTTTGCTCTGATGAGTTTTGTCTCAATGGACTTTCTGAAGGTCAATCACACCTTCAAAAAGTTCACTTTGATGAAACAGTTGATGGTGATGTTTGCAGAGGAGCTTCACCTAAAGGTGAGAGGGCAGGTGTAGTGTGTTACTACCACTACTAATGAATGACAGTTTCCCGAACAGGGCCATGGTTGTTAGAATGCTGGTGGCGACATAGCAACAAGGGATGCATACCCAATTCAGCTGAATGTAAACAGTAGGACTGGGGAAGTTGGTTGATGTCATTAACCCATTGTGGCAATATATGGTCAATAACATCAACCAGCAACCCAGACACCTTTATGCTTCTGCCAGCCAAGGAATCCCATGGCCAGCAGTGATTGGGACCAGGAATGTACCACTGGATGTTAGGATGCCACCACCTGACTGTAAATACACACATAGAGGAAACATATATGTAAACAGTGAGATATGTGAGGTATCACTGTGAATGCCGGAGTGAGGGAAATCATTCTTAGGCCTTTATCCACAGTTATCTCTACATGGCTTTTAAAGGGTCACCTATGGACAACTTTGGGCACTGTATGAAGTTATTAAAGGGGGCATCCAGATTCTGAATAACTCCCCCAGACCCCCACATCTACTCATGCAGGGCCCTGGGGAAAAGGCCCTTGTCCTCATCAGCATGGGAACAAAGGTGCTCTGCTAACCCCCCCCCCCTCCTCAGCAAGGCACCCTCCCAATGTTGGGGAGGTTCTGCCAAAAAATGAATGCCAGTCCTTGATGAGGGTCTGGCATTGGATTTAAAGAAACCCCCACCCCAGTTAAAAAAAAAAAGAACATATTTGGTCAGTGAAGTCACAGGCCATTGTAGGTGATGAATGTGATCACCAGAATGACATGAACAACAAAATATGGTAACGTCCACCTGCGGTACGCAGTTGTTTTTTTCCATCAGCTTAGTGGATGATATGACTGACAAATGATTTACATTTTTTTACTTTATTTTCAATATTTTTTTTACTTGACTTTTACTGTAAATAAGTAACCAGTACCCCTTACTCAATCACATTGGGGGTATCCGGACTCCCTCTTATTGTTAAGGGGGCTTCTAGTGATTCCTCCCTACAGTCCCCCACAACCATCAATGTGGGGACAATGTGCTTTGCCAGGCAAATCCCCCCTAAAAAGGTATCTTCCCCATGTTGAGGGCATGTAGCCTGGTATGCTTCAGGAAGGGGGGGTGCATGATTACTGCCCCCCCCCCTGGAAAGCCAGACTGCCCCATGCTTTGTAGGGTCCCTCTTAATATTCATACCAGACCCACTGGGGAGCCGGTATTTGTGTAGCTTTCAGATTCAGGAGATTGTTCTGGGCTCAAGAAACATTGGTTGACTTCTCCCAAGGGGTAATTTCCATTTGTTCCACCTTGTCTCTATACATAGGATACTGCCATCTTGTCCTTTTGAATTAGAATAATTTTTCCCCTTGAAAAAGGAGCAAAGAAGATTATCGCTTGTTACTCCACCCGAGCTCCAAAACATTGGAGACTGATGACACTTGTGGAATTGGCCTCTTCCCAAGACTATTAGGTCTTGTAGGTGTGTTACCGGAACACCGTCAGGTACCGCTATTTTTTGTTATGGGGATAGAAGCATACTTCATTCATTGAGGGGACATTATTGATGTGCTTCTCTGTCTTTGAGAGCTGATTGCAGCCCAAATCACCCCTAGTGATTCAATTAGCGATACCATACTAGACGGTGAATCTATCACACCAATATCTGGGACTCTGGTGAACATCTGAAATTAATTAACCGTAACACTGATGCAACTCTGACCAGGTATCTGGAAACACATAGATACCGGATTGAAGTATTCATATATTCCCACGGGTGCAACCCCATTCCCGGATACTACCACTTGTCTGTTTGTCTCCATCAGAAATCCATCATACCTATTTGGTGATGTTCTTTTATTTGGAAACTTTGAACATTCAGAGGAGAACTTTATTTCCCCTCATTTGCTTAACACGGTGAAGGATATTTTCCACCTTTTCTACTCAGCAACAAGTGTCCACTACTACCAGCTGAATTAAAGAGTGACTGTCTACAACACCTCCCAGTGTTCTCCACCTCCAAGCATCTTTTTCCTTGGATCTTTTTTCCTTGGGTCTTTTATCTACATTGCTCCATTCCCGTCTTTCCTTCTCCCCCCCCCCCCCCCCCTCCCTCCCTCATCCCTGTCCCTGCAGCTCGAGCTTCCCATTTAATCTCTGTGTGGATTCCCTGATATACTAGTAATTATACCTATCACATATTCATGTAATATACACAGGTTCTCCACACACAGATTGCCGGCGTCCGGACGCTTTGTTTCATGTTGTCCTATTTTTGTTTTGTGTACATGTGTCTTTTCAATTTTTCTTTGTTGCTGCATTATATACTCACCAAGTGACAGGTTGAGTTATAAGAAGGTACAACTGCAGATGTCACATAAACAATATCCACATATATACAGTGATCATCTGTGATCACACCGATGCTCTGTTTTCCTTTTTTTGTATACACAATAAAGTATTACTGTTTTTATCGAAGCCCTCACTCTGTGTATGCCTTTTGCCACTCATCTGGTCTCCTGGTTCCTGCCAGTCTTGATAGGAGCATTTCAGGTTTTTTTGTTTATTTGATAGGTGTGTTACCCAACCTAGTGTGCTGGCATTTGATGTCATTATGGACCAAGGACCAGTGTAAATGTTATGTCAGTTCTGTAGATTTTACATGTTCAACCACCACTACAGGGATTGCTTCACTGAAGTAATAAGTTTCAATCAATTATAGATTTTGGGATGCTGAAATTGAGCTGTTGGAAATCATTATCAGCACCCTTTGTTTAATTATCTGAATCTTCCCCTGAGTCGGTTTTACTGAATTGTCAAGCAAAGCTCAGAGAATCATCATTTTCTACAATGGTTCTGTTTTTTTTTTAAATGATGATAGGACTGAGATGTTACGATTAAATTGTTTTGATGTTTAATGAAGGTCTAGTAGTCATTTGAGTTTAAGACTATGAAGTGAAGAAGGCCTTGTTGATGGAGCAACACAATCAGTGGTAAAATAACTTTTGAAAAGGACTTTTGAGGACTCTCCTTATCTTCTATATGACAAGAAAAATATCAGGATATAGAAGCCTTTTTACTTTGAACCTAAGGTACAGACCGTACAGCACCTTGTTGCAGAAAAGTTTGTAAATAATGCTGTAATGATTGAAGTTTTAGTTTGTAATGAGGAAGACAAATTCACATACAACCTGTGAATATTGGAGTTGACATAAATTCCCAAATATGACCCTAAATGATTGTCTGAATATGCCTTGCATTCTAAATGCTCTTTGCCCAGATCATGAAAAAAAACTTGCCCATACATTCCCAGATTGGATCAGCCAACCAGGATTTTGTGGTTCTGTTGACTGTGTGGATTTAGGCTGCAAAAGATTTAGAGATGAGGCTTGAGTCCCCTTTCAACCCCTGTGAAAATATTTCCTTGGCCTATATGATCTTGCCTCTAAAAATGATAACTGTCTTGGTTTCTTTCCATTGACTTATGGGGTCTCTTGTTTCTGCAGTTTTTCATGTTGTGATGGGAGTCATTTTGGGCAGGGGGCCTGTGGAACCCAGCTTACCTTGGAGAGCTCTGGAAACTCCTTGACCAGCTCTCCCAGCCCCCCCCCCCCAAGTGTTAGCAACCCTGTGTCTATTAGGGGAACAGGGGAACTGAGAACCCCAGTCTTACCTGAACTAATCAGACTCACTGTACAACCACACTGGAATATTGTGTATATATATATATATATATATATATATATATATATATATATATATATATTGGAAGGCCAGTATGGTGGCCTGAAATTATGGGAGGATCCCGGAGGGTATTTAACCAGCCCATAGGCTGCCGGTCTTTGTCGGTTTCCTGTGCAAGATATCTGATACGTCAGACATCAAGGCCCGACTAGTTCGAGACAAGCGTTGTGAGTTCCGGTTCGTGAGTTCCATTCGTTAGTCCCGTCTTCGTCTGTTTGTTGCAGTTCCGTGTTCCGTGTTCGTGAGTCGTTGTCGTTCGCGTCGAGTAGCACTCGTGTTACCGAGTTGCAGGTTCCGTACAACATATCTGGTTCAGCTGTCGCAGGTAGGGCTTCGGCTCCCAATATTTTGCATTTAATGCACCGCTTTTTCATGTCACTAAACTGTGGTAAACGCTAACTCACGAATCACTCACAACTTGTCTCGAATCGCAAACATTTCACCCGCACGTGTTCGTTACCAAACAACGGATGTCACTAGGTGTCGCGCACGACTCGCAGTCGCTCGCCCACGACACTCCGACCGATGCCGCATCCGGCACTCGTTTCACAACTACACGTGGTTGAGTCGCACAATCTTTTAAATCGTTCAAAACATTGACGAGTCATTTCGGTGCTGTTCGCAACACTCCGAAGCATTTCTTTGATTTCAGATCAATTCGAATCATTTCTGTCATGTCGCATCATTTCGAATCATTTCTGTCTTAGCAAATCATTTCGAATCGCTGTTAGCATGTCAGTCATTTTGAATCATTTCTACCATGTCAAATCATTTCAAATCATTTCTGTCATGTCGCATCATTTTGAATCATTTCTGTCTTGTCAAATCATTTCGAATCGTTGTTAGCATGTCAGTCATTTCGAATTATTTCGACTATGTCAAGTCATTTCGAATCATTTCGACTATGTCAAGTCATTTCGAATCATTTCTATCATGACAATCATTTCGAATCATTTCTATCATGGCAATCATTTCGAATAATTTCTATCATGCCAAATCATTTCGAATCATTTCTATCATGCCAAATCATTTCGAATCATTTCTATCATGGCAATCATTTCAAATCATTTCACTTCATTTCATTTTTCATTTCTGTCACCAGCTGCGCTCCGATTCGAATCTCGCCGCATCTCTGATACACTGATTCGATCCGGTGTGCCCCAGACTACGGCCACATTTCAATACATGTTCCAGAGACAGTCTCACTGTTGGTTACAGATGCAGGCTTAATTCTAGTCTTTGTCATGGTATCTGTCACATATTACGTCCCGGTTCGAATCCAGTCGCATCCAAGATGCAGCGATTCGCTCAGGTTCGCCCAGCTGCTCGGCCTCATTTCAGTACATGCTCCAGAGACAGATTCACTTGTCGGAAGTTGCCTCAGTCATTTGATTCTAGTCTTTGTCATGGCATCATTTCTGTCACATACTACGTTCCGATTCAAATCCAGTCGCATCCGCACCGACTGATTCGATCCGGTGCGCCCAGCTGCTCGGCCTCATTTCGATACATGCGCCAGGGACAGAATCACTTTGAAGGTTTTGGTCATTTTTCGATTCTCAACCTTCTCATGGTATATAATTTCTGTGTCACCTTACCACGTTCCGACACGAATTTAGTCATCTCCCCGCACTAATTCGTCTCGGTGTGCCCAGGACCAGCCTCATTTCAGTACATGCTCCAGAGCCCAATTGTGCTCAGTCGCTAAACAAGTGGCATGGCGATTCAGGCTCTGTCATGGGAGTTCAATCATTTCACCTCACATAGTTGCGCTCGGATTCGAATTTCGTGACATCTATGATGTTACTATTCGTTCCGGTATGCCACAGGTATTGGGCCTCATTTCACCATTGTCTCATTTCAGTACGTGCTCCAGAGTCCGGTTCGCAGTCACTCGCAATGCGGTACGACCGGGCCAGGTCTCTGTCACGGGAGTGTCATTTCATCAAAGGCAACATGTAATTTCATTTCATTTGTATTGTCGTCTGTCATTTCATTCCATAGCGTTTATTTCATTCAATCAACTCCTAAGTCACCGACGCCTGTTGTTATCATTAAAATTCTGAACCTTTGCACAGGACGGCAACGATACAAACTCTTAAATGAGTGCCTTTTTCTCACACTTTTCTCGGATTCAGTAGGTCGACCTGCACCAACTTGAACGGTGCTCCAGCAGGTAAAAAAAAAGGGGGACATGAATTCTCAGCTTCGGTACGTATATGGTAGGAAACACATACAAGACTCAATTCGTGTCACCTCTTTATAGGCCCAGCCTGCAGACACGCAACCCAGAGGACAAGGCAGCAGGCTTCAGACAGCCATCATGTCTTCAGCTGGCAGCGAAGACCTCACCGCCCCCCTGTCACCAGCTTCAGTCTCCGAGAGTGGCAGTGCCCAGTCTCTTAGGGCATGGACTATCCCCAGACTGACAGCGGAGCTGAGGCGCAGAGGGATACCCTTCCCTACCACAGCCAGGAAGGCTGAGCTGTTCAGGCTCCTCATTCCCCCACCTGCCGTGGCAGGGTCCAGCAACCAGCAGGCGTCGCTGGATTCAATTTCAGCTGCCATTGCCCAGATGCATACCCTCGTGTCATCCCTGTCCTCTTCAGTCGTCGAGGTGCAGAACAGGGTGATACGCTTGGAGACCAGCACGGCCGTCACGACCCCTGACCCTGCTGTAGTCCAAGCCACCGACACGCTTGCCACAGGTATCGTTGTAGTAACTTCGGCCATACACCCCTCCCACCTGGTGCCAGCCAACATGAGGAAGGACATATTAGAGGGCAAGGATATCAACCTGGCCTCACTCTTAATCTCAGTGCACGATCTCGCTGAGAACAAGGCATACACCTGGGGGGACGTCTCGGTGGTCCTGAAGGCGAAAGACCCTAGGCTGAACAGGAAACTCTCTGTGCCAGAGTTCACCCTGGCGTTCGGCATGTTCAGGGACGTGGTGTGTTCAGCCTCCCCCAGCAGACGGGAGGAACTGGACCTCTACCTCCACTTAGTCATAGACCTGGGCTACAAATACGGTGGCTCAGCCTTCTACGACTACCATCGGTCTTTCTCGGCCAAACCTGCAGCCAGGTTCCTCCAGTTCCACTTGACTACTGACTGGAGCGTCATGGATACGGAGCTATTCTGCCGCCACTTTGCGGGCCTGCGGTCTCTACTGTGCGCCATATGCCAGTCAGCGACCCACACCGCTGTCTGGTGTGCCAACATAGCCTCCGTTCACCAGGTAACCAACACGGCCTCTACCAGCACGGGTCAGGCTCAGCAAGCCCCTGCACAAGGGCCGAAGATGGATAAGCTAGGACGACCAGTGCGGATGGCCGGGGGAGCGACAATCTGCAACAATTTCAATTACGGTTCCTGCAATTTTAGCCAGTGCCGCTTGCTACACGTGTGTACCCTATGCCAGAGGGCGCAGCCCAGGATCCTGTGTGAGGTCAAGCAGAGAAAGACATGACTAAGCCGGGTCAATGTCGTATGGCTCGACATCTACTTGACCTCACACCCCACTCCATCCCTGGCCGTCTACCTAATCCGAGGCTTCACAGACGGGTTTCACACCGGGCTCATCTCCCTGCCCCACACCACCCACAAGTGCAGGAACCTACGGTCAGCAGCCACGGATGAACGAGCCATCGACCAACTTCTCCAGACTGGGTTGGACCGGGACTTCATGATAGGCCCTTTCAGCCAGCCCCCCTTCAACAC
The DNA here is from genome assembly GCA_028564925.1 of Lithobates sylvaticus. Taxonomy (NCBI): domain Eukaryota; kingdom Metazoa; phylum Chordata; class Amphibia; order Anura; family Ranidae; genus Lithobates; species Lithobates sylvaticus. The sequence goes on along the minus strand of CM053028.1, from coordinate 285,628,325 downwards.
CTGGAGGGTTAGCCCTATCGGGCTTGTACAAGGGAAGTTCTCAAATAAAAAAAGTCTGGTTTATGATTTGTCAGCGCCTCATTCCTCCGCCATCCCCAGTCTCAACTCTCTTATCCCCTCCGAGGAGTTCTCCCTAAAGTATGCTTCCGTGGATATGGCCATCCAAGCCATGCTTAAGGCAGGTGTAGGTACTTGGCTTTCTAAGGCGGACATATCTGACTCCTTCAAGTTGTTGCCCATACATCCCTCCCTGTGGTGCTGGCATGGCATTAAGTGGAGGGAGGTATATTATTTCGCCACCAAGTTTACCTTCGGGTCTAAAAGTAGCCCCTGGTTATTTAACAAGTTGAGACCCTCACGTGGATCCTCCTGCACAAGGCACAGTGCCATGTGGTCATCCACTATATGGACGACTTCCTTCTGATAGAGCCGCCCAGAACAACCCCAGGGGACCTTAACAAACTAAGGGTCGTTTTTAACAACTTGAACGTCCCCATCGCAGAACACAAGGTCAACGGCCCAGCACGTAAGATCACGTTCTTGGGCGTCGACCTGGACACCCAAGTCATGCAAGCCAGCCTTCCCCCAGACAAACTGGACCGTATCAGAACGGTTCTTCAGGCGTTCACAGTGCCGGGGGATGTACTCAGAAGCAACTTCAGTCCCTTCTCGGGATGCTGAACTTTGCGATGAGGATCGTCCCCCAGGGCCGCTCCTTTGTGTCCCGGCTGTTGGTATACCTGTCCCACACCCAGGACCCAGATCAGGTCATCAGACTTGACGCTGCAGCCATAACAGACCTGGCCATGTGGGAGGAGTTCCTTTCTAACTGGAACGGTGTTTTCCTCTTCATCCCCTTAGTGTCCTCCCTGTCACCACAGGTGGTGACAGACGCGGCGGCTTCCACAGGGTTGTGTATATATAAATGTAGCGCTGAAATTAAAATAGTTCTTTTTAGGAACTGGTGCTATTGTTTATATGTTTAGGTGTGATACCTTATACTGAAGACACAAGAGTGAGGGGGAGAAAGGGCAAATTCCCAAATATAGCTTGTCTGTCTTAGTACCATATAAATAGAGATAAAAAATGTAATAAGTGCAAAACCTAAACCATAAATATAAATATAAAAATTACATATAAAAATTATTTATGCAATAAAACCCAATTAAAAAGGGTTTAAAAATAAAATAGTGAATTAATAACAGGTGATTCTGTGATGAGAGCGGTATGTGACGATTATGTAAACAAATGACTTGTGATAAAATAATCATAAGAGCTCAAAACTGAGATTAAAGTGCTGAGTGAAAACAACTATATAAATAGATAAATAAATATATAGTGATAGAGTCCATCTAAAATTGGTTGGTGAGTGAACGTTAATTCGGATCCATATAGGAGATGGCTAGTGATCAAACGGATGACACTGTTCAGATAGGTGTTCCACGTGCTGAGTGAAGTGATTGTTGACTGATGTCAACTAAGCCTATAGGAATAAGGCTTACCAGAAATTTTGGACTTGTTCCACGCAATGGTTCCAAGGTGTACCTCGATACAGCATGGGCGGATGAACATCAGGAGGGTAGACGGCCGATGGAGAATGGGCATCAATATTCCATATTTCAATCATGTTTTTAAATCATGATAAAAAGAAAGCCTTGCATAGTGTAATACCGTTTAGAATGACTTTTAATAGTGTAAAAACAGATTAAAAACACTCACATTTTTGGAAGTAAAACAGGCCTGTTTGTAAATGCGAAGAAATGGCGTGGTGCTGTCGTAGTAGTCCACCCGACGCGTTTCGTCCTCATAGACGTCGTCTGGGGTGTGGACTACATGCACCAGCAGCACGCTTAAATAGGGAATGTGACCCCAAAGTAATTTGCACTTGTGCAGGCCGGAAGTGATGTCACTTCCGGTCTGGCGAATATTTTCAATGTGTGGCAAATAAAGATTTAATATCTAATTAGCCTTTATTAAAAAGTAAAAGTTCCCATATCCTTAATAATGTGTTTTAAGCAGCAGTTTCTCTGCTATAGTGGCAGTATGCAAACCGATTTCCAATGACCCTCTGTATGCAGCGTCATGGCGCCATTACATCACTTCCACCCACTCCATGCGAGCGCCTGTTGTAAACCAAGCCTCGCTATGGATCAGGGCGGAAGTGCTGAGGCGCTCTGCTGCTGTTGATGCCAGAGCTCGTCCAGGCCTCGTTTTTAAGTGAGGGCGGCATCATGACGTAACGCCGCTCTATCTCATGTGGTCCACAGCGCGATGGGGTGGAAGCCAAGCCTCGCTCTCATTTCCAAAGGAAGTCGTGCCTATAGCATCAAGCTGGGTCATGTGGCATACTGCGGGACGTTCCTTGCTGACACTTAGTGCTGAGGCAAGGAACCCCAATTACTATCATGGCTGAAACTGTTACAAAGGGATTATAACAAAAAGCGATAGTAATGATTGATGGTATGTGTACTAGTTTTAGGCTAATAAAATAAGCACATATATCTCAATGGGGTCGCATTCTTACAAGTGTATTATTTCATTATAAATACATATATAAATACGATGCTTGATAGATATGCGTTCTCATTAAAAGTGAGAATGAAAGCAGAAAATAAATATGAATAAAACTCTGGCTTATTGGGAAAAAAACTAGATTTGTCTCACACTCGGTATAATCAGTAATTTATATTATTAAAAATATAAATATAAGCACTTCCGCCCTGATCCATAGCGAGGCTTGGTTTACAACAGGCGCTCGCATGGAGTGGGCGGAAGTGATGTAATGGCGCCATGACGCTGCATACACAGGGTCATTGGAAATCGGTTTGCATACTGCCACTATAGCAGAAAAACTGCTGCTTAAAACACATTATTACAGATATGGGAACTTTTACTTTTTAATAAAGGCTAATTAGATATTAAATCTTTATTTCCCACACATTAAACATTGAAAATTTTCGCCAGACCGGAAGTGACATCACTTCCGGCCTGCACAAGTGCAAATTACTTTGGGCTCACATTCCCTATTTAAGCGTGCTGCTGGTGCATGTAGTCCACACCCCAGACGACGTCTATGAGGACGAAACGTGACGGCTGGACTACTACGACAGCACCACGCCATTTCTTCGCATTTACAAACAGGCCTGTTTTACTTCCAAAAATTTGAGTGTTTTTAATCTGTTTTTACACTATTAAAAGTCATTCTAAACGGTATTACACTATGCAAGGCTTTCTTTTTATCATGATTTAAAAACACGATTGAAATATGGAATATTGATGCCCATTCTCCATCGGCCGTCTACCCTCTTGATGTTCATCCGCCCATGCTGTATCGAGGTACACCTTGGAACCATTGCGTGGAACAAGGATCTGCCAGCCCCATATTAATAAGCTCTTGCGACTTGTGAGGCATATGCCCCTTCAAGTCCAAAATTTCTGGTAAGCCTTATTCCTATAGGCTTAGTTGCCATCAGTCAACAATCACTTCACTCAGCACGTGGAACACCTATCTGAACAGTGTCATCCGTTTGATCACTAGCCATCTCCTATATGGATCCGAATTAACGTCACTGGTTCACTCACCAACCAATTTTAGATGGACTCTATCACTATATATTTATTTATCTATTTATATAGTTGTTTTCACTCAGCACTTTAATCTCAGTTTTGAGCTCTTATGATTATTTAAGTCATTTGTTTACATAATCGTCACATACCGCTCTCATCACAGAATCACCTGTTATTAATTCACTATTTTAATCACATGTGTATTTTTAAACCCTTTTTAATTGGGTTTTATTGCATAAATAATTTTTATATGTAATTTTTATATTTATATTTATGCTCTAATAAGGTTTTGCACTTATTACATTTTTTATCTCTATTTATATGGTACTAAGACAGACAAGCTATATTTGGGAATTTGCCCTTTCTCCCCCTCACTCTTGTGTCTTCAGTATAAGGTATCACACCTAAACATATAAACAATAGCACCAGTTCCTAAAAAGAACTATTTTCATTTCAGCGCTACATTTATACATACACAAACCTTACCTTACCGATAGTCTTTTGGCAATGTCAGCTGCTCCACATTTTTAAAAAAAATTGTACATATACAGCGCAGTATTTACCCCAGGCTTCCACAGGGTGTGCCGCCATTTTTGGCCATTTATGGTTCGCAGCCCCCTGGCCTCCACAGGCTCTAGCCACAGGCTCTAGGGCTTCACCACTACGTCTGCCCTCTTCGAGCTCTACCCCATCATGGCAGCCGCTCACCTGTGGGGTCACTGCTGGTCCGGACAGACGGTAGCGTTTACAACTGACAACCTGGCCACAGCCGAGATCATCAGTAAAGACAGGTCCAAGTCCAGGCCCGTCATTTCCTTCCTTCGTAGGCTGGTCCAGTTGTCCCTTCAACATCAATTTAATATTTACTGTTCGTTCATTCCGGGGAAGCGCAACTTAGCAGCGGATGCGCTCTCCCATTTTAACAATGTCTCCTTCTTTGAACAGATGCCTGGAGCCAGTCCCCTGTCGGCCACTATCCCAGACTGGTCACAACTGACCCTGGATTAGCTCAGCACCTACAGTCAGTTACCAACCTCATCAATACTTCACTCTCCCGCAATACCCGCAAGGCCTATCAGACAGCCTGGAGGGCATTCAACAAGTTCCTGCCCCAACACCCCCGTGAACCTTCCAGCGTCAAACAGGACCTGGCCTTTATCTCTTACTGCCACTCACACCTAACACTATCTCAAAATACGATACGGCTGTACGTGGCTGGTGTACAGCACTACCTGTCCCTTCAGGACCCCACAAGGCCTTCTGTGTTCTCGTGCCATGCAGTACGGGCCCTCCTGCGCGGAATTCAGAAACGCCAGCCTGTAGTCAGCCCCAAGCGACTACCGATAACCGGAGAGATCTTCAGGGACATGTCCACCATCTTGGACAGGTCCCCGTTCGGTTTTCTCCCCAGTACGGTCCTACAAGCCGCCATACACTTGGCATTTTACGGGTTTCTACGGCCCAGCGAGTTCACCTGCAACCACCCGGCTGATCCAGTATTATGCAAAAGTAACCTGTTCCGCCACCAGGATTATTTCGTCCTACACCTGAAGGTGTCAAAGACTCAGCAGCTAGGTACAGGAACGGACATTCACTTCTTCAAAACCCACAATAACTGGTGCCCAGTCGCCACGTTGAGCCGGTTGGTGGCACTTCTGTCCGATCGCCCAGACACCAGCCCTCTTCTGCCTTTTCCGGCGAAACCTCTCAACTCGTCCCAGTTCATGGAACATACACGGATTCTTCTCGGCAACCTACACCTGGACCCCAGTCAGTACTCCGGGCATTCCTTCCGGATCGGTATATATATATACACACATATATACAGTATATATGGTATATTGTCTCATATACTGTTATAGACTCTTTACTACATCGCTTGAGGTGTGGCTATATCCCATTGTTTTATTCTGTCTGTCTGCCTTAGGAGAAAAGTATTATGGGATGTATATGTGTATTAGCTGTGAGGAGGGAAGGGGAAATTCCTCCAACAACTCTCCCTGTTGATAGGACAGTCTACTGAGGAGAAATTTGAATACACCTGTGTGTCTGTTACTAAATGTAGTCTATGTAAAAGAAAGCACAGAAGAGAGGCGCCACCGAGTTAAGATAGTAAGCATTTTATTCCACAAAAATAAGGTGCATATAACCACTTACATTTAAGTAGAGGTAATTCAGCACAATAAGAAAGTCCTCTGGAGTGTCATGTGTGCACCAAGTCCGTTTGTTTTAGTCCAGTGCGGCGTCCTGTCCAGCAGGATATCCTAACGTTGGTGATACTGGCTTGTTGGGCCGAGAGCGAGGCTTGGCTCCGGTCAGATGATTCAAACAAACGTCGGGCGTGATGACATCACAGCTAAGCCTACGGCGTTTCGGAGCATGCACACTGTAGATGGAAGGAACAGGCGCACTCCTTCATCAGAGCTGGGGGAAAGACAGGCTGATTTTCGGCCTTATATTGGTGCTGAGGTTATGGGGCCATCTAGAGGCTATTTAGAAGAAGAGCAGGTCTTCTTCTAAATAGCCTCTAGATGGCCCCATAACCTCAGCACCAATATAAGGCCGAAAATCAGCCTGTCTTTCCCCCAGCTCTGATGAAGGAGTGCGCCTGTTCCTTCCATCTACAGTGTGCATGCTCCGAAACACCGTAGGCTTAGCTGTGATGTCATCAAGCCCGACGTTTGTTTGAATCATCTGACCGGAGCCAAGCCTCGCTCTCGGTCCAACAAGCCAGTATCACCAACGTTAGGATATCCTGCTGGACAGGACGCCGCACTGGACTAAAACAAACGGACTTGGTGCACACATGACGCTCCAGAGGACTTTCTTATTGTGCTGAATTACCTCTACTTAAATGTAAGTGGTTATATGCACCTTATTTTTGTGGAATAAAATGCTTACTATCTTAACTCGGTGGCGCCTCTCTTCTGTGCTTTCTTTTACATGTACTTTGGAGTTTGCTCTCAACTTCCCGTTCTGAAGGCTGCCTTGGACTGTTAATTAGCTTGCATGCCACAGATCAAAGGTTTTGTTCCCTCCATTATCATTATTTCTTGTAGAATACAAAATATGTTTACATACTATGATAGTTCTGTTATGCTATTTGTTATTTAATATAAGGGAATTGCAAAATATCGAATACAGAGCAACAGCGCCATCTATATATATGTACTAAATGTAGTCTACCCCGCCCTGTGTCATTATGCAGAGGAGGGGGATTGTCCTCTGAGTGTATATCTCTGTGTGCCTTTGTTCAAATAAACAGTTTTAGTTCCAGCTTTTCAGCCAAATGAGTCCTGCTTAGTTCTTGTTTGTAATATGCGGCTATATTATCTATTTTCTATATTCAGACTGGAGGATGTGGTATATGAGTGTAGTATGGGACGTTCCGTTACACAGGTAACCTTCAATATTGTGACATTTAATTTGCTGCCAAAGAGATTTGCTCCATCTTACAGAATCATACATCAGTTGCTTTTGGACTGTTCATCTTGCAAAGTTTACAGCAGTATTAAACCCAACAGCAAACATTTACTATATTGCAGCTTACCAATTCTTAGATGTGATAGCTGTATTAGTTTCCTTTTTTAGGGGTTCTGTCTTCTAATTTCATCTGGTGACCCAGCAAGCAAGTCTGTTGTTTTTCACAAGCTAAAGCTCTCCACCAGAATATATCAGTTTACATGGATGAGACAAACCATTTTACTCTGGCAGGGGTGATTAAAATGATCATCTTTTATTTATTCATGCAAAACCTTTATTCAAAAAGGAAAAAAACTGTTTGCTATAACTGATTATGATGTTTGAGCTGAAACTTGGCTTCAATTTGTTAGTTATTAAATCTGTTAGTACATCTAACACTACCATCCACCCCAGACTGACAATGCTGTGCCTCTTATTCTCATTCCTCCAGAGTTGTGTCTCACTAACACAGAAGGTGTGTTACTGGTCACAGATCTCCAGGTGTAAACAGAGGGGGAAAAAAGCCAAAAAAAAGGAAAAACTGATGCAGCCACCACGTCTCATGGTACAGTAAGTAAGCTGTAATATAGGGCTCAACATTTGAGCTACTTGCCAGGCCTTAAGGGTTACTCGCCACCAGTTGCCCCACCCAATCCCTACCCTGCACCGCCCGAATTACGCTCCTTAAACACACCCTCATAAATTATCTCCTGAAATGGCACTTATGGAGAATTAAGTTATGGAGAATTAAGTTGCAAACATTTTTTTAACTTTATCAGTGCAGCCTCACCTGTGCCCATCATTGCAGCGTGACCTGTGCCCACCAATGCAGCCTCACCTGTGCCCATCATTGCAGTATAACATGTGCTCACCATTGCAGCTTCACCTGTGCCCACTATTGCAGCCTCACCTGTGCCCACCATTGCAGCCTCACCTGTGCCCACCATTGCAGCCTCACCTGTGCACATCATTGCAGCATGACCTGTGCCTACGATTGCAGCCTCACCTGTGCCCACCATTGCAGCCTCACCTGTGCCCACCATTGCAGCCTCACCTGTGCACATTATTGCAGCATGACCCATGCCCATCATTGCAGCGGGACCTGTGCCCACCATTGCAGCTTGACCTGTTCCCACCATTGCAGCGTAACCTGTGCCCATCATTGCAGCATGACCTGTGCCCACGATTGCAGCGTGACCTGTGCCCATCATTGCAGCATGACCTGTGCCCACCATTGCAGCCTCACCTGTGCCCATCATTGCAGCATAACATGTGCCCACCATTGCAGATTCACCTGTGCCCACCATTGCAGCCTCACCTGTGCCCACCATTGCAGCCTCACCTGTGCACATCATTGCAGCATGACCCATGTCCATCATTGCAGCGGGACCTGTCCCCACCATTGCAGCTTGACCTGTGCCCACCATTGCAGCTTGACCTGTGCCCACCATTGCAGTGTAACCTGTACCCATAATTGCAGCATGACCTGTGCCCACTATTGCAGCCTCACCTGTGCCCACCATTGCAGCCTCACCTGTGCACATCATTGCAGCATGACCCATGCCCATCATTGCAGCGGGACCTGTGCCCACCATTGCAGCTTGACCTGTGCCCACCATTGCAGCGTAACCTGTGTCCATCATTGCAGCATGACCTGTGCCCACGATTGCAGCCTCACCTGTGCCCACCATTGCAGCGTGACCTGTGCCCACCATTGCAGCCTCACCTGTGCTCACCATTGCAGCATGACCTGTGCCCACCATTGCAGCCTCACCTGTGCCCACATTGCAGCCTCACCTGTGCCCACCATAGCAGACTCACCTGTGTCCACCATTGCAGCCTCACCTGTGTCCATGATTGTGCAGAAGAAGAAAGAGGGCGGCCGGATCATCACAGGGGAAGAGAGCATGGAGGAAGAGGATTGCCAACCAGATCACAGAGTGGGGATAGCCCACTTTAACAGCTTACATTTGAATTGCCTTCGCTCGCCCTCACACACAGCCCCACCTCCTAACCCAACGCCTGTGATAGACAGATCAAATCCCAGCAGTGGACGGTGTTCTGTCTGTCACAGGCGTCGGGTCAGGAGGCAGGGCTGTGTGTGACGGTGAGCGGACGGCAATTCTAATGTAAGCTGTTACAGCAGGCTATCCCCGCTCTGTGATCTGGCCAGCAATCCTCTTCCTCTATGCTCTCTTCCCCTGGGGCGACACTAGGAGATTCCATTCAACCCCACATGCCGGCGGTGCTCGCCCCTCGCCTCCGAGGCAGCCCACGCTCGTGAGCCCTCATTTTCCACTCACAAAATGAGAGTAGGCGAGTATAAAATTTGAGGACTGCTGTAATATATTACATTTTTGGTTTTGGTTTACTACTGCTTTAAGTCATAAGACCCTACAAGCTGTAATGATGTCTAACAACCAACAGAATCTATGGCAGCCTTGCTGACAGAGTAAGCCACTAATTTCCACTTGTTCAATGCTTTTACATTTTGTTCTACATCTTTTTTGTGATTTCAATGCTGTCTCAATATTGTCTGACCAGACCTAAACTGCTTTATAAGTGCGAATAGTAGTTTGTAGGTGTATCTGAAAGTTTCATAGATATTTTCAAGATCTACAATCCTCTTGGAAAATGTTCATTCAATTGTTGAATTGTGTAGAAAAAATACTATTCACAGACATGTCTCAAACTATTTTCATTTAACATTCCAACCTTCTGGCTTTAAAAAACACTTTAAAAAAAGAAAAATAGAAAGAAAACTGTAATCAATTGCAACTGTTTTTGCAGATCAAGCAGAGAAAAAAAATATGTAATCACTCAATTCTGAGGAAGTTTGGAGGAAAATATTACGGAATCATGAAAAAAAAAAAACACTACAGTATACCACTAGTACTTTGTTGCACCACCTCTGGCTTTTATAACAGCTTGAATTCTCTGAGGCATGGATTTAACTATCGACAAACAGTATTCTTCATCAATCTGGCTCCAACTTTCTCTTATTGCAGTTGCTAGATCAGCTTTGCAGGTTGGAGCCTTGTCATGGACCATTTTCTTTAATTTCCACCATAGATTTTCAATTGGATTGAGGTCCGGACTATTTATAGGCCATGCCATTGACATATATGTCTTTCTTGAAGGAAGTTTTCCTGGCTTTTACCCTATAGCAAGATACATTATCATCCTGAAAAATTATGTCATCATCACCAAACATCCTTTCAATTGATGGAATAAGAAACATGTACAAAACCTCAATATAAACTTGTGCATTTATTGAAGATTTAATGACTGTCATCTCCCCTGTACCTTTACCAGCCATGCAACCCCATATCATCAGTGATTGTGGAAATGTGCATGTTTTCTTCATACATTTCATTAGAACGGCACCAAACCAAATTTCCAGCATCATCACCCTGCCCAATGCAGATTGATGATTCATCACTGAATATCACTTTCATCCAGTCACCCACAGTCCATGATTGCTTTTCTTTAGCCCACTGCAACCTTGTTTTTTTCTGTTTAGGTGTTAATAAAAAATTCAGATTCGAATTTCTGTATGTAAATCCCATTTCCTTTATATGATGTCATAGAGCCAGTTCACACTGAGGCAGCACGACTTGCAGCGCGACTGCCTCAGGCGACCGGCATCCGACTTCAGCAGCGGCTTGCAAAATGACTTCTGTATAGAAGTCAATGCAAGTCGCCTGAAGTCGCCCCAAAAGTAGTACATGAACCTTTTTCTAAGTCGGAGAGACTTGAGTCGCTCCAATTAGAACGATTCCATAGTACAGAACGGGACGCGACTTGTCAGGCGGCTAAGTCGTCTGATGAGTCACCCCTGTGTGAACCGGCTCTAACAGTCCTGTCACAGACATTGACTCCAGTTTCTGACCATTTGTTCCTTATTTGTTTTGTTGTGCATTTTCTGTTTTCAAGGCATATTGCTTTAAAGGGGTTGTAAAGTCTTGTTTTTTTTTGTAAATAACAAACATGTCATACTTACCTCCTCTTCTTGGGTCACTCTGCAGCGCTCCTGGCTCCTCCTCTTCTTGAGTGCCCCGACGGAAAAACACTTTCCCTGGGGGCACTTGTGATGGCGCGTTCCCGTGTCCTGCTGATGCGTTCATTGACACAGACAGCAGGACCCGGACCTGCACCCTGGCTCCCGCATCATTGGATTTGATTGACAGCAGCGGGAGGGAATGGCCCTGCTGCTATCAATCTATCCAATGCGGACCCAAGACACCGGCTGGAGCTGGTGTGCTTGTTCCTGTCGCTGGTTTGCTGGGGGAGCAACTGCAGCACAGGAGGTTTTTCACCTTAATGCATAGACTGCATTAAGGTGAAAAACCCTGAGGGTTTACAACCCCTTTTGGTTTTCTATCTTGACACTTTAATGTCTTCCTTAGTCTACCAGTACGTTTCCCTTTAACAACCTTCTCTTTTGATTTGTACTTGGTCCAGATTTTAGACACAGCGGACTAGGAACAACCAACATCTTTTGCAACATATCTTGATGATTTACCTTCTTGAAAAAGTTTTTTAATCCTTTGTTTCAACTGACATCTCTTGTGTTGGAGCCATGATTCATGTCAATCAGGTTGGTGCAACAGCTCACCTAGGTGTGCAAGCACTCTTTTTTAACTGCAGAATAATTAGCAGATGTAATCTGATGCAGATGTTTGTTTTAGAACTGCAAAGTACATGGTGATTTCATATTTCTTTTCCTCTGCTTGATCTGCAAAAACAGTTGCAATTGACTACCATTTTCTTTTTTTTTTTTAAGTGTTTCTTAAAGTGGATGTAAACCCAAATTTTTTTTTGTTGATGTCTTAATGTAGAGAATGCGATTTCCTTTCATTTGAGTCCAGTCTTGCCACACAGATTTACTCGAGGCCTGAGAAATCCTCTTTTATTGTTCAGTTAGAAATATCTTGACAAAGTCTTGAAAACTTTGTCAAAAACGCCCCCTTGCTGTGAGTGACAAGTGATTTACATATCTCATGCACTAGCCTGAGACAGGTTATCATCAGATCACTGGATGTTCTACTCTGCCCAGCTCTGACTACATACATGTCCCCTAAATCACTTGTCTGTCTATAGTCTGCTGACTGTTCACTGCATCCCATGATGAGAAACATCCAGTCAAAACACAGTAAAGCTGGGAGAGCTGGAGGGGAGTGGGATGTGAATTGTGAACTTTTTACACAGGATGTGCCTGTCTCAGGCTAGTGCATGATATGTAAATCACCTGTCACTCACAGCAAGGGGGCGTTTTTTACAAAGTTTGTCAAGATTTCTCTAACTGAACAATAAAAGAGGATTGCTCAGGCCTTGAGTAAATCTGTGTGGCAAGACTGGGCTCAAATGAAAGGAAATCTTATTCTCTACATTATGACATAAAAAAAAAATTGGGTTTACATCCACTTTAAAGCAGAAGGTTGGAATGTTGAATGAAAATAGTTTTGAGGCAGGTCTGTGATTAGTATTTTTCTACACAATTAAATAATCGAATGAACATTTTTCAAGAGTGGAGATTTCATACTTTTTGCCAGGGGTTAAAGACTAGTCTTGCTATGAAACTTTAACTATTTCCATACCGGGCACTTTCACCCCCTTCCTGCCCAGGCCATATTTCAGCTTTCAGCACCATCATGCAGCACTGTACCCATGTGAAATTTCTATCATTTTGTTCACAGAAATAGAGCTTTCTTTTACTGATATTTGATCGCTACTGGGTTTTTTATTTCTTACTAAAAAAACAAGAAAAGACTGAACATTTTGAAAAAAAAGGTATTTAGTATTAGGCATGGTGAGTTTTTTGAAGTTATCATTTCTTGTCACAATTAATCGTTGTCATCATATAACTAGTGTTGTGTGGCGATGATCAGGGACACTGACTGGTGACATTATGTAAAAAAAAAAAAGAACATTTTTAAAATACATTTTCTCAGTTTTTTAAATGTTTTTTTTTATTACATTTTTTTTCTTTTTTTATGATTTTTTTTTTTTACATACTGTACTACTCTGGGGAGGTGATCAGGGTTTTTTTTTTTTACACAAGATGATTGCTTATAACAGTGAATTTCACTGTTATAAGCAACCATTGTTTCTGAATGAAATGCTGAATGTAACCATTTTTTTCCTGAATGAAATGCATTTATTTACTGATTACTATTGTGATTAGCCTTGATTGGCCAGAGCTAATCACATGGTACAGATGGATTGTGATTGGGCCTATCTGTACCGTGTATTCACTCTGACCAATCACAGCGAGCAACACAAATGTACACAATAAATGGCATAAATGGAAGCCATCCATTGTGTAAAATTGTCATGTGATCTGGTGTGATTGGTCACAGCGATCACATGGTACCAGCAGCAGGCTGGCATAGTGGTCTCTCATCGGCTGTGTCCGGAGGATACAGCGGGTGACAGATCATACTGCAGCATTGCCCGTGGGGCCTGCAAGAGGAACGTGCTAGGGAGGACATCATATGGCCTCCACCCAGAACAAGAGAGCTCCCAACTGGCAGTCATTTGTCTATAGGCCGGGCAGGAAGCAGTTAAAGGTCACTGCATCATCCATTGATAGGGTTTCATGTCACACTAAATGCATGATTGCTGTGTATACAGGTGGATTTCTCTCAAAAGGACATATTTCTTCCCCCCTGAAGAGGTATAATTCAGAAAAACAATTATTAATGGATGACTTTTTCTAGAATTTCTTCCACTCTTCAACAACTATATGATTAATTTATTTTATTTGTTGAAAATGGCTTATGTTTTTCTTGAAAAAATACATGTTACTCTTTGCAGAAGCAGGATCTGTATCAGGCCATTCCATCATTTGTTTTACAGTTGTAGATATATACTAGAGAAGAATCAAAGAAGAATTTTGTGAACTCCTTTGAATCATCTTTTGAGTCTGATGGAGTTTGTCACCTTCATTGCAACTCCTGAAAGGTTAAGGAGCCCACAGATGAGTCAGTTCTGTTTTGCTCAACTAATGTATTGAACAAAAGAAACTGACTTGATTTCCCCATCCAAACACCCCATAAGCTACTGTATTCTGAGAGTGGGGATAGTTCCCATCAGAATAAACTGATCAGAATGGCAGGCTATAGCCTGCAGCAATGATTGATCAAAGAAAAAATCCAACAAGTCAATTGTACAGAAGTCGATTGCTAAATGAAATTCTGCACATCCTCCCTGCCCATACATGGATGCAAATTCAGCCTGTCTCAGCTGAACTGACCAAATGTTTAATCCATATATGGTTAGCCTTAGGGAGGAAAAAGGTGAAGGAATTATGCCCAGTAGCTGAAATCAATATAAGTTGGTGCTGGTACCTAAGATAATAAGGCTAAAATTAATTCTCAAACAGATGTCTGATCATATCCATGACCTATGTATTATTAGATTCTCTCTCCCTCAGGACCTATAATTGATTGCACAAACTAATTTTTCCTGAAGGGTCATCTTGCCACATACCAAGTATTGTTGCACTGACTATTGACCATGTTTCTGAAAATGTGATGGATGTCTTCTCCTGGAGTTGTGGAGAGACCACAAGCAATGATACAGTAATCCTGACTAGAGTTGAGCGGACACCTGGATGTTCGGGTTTGACGGGTTCGGCCAAACTTCGGAAAAAAGTTTGAGTTCGGGACTGAACTTGACCCGAACTTGACCTTGAACTCGAACCCCATTGAAGTCAATGGGGACCCGAACTTTTGAGGACTAAAATGGCTCTAAAAAAAGTAATGGAAAGGGCTAGAGGGCTGCAAATGGCAGCAAAATGTTGTTAACAATAAAAGTGTAATATTCCTTTAAATTTGCCCCGTGCCTGGGGGGGGGGGGGGGGGGGTGTATAGTATGCCTGTAAAAGGGCGCATGTTTCCCATGCTTAGAACTGTCCCTGCACAAAGTGTAATTTTCTGAAAGAAAAAAAGTCATTTAAAAGCACTCGTGGCTATAATGAATTGTCGGTTCCCCGTAATACAGAGAACAGTCATTGAAAGTCATTGATAAAAAAAAAAAAAAGCATGGGGTTCCCCCTACATTCAATTACCCGGCCCTTCAGGTCTGGTATGAATATTAAGGGGAACCCCACGTCAAATTATAAAAAAAATGTACGTGGAGTTCCCCCAAATATCAGGTCTGGTATGGATTTTAAGGGGAACTCCAGGCCAAATAAAAAAAAATGGCGGGGAGTTCCCCCAAAAATCCATACCAGACCCTTTATCCGAGCATGCAGGAAAAGAGGGGGGACAAGAGAGCGCCCCCCTCTCCTGAACCGTACCAGGCCACATGCCCTCAACATTGGGAGGATGCTTTGGGGGTCTGTGACCCCTCAAAGCACCTTGTAACCATGTTGATGAGGACAAGGGCCTCATCCTCACAACCCTGGCCGGTGGTTGTGGGGGTCTATGGGCGGGGGGCTTATCAGAATCTGGAAGCCCCCTTTAACAAGGGGACCCCCAGATCCCGCCCCCCCCTGTTTAAATTGGTAAGGGGGTAAAAGTACCCCTACCATTTCACAAAGAAAGTGTAAAAAAGTGTTAAAAAACACACTGACACTGTTTGGAAAAGTCCTTTATTAAAAATAAAAAATGAATAAAAAAGATTCCAGCGGTGGTAATCCACTCTTGCTATCCAGCGATGGCTGATCTCTTCTCGGGGTCCAGCGATGGCTGATCTCTTCCGATGGTCCAGCCCAGCGCATCCTGTCTCTGCGGAGACACTGCAGGAATCCCAGGTCTTAGCTGAGGAGGACCGGGCCACCCGTCACCTGACCCCGCCCCCCTCTGATGAAAGGGGGAAGATGGGCTTCCCCAGTGACGTACGGATGACCCCGCCCCCTCTGATGTAACGGAAACCTGCTTTACATAAGAGGGGGGCGGGGTCATCCGTACATCACTGGGGAAGCCTGGGTTTCCCCTTGCGTCAGAGGGGGGCGGGGTCAGGTGATGGGTGGCCCTGTCCGTCTCAGCTAAGACCTTATCAGGCTGTCGGGATTCCCGCAGTGTCTCCATGGAGACAGGATGCGCTGCGCTGGACCATCGGACCATTGGAAAAACAATGTGGAAAGTGCAAAATGTGGTGAAAAAAATTACCTTCTACCTTCTATACCTTCTAGAAATCAGCGCTTTCTACGTTTCCTGGCATTAGAGAGAATACATTTTGGCAGATTTAGGACTTTTGTACAAAAGTTTTACTAAATCATTTTATTTTTTTTGCTCCTGGTGTGGTTGTGAAGAAATTTGGACTTTATGGACCAGCATTTACCTGTGTTTATTGATGCAATTGCTATGTGTTTCTTTTTGATCAATAGCACATGTAATGTTCTGCTGAATGTGAATTACTTTCCCACCCAAACAAATCAATGTGAATGCAAACAAGAGCAAGTTAGAGGCAGATCAAACAGCTCAAAAGCAACTCAAAATGATCTCAAATTTATCTCAAACACAAGCCATTTTCTCATGAAAATACATGTGTGCTCGACTTCAGAGTTTTTTCCCAATGCACAAAAATCTTTAAAAATATGTTTATTTTTAATCCCCTAGATTGTAAGCTCTAACGATAAGGGCTCTCTGATTTCTCCTGCATTAAATTGTATTGTAACTGTACTGTCTGCCCTCATGTTGTAAAGAGCTGTGCAAACTGTTGGCGCTATATAAATCCTATATAATAATACTTTTGTAGTTTTGAAAGCTTCATAAACATCCATACACAATGACTGGGATAGCATGACAATTTTACACATTGGGGTATATTGCATAGGCTAGGCACATACTAGATTGTGTGATTGTCCTCCCAGTGCAAACATAAACATAAATGCATGTTGTAATATTTCATGTAACACTTCAATCACTATACCAGTATTCATATGTTCCAGCCATGTGTTATCATATCCTGATAAATACCAGCAGAAAACGTATATTCAAAATATGTTTTGCTCAGTGGCGGAATTATAGGGGGTCGCTGCAATCGCCATGGCGACCGGGCCCCTTGCTGCAGGGGGCCCTTGAGGGCCCCCAGTAC